>CP137684.1:15320513-15345513 GCA_037976565.1 Mesocentrotus franciscanus
GAGAATTTTGAAATTTCCCGCCGACGACTCACCTTTTGGGAAGGAGAAAGAAGAGTTTTGGCAGACGACAAAAATATCGCGTATCGTTTTTCTACATCGCTAATCATAACCTCCGTGCAGCTATCGCCTCATCACGCACAGATTGTCGTCGAGATAACTCGCCGCGTCAACTCCTCTCCAAACTCGAGCGTTTCGAAGACCCTCCTCGCTTTTATTGGACAAATATTTTAATCAATTCTTCAACCATTGATTCCTAAATCTGAGCCTTTTTTCAGCTCCAGTTTCTCGGCCTGGCGTTCTGGCGGCCAAAAGGAATTAGTAAACAACCTTGGATAATACCGATATAATAGCCCCTGCCAAATTTTGTGTTGGATTGTCGATTGTTTGTACGCGGGAAGGTGTGTACTGTGTGCCTCGTGTAAACAATATTCTTCTTCTTGAACAGGCGCTATATGATGAAACATCCTTGACAGAAATTCCAGGTGTGAAAGATTAATTAAGAGCACGATTTTAACGCTCACCTTGGCAATCAAGTATCGAATTCTGGCAGTCGTCTTCATCACAATTCAAACATCATTTGCTAGCTAGGTAGATATTCCTTTGAGTGATTTCGTACAGCCTTCTAGCCTGACTAGTAAGAGATAACTGAATCTCTGTTTTTATCTGAAGAATCGCATCAGTAAAATCTGGATCCTATGTACAGGATGATTTTTAATAATGCCAACGGGCAGATGCCCGATGACATTGTCTCCGGTTTACATCAGAAATTACCATACGTGGGACTGGGCCCAAGTTCCGAGGATATTGGATCCGGCCAGCATCAGCTGCTACACCACCAGCGGGCCGGCATGAGCGGGGGACTTTCGGCGATGAGCGCCATGGCTGCCTCGCACCGCGGACTTTCGCCGTACAGTACAGAGCATTCAATCGCTGGCATCTTGAGCGGTAGGACGAGATCGCTAAGTGGATCCCCAGGTAAGTGCTCTCGATATCCATCCCAAAATATTATCCTTGAAAAATGCATAATTTCACACCATGAACACTCAATGAACAGCAGAAAAAACGTTGCATTACTTGGACTACATGCTATGTTGTTGATCGCTGCGCCTGCAATCTTGCCAGCTGTTCTGAAGATGTTTCTCTAAAAACAACACACGCCTGGTTTCGATACAAAAACATCCTTTTCCATCTCGCCTTCGGTAGCTCTAGATTCTTTCTTTTTCAGCATGTCATTCACTTGAAATCAGAAAACATTGCCTTTACATTTTTGTATGCTTCATACTATGGGCACAAAAGGATGTAATCACCCTTTTTATAATCATGCAGCCCTCGAATTTGGTGTTCTTTTCAGGGCTTAATGAGAATTAAGGTCAATATCATTAAACAAAAACAAAAGTCGTATTGATAAACAGTTAATATACTTCGATAATTATCTTTGATTTTGTCTAAAAGTCAGACAGAGGTTTAAAATACACACCTCGTTGCGTGTAACAGAAAAAGACATTGGAATTGACTCCCAGCCTTTTTTTTTCTCTTCTTCACTGCCACGTTATACATTATACGCCAGACGGCAATACGTGTAATATACTCGAAAAGTACAGGAGGGGAAGTCGACTTTTAGGGATGAGTCGAGTCATATTATTGATCACTTTATATCTGGAGTTAACTGTAACTTAAATATAGCGGAAACCACTCTCAGAAGATGAATCTAACAACTCAGGAGTGGATTTCATATTATGTGATCACTTCATGTGGAGTGGAATCCAAGTCTAAAAGATGTGGAAACCACTCTAAAAGCTTGATTCCACGGCTAGTTTGGAGTGGAACATATATTTAGGATCACTTTATGTGGGGTGGAATCCACTCTAAAAACTTGAATTCAATCGCTACTTTGGGATGGATTCTAGTTGAATGATTCAACTATAATATGGAGTGGATATCTCCATAATTTGGAATGAATTCCATCATTATTTGGAGAGGATTAAACTCCAAGGAAGTGATCCCTAATAGATGACTCCAGAAATAATGGATTTCCACCCCTCTGCATAAAAGATAGTAATTATGCCATCACGTAGGGCGGATGGAAGGTGTTAATTATAGCATTTTTTTCGCATGCTTATTCCACTGTCTTTGTGCGCACGTGTAGTCTATGGCTATATTAACCCTTGCAATACCAGCGAGAGATACGCCGTATATAAATTCTACTGCATTGGGCATGCGTGGTGATCGATGGGCTGGTTTAGCTAATGGCCGTAGCGTTACACGTAATATTTTGGTGGCTCCATTTGTATAGACCATGTCGACCCTATTATGCAATATTGGATCAAAGTTTAAGATATTATCGTCTTATTAACTATATACGAAGTAAAAATCATATATAAATTTATATCATTATCATCATATGTATTATCACAATTGGTATTCCCATTAATCTTTTTATTATTATTATTATTATTATTATTATTATCATTATTATTCTTATTATTATCATTATACATATTATTATCATCATCATCATCTTCATCATCATCATTATAGCCATTTTCAGGCATCATTATTGTCATCGTGTTTTACATGATAACCAGAGATTGAGGTACTGAGATGGAAAGGCTTTAGCGTCATCGTATTGAACAGAAAAACATATATACATCAACATCACCAAGCAAGGAGGCGTTTTTTTTTAATTAAATCATCTACGAAATAGTAGGCTACACTCAACTCAGTTGATATCATATTCATGATGATTTTATAATGACAAATCCCCACGATTATGCCTCTCACAATTTGAAACGTACTCCAACGCTATAATACAGTGGTATATGGACCTGTATTGCAGCAGTACAATGCCTATGGCATTCAACATCATTATTAACAGCACTTCATTTTTCGTATTGTGGCAAGATGCCTAGTTTTATTTCATACGATTTCGTCTGACGAGACTGTCTGCTCCTACTACATTTTGCCAACTAGAGGTGTGATATTTATATATCGGTTGAAAATAATGAACAATTTCTGCTTGAACATGTTGAATACCCAGGTCATTGTTTTTTTAGTAAAAAGATGTAATAAAACTTCCTGATCGCTAATACTATTCCCTCAGTGTTATATAAACCCAAGTAAAATATCACGCAGGAGAATATGATTATTTGGAACATAAACAGAGGTACAACATACCTCATACAGGGCATACGTGTAAAAGCTTGTTTACTGGGTGAGAATTTGTGCATGGATTACACACAGTGATGTACAAGGCACGAATAGTAGTGACGCGTCGTCTTTATCCCCCAGCGCTGCCCCGCTGGTTCCCCGTTGATGCGGACCATGGCAGCGGTCTGCTGCGGTTTTCTCAATTATTGGCTTGATGGACGGGATAATGATTGATATTAAAGTCTGCATTCCAGCGTCTTTTAGTAGATCAGGGAGACACTCTTTTGTAATTCATCTCCTTCATCATCATCATTATGTTTATCTATCTATTCCGTTAGATATTTACACTTCCTCCTCATTTAACCATTGTGGTAAAAATCAGACAATGATGTCCAATTATGTTCTAATGCCAACCTTATCAATATTTAGATTTAGAAGATGAATACAGCTAGAGAATAAGAACAAGATTTGATAATTGTACTACTAAAAGTATGTTGTCTTAATAACGAAGATCAGGATATCACCATGATTAAACATGGGGTATACTAAATGATGATTTATTTTAATATTGACATTAAAATACATCAATGAGATGATACCAATAACAAACTAACAAAACATTTATTTTTCTAATTTGGTGATAAGTGTATATGTATACAAAAATAACACTGGCACGAAAACGGCTCTATGACGTATGCAGTATTTTAATCATCATTATATCTCAAGTTCATATAAAGAATAGTTTCGACTATTCACCAGGACATCGTATATCAAGACGGTCGTATCGGTGCCAGGAATATTATATCCAGTGAAGGTGAGCTTTCCATTATGTCGGAAAATAGTAGCCAAAGCTTTAAAATGGTGGCCAATTAAAGAGCATAGAAAATGAAAAAGAATATAGAAGTATGAATGCATAGATGATTGGAATTAAAATTACGCTATTATGCTATACGCCAAGGATTTTGAGCATCAGGGTCGAGCGTAATTGTAACTTTGGGCTTGCTTCCATTTTAAGCTTCTTTTCTCCGAAGAAAAACAGATCAAATTGAATAGACAACTAGATTATATAAAGAGTATTGACATATATCTTGTTAATAGTGCACATTTTCTTCGTAAGCTTATTCCTAAAATGATTTTTTTTTTTTGTTTTAGGTTGTCCTTTCATTATTTAGTCGTCTTCGTCTTCTTAATCTTACTGTTCTCTTTCATATTCCGTATCTATTTCCCCCTTAACCATTAATTTTTTTCCCCTCCTTCTCATCATTATTTTTTTCTTGATTGCTTCCAATTTGCCAGTAATCAAACTGTAATATCCCAACTTTTTGCGTCTTGTTATATTTAAATGTAAACTGGGATTTTTTTCCCCGGAACTTTGAGATAATAACTGGTCTTTGATCACCATAATTATTTTCTTGTTTCTAGGTTGTCTTCTTTTTTTCTGATCTTGATAATCACTTTTTGTCTCCTTGAAATTCTCCTGACCATAATCTGTACTCTTCTCATATAAACTACACAATTTTTGGTGTCATAATCTTATTTCCATGTTTTCCTTCATCCCGCTGTTATTGCCCCCTCCCCCTCCCCCACACACACTCACTCACACAACCTGATCTGTACTCTATATACTCATATAATTATAAACTTCACAATTTTTGGTTTCATAATCTTATTTCCATGTTTTCCTTCATCCCGCTATTATTGCCCCCCTCCCACACACGCACACACACACACGCACACACACCATAATAGCACCACTCTCCACCATTATCAATCACTTCCTATGGTTTAATCCCCTGCAACAATGGAAACAGGTAATATCGGAAACAAAATATATCTCAAACCTTCCACATTGGAGCATTCCGCGTCGCTTATTAATTATTACATCCGATTATTTATACCAAGAGCTATAGACACACACCCCGGAAATCGAGTCCGGACAGAGAAGTTGCGTTTCTCAAGTCGAACTGTGCATCGCCCGAAGACCAGAATCGTGCTGTTCTCCTCTTCCCTTTTCTTTCTTTGTGTCTATCTTCACTACTTGTTTATCAGTCCCACCCCAATATCCTAAGAGTAATTGATTCTCATTAGGACACTTCCACCCCCCTCGCGTCGATGGGATGGTGGGAGATAAACAAAACTGGCTAAGAAAGTTCCAAATTGTAAGTTTAAGTCACGACAATTCGTACCTCATTTACGTTATCACGATGATGCAACCACATTAATGATTGTATTGTGTTTCATTTCAATTCACATTTATTTGGCTAAAAGATAAAAATCAAAATGAAATCATCACAAATACCGGGATTGCTAAATAAGTTAAAAACTTGTAAACAAGCAACCCCAAACATAAAAAGATACAGATACGATACAATACAATACGATGGAATACGATACAATACAATACTAATAGTGTTCGTATTGGTTTATTGAGATTTAAAAAAAAATCATCGAAGATGCAGCTGATAGCTGAAATTGTTCAAATTACAGAGTAAAAAGTACATGGCATACAATTACCTTGATAACACATTAAAACATATAGAAAACTTAACAAATATTGGGTATATATAAAAACAATTTACAAGTTTCATTGATAATAAAACTGTTATATCATTCAGGATTACATATTGTAATCAGTGACTGAATACTATGTGTTCGCGTCGATGAGATATTGGAGAAAGAAAATAGGTGAGAAGTCCAAAATTATAGGTTCAAGTTGAAACAATTCGCCTTTCACTTTCGTAATGCAATCAAATTAATGATTGCATTTTGTAATTAATGAGTGCAGTTTGTCATCAATGAGTGCATTTTATAATCAATGATTGCATTTTATATTCAATGATCGAATCCTTGTCGTCAAAGATTGCACTTTGTAATACATTCAAATCGATGAATTATTCGTCTCTGCTAATTGAGTAAGGAGAATGATCCCTTAGTTTTGATCAATAAAGCTTATAAAGTTTGTTAAAAAATGTTATGTTATGACCAATAAAATCACTTAATACAAAAAAGTTCATTTCGTTTTTTTTTTCTTCTAATCTACACTTTGTATTCATCACTCACCGTGCTCATTTGAAGATTGACCTTTGAACTATAGAGACATATCTAAACGAATTATATTACATGTGGTTGCAAAGATATTTAGTTTCCGCTGTATAAAGCTGACAAACAATGCCAATAATATCAAGAAATTGACATGGTGTAATTCTGTTTTATAAACACCTTGACTCTTGAAATTGTCCCTGTATTTTACACACGAAGAAAATTAAAGAATGAAAGCCAAATTAATAGAAGTTTGCTGTCATTCCTTTATGTATGTCCTGGACTTGTTGTTTTTATTACATTGGGTCATCGAAAATTCAGGTATGCTTTCTTGTTCTGAGTTCAAGTCGGATGTTACTGTATATTTTACAGCCAAAATTGAAAAAACTGCCAGTTCCATGAGAAGAGTTATCACACCACACTGAGTTGTCTATGTCTTTCTGATCACCCCCAGTCAAATACAAAAAGTGGAAAGCAACTTTGGCAAGCACTCAAATTCGATTGTCAAAATGAGCGTGCATAGATGCCATCATAGAAACTAAACTAGGTCCGTTACAATGTACGGTCAGGAGTCAACATCGAGAGGGAGAGAGGGATAGTGACCCAGAGAATATTGGCTCAAATACAACTGAATCTTGAAATTAACTGTTAATTAACTGTCGAAGAATGAAACATAAACCATAAAAATATAGAATATATACATTTGTTTATATAATACTATACTTTTGAATGCCATTCAACCATACTTACTTTTTTTCTCCGTCTCCCTTTCTTTCTCTCTGTCTCTCACTATTTTTCTCTAATTCACTCTCTCTCTCTCTCTCTTTCTTTTCGCCATTCAACTAACAGTTATAAGAATCATAATTGCACTACCATATGCCATGATCATGATGATTAGGAACCATTTTCATGGTTTTGGAAAGATGTAACTTCGCAAAATACAACTCAAAACATTCTCTAAAACGAAGACCCTATATCTCGTTTCCATCCCAGTAATATTTCCTCTCGTGAATGCCTTAATTTGGTATATACTTATTTCTATTTCACGTAAATTAGTCCTCCAGATTTTAGAGACACTAAAGAAACAATTACACCCGATTCGAACGATTTTCGAATCAAAATGTTAAAACTCGCCTTTTCATTCTCTAATTAATACCTTCGACATTATTGAAAATCAATTTGTGTTTGAGCGAAAACGCACACAGCGGAGAGAGAAAGGAGAGAGAGAAAGAAGAAAGAAAGAGAGACAGAAAAAATATCTTGATTTGTAATAAGCCTGTTTTGAAGCTCATTGGCGTGTGGGACGAAATCCACGTATTAACTACCATTCATATATTCATTCATATTTTATGCGCATTGACACACACACAAATGTGTATGTGTGGGCATACATCGATATGTCTGCAGCCCTAATTATAGCCTGGGAGAAAATGAAATTGCTCACACAGTACCCCGAGTACGGAAGGATGATGTGCAAAATGTGAGTTTGATATTTTCAAATGCAAAATATATCTTTGATATTTTGCAGATTTTTAGGTTTTTTGGTTAATCTGTATTTTCCACGAATCATTTGGTACATTGAACTTGCACAATGAATACGACGAATGAGATATAAAATATCGAATACCTTTTAAAATATTTCCTTGTTGTATAGGCGAAATAAATCACCAAAAGTGTGATATGTCTAGGATATATTTGGACAAATAGAATGATGAGTTTGTTGTTTAAATTCAAACAAGTTTATGAATTGTGGAATTAGATATCATACAACAATGTCTATGTAATTTTGTTTCTTTGATTGTTTTACACCTAACATGTTCATTTTGGAGACCATTATATTTGTTTTGTTTTTCATAACGGATTCGGTTTGCCGGGTCCTTATTCCATAATATACATAAGCATCAAAAGTTATAGAAAATTAATGAACATTGGATGATTACGAATGATTTGGCATCAAACTTCTGTCTTCTTGGGACATTGTGTAGACTCACTAAAATCTTAAATAACTAATTCAAGATGGCGTGTATAATGTAAATATTATGAATGACCAAACAGACCGAAATGGAAACGATTGTTCTTTACATCTAAAATAATGATGATGATGATGATGATGATGATGATGATGACGTTGGTGATGACCAAATGGGATGATCACACATCATGACCCGTATTCTATAAACTACTGAAGCATTGAAAATATGAAATAGAATACAAAGTTAAAACGCTGGAGGATCCGAATGATTTGGCTGCATGCGAACTTCTGTTTTCTTGAAGCAATATGTAGACTCAATAAATCTGGCAAAAGTCATTCTGTATGGCGGACATATTAGCCGTCTTATGATCCATAAATCATTCCCAATTTGCGGACAATTATCGATTTAACAAGCTGGGTTGTGGCACGAGTATGTGATTATGAATTTGTTCTTCAACAAGAAAGCATAATTGAATTACCACCGAGTGTAATAAACTCAAATATGATTTGTTTTTAATGATTGTCATGGAAAGTTTATGTTTGGGCACATTATGGATGTACTTATAAAAATCTATTGAATGTACATTTAAATAAAAAATAAAAGCCGTATGATGAACATTCATATTTTCAAATTACAAAGCAATATGTAAGCCGCATCCAGCCTGGTTTAATATAAATGCCATTTATTAATGATGAAAACAAAACGAAAATTGAAAGTAAACGAGTAATTTTGACGTCATACCCTATCATAATGACGTATAAACGTAGATTCTTTCCTAATTGAAGATTACTTTTATTAATGTTTGAAATCCATGCTACAGTAATGTGAGATTTTATCATTATTTTTGTATCTCCTGTTAAATAATCATGTTTGCAGAGGATTCTAGTTCACGTAAATGCCTTTTGATGAGACTGCCACTATCTAAAACAATGAACAGGATGATATTTTGTGTATTTTGTTCATAATTGCGGCACTTGCAATCATTATATCTGCTCTTTGACTAAGTTATTTTATCCACTTTAAAAAAACGTTGGGGTGTATTACATGTATTTCTATTTTAGGCACTACGTGATCTTTTGACAATTATGTTTGATGATCATCTTCAGCATACTCAGTGTTTAAATTGTGCACACATTATTCATAAACTGTTGAGAAAGTCGAACATTTTCTCTAAATTGTCTATTCCTGCTACATGTTGCCAGCTTAGATTTAAGAAGAAAAATGTTGAGGAACTCTGTTGTTGTTGTTGTGTTGTTGTTGTCCCTCAACAACTTTGAGGGACGGGGGGGGGGGGCACATTATAAACCAATGGCTTGATGGTTGAGCAGTGCTTGCGTAAACATGAGGATTGGGGTTCGAATCCAAATTGATTCGCTATAACGCTTTGATCATGTTCAATAAGGCATTGATTCACGGTTTCCAAATCACTCAAATTTAGGTTGCTTATGTTCCATCGGACTTGTTAGGCAAGAAACATCGGGTAAAACAGTCAATCACAAGTCAAAACCGTTTTGCGGGACTGCATAGAAATGTTTTTTATGAGTACCTTTAAACCTGCTTACACGATGGATTAGCATTGTGGCTGGTTTGGTTGTTGGTTGGTCGGGTTTGCTGGCTAGCGTGGCCCGGCCAGGAGAGCGTCGTCATCGGGTGAATAGATAGGTGCTCGCTCCAGTCACCGTGTTGATGGACGGCATCAAACGCTCCATTGTTGGGCCTCGATCGCTCGCGTCACGTGACCGTTTAGATGAGACAGACAAACTTGAACGCGAGCCCGATAATTGTTTGTCAAGTTGTTGCGTTTTGACTTTTCACCTCCCCTTCCTAAATTCTCTCCATCGTTCGCTTTTGAGCTACCCTTCTCACTCTTCTCTCTCTCTCTCTCTCTCCTTTTCTCTGTCTTTTCACTGCTAATTTTCCTTAGCATCGTCTTTCTATATGTATCTGTTCAATATGTTTTTCTGTCTATTAGTCTATCTCTCTCTCTCTCTCTCTCTCTCTCCCACTCTCTCTCTCTCTCTCTCTCTATGATTATATATAATATATATTTTCAAATGTTTGTCCTTTTCTTTTCCCTATCTCTTACCTGTTCCCTACCTCTTCTTTTCTTAATTCTGACCCCTTCTTGCATTTTCCAAATAGGACCCAATGCCCCCATTCTCATTGTATCTGCCCCTTCTCCCCTCCCCCTCCCCCTAACCCTCACCCCTCATTTGGACTGAAAACCCATCAGTCATCGACACAGTAACATCCTCTGTTTGCCCGTCATGGATCACTCAATGCCACCATTCACCAGCCCAAATCAAACTCGCACCACTGATCTATTCTTCAAACGTAAATCTGGCAGGGCTATTCGCTCTTTCCCAGTCGTATAAAAAAAGAGTAAGCCCGCTTGCCAAATCTGAATTTGACCCCCATCCCCCCTCAGCTTCGCAGATAGAAGGTTAGACTGCATTGTAATTGTAGGTCAAATTGGATGTTGTCTTCTTTGAAATGAAGATGAATTTCGATGACTCTTGAGTTTGACTGCATCAAACTTCAGAGGAATTGAGGAGTGTAACTATACTCAACACTTATTTATTTATTCATTTTTGTTTTTAATTATTTATTCATTCATGCTTTTAATTATTTATTTATTTATTCATTTATTTATTTATTTATTTATTTATTTATTTATTTATTTATTTATTTATTTATTTATTTATTTATTTATTTATTTAGTTACTTATCTATTTATCTATTTATTTATTCATTTATTTATTCAGTGCTCTCAGTTTTTATTAATGCACTTGTTTACTTTATTCATTCTCTCTTTGAGTTAGTTATTCATTCATTAATTTACTTTAAATTCTTTCTTCAAGTCGTTTTGATACATTAACTCCAACAAGATAGAGAAAAATACACGTGGCAATACAACGGTATAACCTGCAGGTAAATATGGTAACAGAATATGAACTGGGTCTGGATGCTAGGCAAACTCATATCGAAGGTAGTGCATGATGGTTCGAAAAAGGTCATGACAGAATTCGAGGTAATCAATGCGAATATTTTGTCGGCGACGGTTTCTATATTCGTCGTTAATGAATGCTCTACGGACTACACCAGTATAGGTTATATTCGTTGAAAGCCACAGAGGTCAATATTTAGGTTAGATTTATGTCCATAATATACTCTCTACGTCATTGTAGAAGTGTTGTAGTCGAGTGGTTTAAGCAGTTGACTTGAAATTCAAAGGTCGTGGTTCAATCCCAGACACGGCACTAATGTCTTTTGGCAAGGCATTAATCTACATTTGCCACACTCGACCCAGGTGAGGTAAATGGGTGCCTGGCAGGAATTAATTCCTTGAAATGCTAGAGCGCTGTAATGGCAGCTACGCTTAAGCCGAGGTAGTAATTAAATAGTGCGCCTCGGAATAAAATTTCTAGACAGACGGGGCTATATAAATGCCTATTATTATTATTGTTTAGCTTGCCTAAATGTAGCATTACCTGTCGTGATAATTGGGCAGCTAGGATAATAATGAAAAAAGCATTTTTCTCGATATGATGATAATGTTTTAACTCAGGAAAGCATCATCAGCATCAGTGCTGTTCTTTGAGGGCCCTGCAATTATTTATAATTACCGCAGAATTTGCCAGGTACCCAGTTACACCTTTGCGGAGAGTGGCAAATGTGGATTCATGTCTTGCCAAAGGACGTTAGTGCCGGGCTGGGATTCGAACCATTAACCCTTGGATTGAGTGTCAACTAAGTGAACCACTATACCATGACACCTCAATCAAACAGTTTTAACAATGTTCCAGGATGTTTCACGCCTTTGAATTTATAAGTAGAATTGACAAACATTGTAGTTACACTTTTACAAATACTTAATAATTGAAATATGTAAAAAGTTAGACCTAAAAGAGATAATCCAAAATGTATTCAAATAATATTTCTCTCTTCATGAACCATACACTTTGTTTAAAAAAAAGAAAGCAACGAGATTTCGGTTAGCAACGAGATTTCGGTTGGCAACATCTTTAGAAGTATTCAACCAATCGTTCATCTTACAAAATAACCATAACTTTGTAAATTGAGCTTCAATTCTTGTGAATTCACAAGGACTTTTATTAGAAGTTGCTACAAGATCACCTATGAAAATTTCATCGAGGATGGTTAAGTCCTCTTTTTTATGTTGCCAATCGATTCATTTTTTGTCTTTTGAGACCCTATATTTATCTGTTTATCGCTGCTGACATAATAGTTGTGTTTTCTTGAGCATGTTGAGGGTGACAAAATCGCTTTGAAGAACACTTTCTCCCCGAGGAGTTCGCCAAGGTATAAAGGCATTCACATGTTTTACCACAGCTTCCTTTGGTTCTCTCTCTCCCTCCTGCTGGCCTCCAAGTAATTTATCCCTGTGGATTATTCATTGCGTCCAAACTTTGATACTAAAATCTACCGTAGAGCACAGTTCTTAAAGGGGAAGTCCACCCTGATATGAGGTTGGCTTTCACAAAATGGGAGAAACAAATAAGTGAAAGTTTGAGCAAAAACGATTAGAAATAAGAAAGTTATGAATTTTTGAAGTTGTGATCAATCAAACACAAAGTGGCAACTCCATGACGTATCTTGCGAGGTCCCCTCCCATTTGCTCTGTACTAAAATTTAGCAATTTTTATGTTTGACCTAAAGAAAATATAATTGTTGCAAATATGTTTAATACAACCCCTGTATAAATCAAATCTACTCCGTCAACAATAACTAAGAAAATGAAAGTAAAGGAAATTTTCTCTAAAGAGCAAATTGGAGAGGGTCGACTTCCCCTTTAAAGAAAATGTTGAGCACTGGCCTTACAACTTAATTCTGACAGAAATTAAATTGTCTACTATTGTCTATTAAGTAATTATATCAATGATGATCATTTTATTTACCCGGGAAAGCCTTATCAGCACAAGTGCTGTTCTTCCTCAGGGCCCTGCAATTGTTATTACCCCAGCAATTATACGAGGTACCAATTTTACACCTGGGTGGAGGGTGTCAAATGTGGATTTTCCTATTTGACTCATGGAAATACTTCAAGAGCAATCCCTTTAATCGGACATTAATATTATAGAATTCTTCTCAATGGAAATAAAAAGAATAAGAAACTCAGAAATAATTGTTCACCTTTAGATAGAACTCAACCTTCCCTATAAAACCAATTGATGGCTAATCCTCAGTAAAGCGATATTGATGCTAGGTCAGAAGGGAGGTCAAGATTTGCGACAGAAACAAAAAGAATTCTACTGAAATTTACTTCAAACACAGAGCCCTAAAAATCCAACCAAAGGTAATTTCAAATGCCTTGTCCTTCAGCTATTAATTTTCGAACACAACAATAATCCAAACATAATTTCCATAGGCAATACCAAGGGTATCGAATTTGCCACGTTGATTTCTAGAAAGACTTTCCGATTGTGTTTATATATATATATATATATGAGACTTTTGTATTATATTTGTTCATTTGGTCAAATTCGATGTCTACGGCTTATTGTGTAGGGTTATTTCGGATCGTTTTATCTCTGTCCTATTTATACCAACAACAAAAAAACATCACTATATCTCAGTGATAATTAAAGCTATTAGATTGATCTCGATCTATCAATACCCTCATCTCTAAAACTTAAAAGTAAAGATAAAAAAGGTCACGTTGCAAACTTTGAGATTGCCGAATGTTATTATGTTGGGTAAGCTTCAAGAAAACGGATAGGTCGACAAAATATTTGGTAAAAGCCAAGCCCCTTCTTTTTCAGTATTATAGCGTTTCGTACAGTTACGACGTTAAGACTAGGGGAAATGGATTTGATACAGCTATTGATTGATTGGTTATTTTTATTCATATTCCATGCACAAAAATAACGAAGTGTAATACCTTTTACAAAACATTTACGTACCTTTAAGTAATTTGGAAATAAATCAATCAATAATACGGGTTTTGTTATAGCTTTTCCATAGACTTACTCATAGTGAGCCCTACAAGGATAATATAATCTAAATGTGTAAGTGCCAAGTCCTTTCGTAGAATGTCTTTGGCTATACGATGGCTTCTGCTTGTCTGAGATGGTCAGTCTTTTGGTCAGTGTATTGGTCAGTCTGTTGGTCTTTCTATTGGTCACTCTAGTGGTCAGAGAGCTCGTCTCAACCCTGGTCACTGTCCAGGGCCCTATCATGAATGTGCAGCATTACAGGACCTTGGTGTGGTCACTCCCCGGGACTGACCAACGGGGCTTCCTGGGGTCACCCATACTGACCATGAGTCACCGTCCATACACTCTCTTAAAGAGAAGATTGACTTCTGGTTATTAAAGGAGAATAATCCTTTATGGGATTTCTCATTCTTCTCTTTTTTCTTCAATATTCTTCATTGATTCCATTCAATGCATAAATAATACATAAACAATTCATCTTGAATACAAAAACCAAGAAACAGTTAGAACAGAAATTAAAAAATTTCATGTTTATCTCAGCTACGACAATGAATCACTAACATACATAAAATAATTATTGTTATCATTAAACGACATATTATGTAGTGTAGAAGAATATCGTAGCCATGGTAGTAGAAATGTTCGCTGAAAAGACTGGCTGTCCAAATTCCCGCGTATGACAAGAAATAGCTAAAAGGTTTTAACCTTTTAAAAAAGCTCTGTAGTCCCATATACCGATTTCTGTGTTCATTGAATGTGATTTAAATCAAATGCTGAAGATTGTCTCCAAAACAGAATCTATAATGCCTTTAAGAAAGAACAGATCATGCGAATCTAATGATTTACCCCCAAATGCTCATAAATCTCAGTACCATGAATACTGCATATCGTATTATTGACTTCGGTTAAAAGAAGAAAAGGAATAACAGCAAATAAGTTAGAACATAAACCTATTCTACCTGGTTGGATCTAGGAGGTATGAAGTTTTTAAATCTAACGTTATAAATGACGTACTATCTGATCTAATAGGCTCGACAATATGTCTGCTGTTTCTTCACTCTTTGTTCATGTCCTAAAATTGAGGCTGGATTGTCCTTGTTTTGCGCGTGAATCAGCATCCCAAACAGATGTCATGGAAGAGCCTTTATGACATCTGACGAGTCTTGTTAATCTGCGCCCTGTTTCACGAAACTTGCTATCAATAACAAGCTACAATAACTGTTATAAGCTACTGAAATCGTGGCATTTGATTGGCTGAGAGCAAATTTGTCATGGAAATTTAGCATTCCTTATTGATAGCAAGTTGTATTAAACAGGGCTCAGGATGGTGACCACCTCTCTTTTATTTAACGAGCGATGAGCAGTGAGTTTGATATAGTCAATGATTTACGTTGAACATATATAGACCTGCCTACCTCAATCGACATCGTTTTACAAATCATACAATCTATTTCTTGGTTTTATCATGTAGTACAAATTTTGTTGGTTTTTAATAATTCAGATACGGTTCTTTGCTATTTTTTTTTCAACTAGCTCTGCCATTAACTGTGTAGTTAGTAGTCAGAGTAAATAAATAAATAAATTCATGGAGATGTTGTCCGACCTAATTCTCATACTGGGGGGTGTTTCACAAAGATTAAGATCGACTTTAAGTTGGACTTAAGTATAGCAGGCCGTTGATGCCATTGGTTGCTATCATTATTTGCTGGCATTGGTCTCTCAAGGGACGTACAAATCATGGTAAAAAAATGTACAAAACTTACATTTTTTGATAATTCATTATTGAAGGAAAAAATATTATCTAAAGATCATAATGGTGAGAGCAAACAATGGCACGAACGGCCTGTTATACTTAAGTCCAACTTAAAGTCGATCTTAGTCTTTGTGAAACACCCCCCAGATCTGCTGGCAATCTGCTGAAAATCATTTAAATGGAATGCTCCTTGTTTTTTTTAACTACCTGGAAAATGCCTAAAACTGTAGAGGTGTAGGTGGTCTAGTGGATACGTCACCGCACTGTGGATCACATGGTTCGCGGTTCGAGTCCCACCGCGGCACGAATGTCCTTTGGCAAGACATTAATCTACATGTGCCACTCTCCACCCAGGATAAGTAAATGGGTACCAATAGGAAGACATTTCTTGAATGCTTTAGCGCCTTATGACGGCGGCTCAGCTACAGCCAGGGTAATAATATGATACTTTTTATTAATCTCAGTAGAGTATATTCATGTAGTAGCTGCGCTATAATAACTTGACCTATCATTAAACATGGGTCCTTAACTTCCTGTGTTTTTTTCCTTCACATTTTGTAAATATGCCAATAGAAGATTAATGGCGTTTGCTGTGTATCTCTACTCATCCATGCTTTCTCTTTCTCTCTCTCTCTCTCTCTCTCTCTCTCTTCTCCCTCTCTCTCTCTCTCTCTCTCTCCCCGGGGGGTGGTAAAGACGGTTTGTGATTCATTTCGGTGAAGGCAGGTGTTGTTTTGTGGCTTGTGTGACGGTTAATCTGCGGATCAGTGTGTGTCTGATCTAGCCTGACACGAGTATACAACCATGGACCTACTAACAACTATTCTGTTTCTCCCCTTTGTGTGGACGTGTCTTGTGGTATAGTGGTTCATTCACTGGACTCTCAATTCTAAAGGTTGAGGGTTCGAATCCCGTCCCGCAAGACATTAATCCACATTTGCCATGCACTCTCCATCAAGGTGTATATGGGTATCTGGCAATTGCTGGGGAAATAATAATTGCAGGTGGTGTTTCACAAAGACTAAGATCGACTTTAAGTTGGACTTAAGTATAACAGGCCGTTCGTGCCATTGTTTGCTCTCACCATTATGATCTTTAGATAATATTTTTTCCTTCAATAATGAATTATCAAAAAATGTAAGTTTTGTAGATTTTTTACCATGATTTGTACTTCCCGTGAGAGACCAATGCCAGTAAATGATGAGAGAAAACAATGGCACGAACGGCCTGTTATACTTAAGTCCAACTTAAAGTCGATCTTAGTCTTTGTGAAACACCCCCAGGGCCCCTTAGGAAGGACAACATTGGTCGTTAGTGCTGAGGCTTCCTTGGGTAAAACAATTATTATGATTAATAGTATGATTAATAATTATCATTATAAGTATTATTGTTATTATTAATATTTGTATTATTACGATGTTAAACTCCAGTCACAACAATGAGAACGGTACCAGACCGACAATAGATGATTAAATTTACATTACCCCCTCCCTACGGTAGGGGCCAAGATCCTGCCGATAAACGGTCGGTGTGGAGTCGGTTTGGCAATGTGAATGGGGCATTGAGGCCAGTCGACTGACCCCTTCCCCATCACCCCCACAGCTAAAGATAACCCCAAAATGAACGCTTGCACATCGGCTTAAACTGGTTTAAGAAGTAACAATATTGAAGTTCTATCACAACTGACATATTTGAGGAGTGTGGATTTGTTTATTGTTCGTATAAAACGTCCCGCACTGATTACATAGCACATGGATATATATTATTTTGAGTCCTGCACCCCCACTTTTCTACAACTTCGAAAGACATGATTGTACAGTACAACTGCACGTCTGTCAAGTGCGCTATCCATGTCAAATTTGTAAATATGAATGGAACATAATATCCATAAGTCTTTTTTTTAAACGCGTTTCACATGCATGTATTCGGCTCAATTTTAAAGGGATTGGGTAACTTTGTCTCAGATTCTGAAAAAAAATCCTGGATTTAGCTCATGCTGCAATGATAATTATAAACCTTTAGGTCAGTCAGGAACCCCATGACTTTTACAAGCCGATCGCCTGTCTGATTATCAAGATATTTATGATTGGAAATCAAAATCAAATTTTGCGTTTTCCTAACGGTTTTCATAACACTGCAGTCTATTGGGGGAAATGAGTATGGTAAAACCGGTCACTCAAACACTTTTACTTTTTTGAGGCACTTCTTGATCAGTTTGAAGCGCAATTTTTTTCGTGCTTCAATATTACACCATATCACAGACACTAATAACACGTAGGGCCGTGCATCTCAGATTTAACATTGTTAAACGATGCCTTTAAAGGATGGTGAATTTTGTAGCTAACTATCAATGTATGCAACAATAGCTAGAGCTCCGTACAGATATACCTCCTCCTCACGTTTTCACGTAACCTTGCGCTGCCCCTATGTTCGGCATTCACAGTGGTACGCCCCTCCAAACAGCGGGGGCGGCAGCAACCTCTCGCTCTAGCCCTACTCGTCATCGTACCAGTCATACATCAAAAACGAGACAACCCTTCTCCAGCCATTTAGTGAGTAAAACAATTGAGATCGCGTCATGCACGCACTGCCGCTTCATAAACTTAACTACGCCATATTGGCAATAGACATAATAAGTTTAATGAATTGTAATTAAGTGCCATTAGTGTTGTCTTAATCGTTGTTGGTAATACATTGGCATGTATGAGTTTGAGCAGGACTGATGCCCCGGTCACACTGCCGAGCCGACTCAAAGCCTATCGATAACCTGGCCATTCGGGGTCGATGTAATTTTTGGTTCGTTCTGTTGTTGCTCTTGGCGTTGTGACGGAGGTATTAAAGCCACACAGTCGTCTGTTTCCAAGTGTATTGCTTCAATATTTCGCTGACACCATCTTAGGCTGAGTTACCACAAGGTCTCCCAGGCCACGGAGACAGCGAAACTGTGACACACTAGAAGGTTACGCTAGCTTCTAGCGATGATCATTATGATGACATTTCCATGTGAGGCGATTGGTGGAGGGCGCAGTGCGTTACATAAGACCTATCGGTCGTAAAAGTGTAGTCCACTCTAATAATACTATATGTATTCATAATGGCGCCTTCTTATATGGCCCAGTATTATTACCCCGATCATAGCCGGGGAGGGGGGCAAATATGTAGCGTTCTGGCATATCCATTGGGTACCCATTTACACCCGGGTGAAGAGTGGCAAATGTGCATTTCTGTCCTGCCAAAGGACGATAGTGCCGGGCTGGGATTCGAACCCTCAACCCTTGGATTGAGAGTCAAGTGAATGAACCACTCTACCATGACACCGCCACTCTGGGCGATTGATAACATCTGTCATTGGGTTAACACTAGAAAGGTGACTAATTCCCCTTGAGAACCCACTATTATGGGTCTTTAATTTGAAACAAGCGTAGACCGTTTCATGCAGGTTGGGTATACGCCGGTGGATGTGTTCATCCACTTATTAATTGGGCTAAGAATGTGAAGCTGTCTTGTCGTATGACGTGATCAATTACTGAATGATCGTCGGGACATCAAGATACCTAAGCCATAGCCCTCTTGCATCTCGAGTGCTTTGGTACAGTCAGCCATAGCTGCCCACTATGATGTATGCAGGCCTGATCTGCTCCCCCAAGGACCCGCTGCACGTTGACGTAAGACTGCGTCAACGACTGGCGCAGTCTTTGACGCATCATGATAAAGTGGCATCATACAAAATTGTATGGCAAAAAAGAACAGTGCGACCATTACATTGCATGAATGGCGTGTGGAATAATTTTCTTCATAGGCTCGATTAGCGCAAATAATAACGCAATCGAAATGACGCCTCATGTGTTGCAGAGTTTTACAAGGAGCTACCAGACCTTGGTTCTGTCGAGCCACAGGGTGCGGTCGTTGGACCCCTACTATTCACAAAGGCGGCGTCACATCACGCGCAGTCTTTAATCGTTTGGGCGACCGTGAACGTTTCCTTGATAGCTCTCCTGGCAAGCTAGCTTGCTGGATGATTATGTTATTTTGGCTTCAGTCGCTAGCTCTACCTATTCATATTCCGTTTTTCACGATATGCAACGCGTAAATATGAATACCTAATCTATTCTTATATCAGGATAAATCAGATCAATGATTTTCATTGCATTGTTGAACCAAGCAAACTATACTTACATCATAAGCACGATGGTTAAACTTTAACGTTGCCGAGCTGGAGAACAGCTTGGCAGGTCATTATCCTGTTTTCGTTGTTTTGGGCATGTTGGCCAAGACCAAGAACTCACCTTGCCAAGTCCTTTGTGGAAATGGAACAGTCAAAGAGTGAGGGAGACGGGGCACGAGAGGATGAGAGAAAGAAAGAAAGGGAGAGGGAGAGAGAGAGAAGGAGAAGATTCATAGAAAAAGTCTAGGTCATTCGGTCAGTTGGCAATGTTCCTGCAAAGTTTGACATTTCCTTACAACTGATAGCCTTCAAAGGGCCCCTTTAGACAGCTTTGCCCTTCTTCTTCCACAAACTGACAATGTGTTGGGGTACTTTTTGGCTCGCTAGGTTCAGCTCAGTGCCAAGATGGCGGCTATTCAGAATGAACGGAAACAGAATGACACGAAAATACAAACCTTCCTAAAAGTATCATGTTCTGATTTTTTGCTGACTCGAAATGTTGTTATTGTGATGAAAATGCACTAGAAAAAAGTAAATACAAATTTTAATCTACACATAAGTTGTACTTTTCAATGATGATGAAGATAAATCAAAGTGATAGATCGTTCCATGGGTTTTCTGTTTTCGGTATATGAAATAAAGTAATCGGCCTGTTGTTTTGATATTTAACTAACTGGTGTTTACAGATATGACCTCCTCGACATCTTACCCCCGTAGCTCTACCAATGTAAATCTCCAAATACCCCTTGCATCTTTAGAGCTCTTGGGAGCCGCTGGAGATAGTGCACACAATGTCTCGATGTCTTTAATTGCAATAGAACCACTATAAACACCAGCGAATATCGGACGCCGGAGTAGGGATTGTATGTACGACCTTCTTCCAGTACCGGGGACCAGTAAACTCTGAACTGTATTACCTCTCGCATCGTAAGAGTTCTTGGGAGCCGCCGGAGATAGTGCACACAATGTCTGTAATAGCAATAGAATCACTATAAACACTAGCGAATCTCCGATGTCGGAGTAGGGGTCAAATGCATGACCTTCTACCAGAGACCAGTAAATCTTCGGGCATTATTACCTCTCGCATCTTTAGAACTCTTGAGAGCCGCCCCGGCGATCACAGCGCGAGCATCTCACGGGGTACGTGTTTACAACAAAATTTTTCCCCCGGATCAGCCGGCCACGAACCCGCTCTTGACATGGGACTCGTGAGGCACCACACAGAGTTTATCAAGACCAGATGTATGATACCTACCCCATCTCCAGCGTCACGATTCAGTTGGTTGGGCGTAGCCAAGGGAGAAAGGGGGCTAGGGGCAACAAGAACAAAAAACCGGGCACGTCCACCAATTACCACCCCATTTACGGCATCACGATACGGTCTGTAAGCGTAGCCAGGAGTGAAAGGGACTATGGCATACCCACCAATATCGCAACGTAAGAAATGAAATAGAGGGTGTCGCCATGGTCGCGGTCGCGAAGTGGCTTAAACAAATGTTCCTATGGAAGACCCCCCAACCGAAACTCTGTTCACCTTGAAGCACTTCTTCTAAGCTAACTATTTGTCATCATCCATCTTCCCTCCCCAACGTTTCTATAATTTTAAAATCTGATTACTATCTAAATCGATAAGAGCCCTGATGAGCCGCCCCTCCTTGCGCCCAAAATGGGATATCCCCTTAGTAATAGTAGCATGTGTACCCCCCCCCATATCTATCCATTTTTTTACGTAAGAAGCGGGGTGTCAAACATGATAATGTTTCACCGATGACCATTCAATGTGCACCTATTTTTTAAATCAAGTGGCATCCCGTGAGTACACCTTACGAGAACTTACTTCTCCCTACCCTTTCAATCTTTTCAAATCTATTCGACCCAAAAGGCACTTGAAAATGTGATTTCAACCCACTTGTTTTCCTTTTCTGTTCTTTTTTTTCCTGGGGGGGGGGGTATGTCACAACAACGTGACATTAGATTATGAAATCATATCTTAAAATCATAACAACACAACAGGAACAACAGTATGAATTAAAAACAAATATTAATAAAATACCTGTTCAGACGGTCATAGGTTTTTAAGTAAAAATCAAGCGTTTTACAATTCAGTCCTCTGCGCATGCCCATAATTAGCATTAACATACATGAATATGAATTAGGTCCGTAACAGGGCCCGGCTTGTCAGATATTTTTCTGAATTGTGCCCCCTCCCCTTTAACGAAATCCCGGATTCACCCCCTTATTCATCATATCAATTTGAAACATAAGCTGAATCATTTGGAATCAGGGAACCCCACCCCCTATACCACTCGAAAATAAATCTGACAATGCCCTCTTTGATGATGGTCCCTAGATCAGTTGTACTTTTGGAACATTTGGGTTCGTGGAGCTCCGTTTATATCATAGAAAGCAACCAGATGAATATGTCGTGCCATAAACATGTTAAGCTATACGTCACTGTTCTCTCTCTCACTCTCCCTCTCCCTCTCTCTCTCTCGCTCTCTCTCTCTCTCTCTTCTCTATCTCTTCTCTTTCTCTCTTTCTCTCTCTCTCCCTCTCTCTCTCTCTCTCTCTCATTCTCTTCCTCTCTTTTTCAAAACTGCTAAACTCGCCAATGGTCACAGCTGCAGTGCAGTTTAGCTTCGACTAAATGAATGCATGGTTTCTGTGAAAATGAGATCAGTTAAAAGCTTGTTTTGGAATACATCCACATTTAAGATTTCTCGTGAAGAAGGCCTTTCTTTAATAGGAGACTCTTCTTAAAATAACTTCGACTCAATGTTTCTATCACCCCCCCCCCCTAATTACATGAAGAAAAACGCAACACGAAAAGCAAAAGTCTACCTATCATGCCATGAGGAAAAAGACAGGGGCGCCAACCCGTCCTCAAAATAAGGGGCGGCAAGCGAGGTTTACACAGCTCCATTGAATATGCAGCAGGTCTAATTTCCATAATTATTTAGGGGGCAACAGTTCCCTCCATCCCCCGAACTCCACCCCTGAATAAATCTCGTATAGCTTCATGTCAAAGCATGCACAAAAAGGAATACGTTTCACTGAACAACAAATACGTGCTTTTCTATCAATCACATTATATTTTACTTCACAAATATCCTCTAATCGACTATTATTCATTATCCATCAAAACATTCAGAAATTGAATAAGTTTCATATAACAACAAAATCACAAATATGTGTTGTGTTTTCTATCAAATTCGACTACTATTTAATATCCATCAAAACATTCAGAAGTCGAAAAGTTTCCATGAACAACAAATATGTGTTGTTTTCTATATCATGTTTCAATTGTCTTCAACAATATCCGCCGTTCGACCACCCAATAAGCTAGCATGATCTCGATGTCAGATAAACATTCATATTCATAAACATTTCTATAAACAAAACACAACCCGTGGTGTCAGTTCGAAATTCGATATTTCCGTCAAAGAGGGACTACAATCATAAGTCATTCCCGCCAACATTCGCGTTCAATTAGCATCCAAAGAATGGTAACAAATAGTAATTTTAGAATCGTCGTACATAACAGCCCCTTGGGGAATAATGAGAGATGTGGTATTCTACCAGTCTGTCCCAGTTTGCCTGTACTAAATATGATTGGTTGGAGAAAAAATATTTCAACACCAATTGTTTCTTGACAGGACCACCTAATGTCAAAAATATAATTCCTTTGGGTAAGTTTATAAGAAATTCGTACAATTCTGTGGAAATTTGATACATTTCCAATCAGTGTTGTATTTTGCATTGGCCATGAAATCAACATCAGTAAGATCATATTAAGTGGATTTATATTTGTCAGATTTATGTAGAATGGTGATATCATTTTTATATTGAAAATAAATGTGTACATATTCGCCGATTGATGATAATTACAATTTTTTAATCGTCTTCAATACTTATTAGGCGGGTAATATGACTATACTTTGTATCCATGAGAACATTTCAGATTAAACCGTCATATGGTGGGTAATTTGTCCTGAGGATGTAAACCATTGAGTACTAATATTTCCGGTTATACTCCTTGACCAATTTCTTTATTTTACTTCAATCTGACGAAAACATGTATGTCTATTTGTTTTGATAACCATATCATTCAAATGAGGTAAATCATTTAAACATTATGGAGAGAAAGAGTTACCAGTCTGTTTCAATTATCAAATGAATGTGATAATAATTAGGTCTTATTAGGTTTATTTACCCAGAGTTGCCACATCACTATTATTATTGCTGGCCCTGTAATTATTATTGCCTCAGCATTGCCAGGTACCCATTTACACCTGGGTGGAGAGTGGCAAATGTGGATTAATGTCTTGCCAAAAGACGTTTGTGCCGAACTGCGATTCGAACCCTAAACCCTTGGCTTGAGAGTCAACTGAATGAACCACTATACCATGTCACTTCCACAATTTGAAATAACTTGCTAAATAATAATTGTTTTATGTTCTATTTTTAAAAACACAGCGCATCGAGCATGTCAAGAGTGCATAAATTGGTTCCAACCCTGCTGGGGGTGTTTCACAAAGATCCTAAGTTGAACTTATCTCTAAGTTGGACTTAACAATTATGGAAAGCCGTTAGCATCTATGAAAATCATTTGTAAATGTTTTTTTTTAAGGCATAACATTTTGATTCAAATCATTCATATTTTCTATTATCAAGGAGATTTCATGTTCTTGATGTAGAACGTATAAAAATTTTATAATACTTGAATCTTCGCTTTTGAATATATTTTATTTTAAGGCTCCAAATGGCTCTCCATAATTTTTAAGTCCAACTTAGATATAAATTCAACTTAGGATCTTTGTGAAACACCCCCTGGTCTATCTATATTATAGCTGGGAGTATTTCACCTGGCAATTAAGACAAAGGCAATAGTGTGAAGTGCGTAGAAAGAATGCACAGGTATATGGGTGTAGCGATAGCCGATTGCTAAGTTAGCTCTGTTCGTCCC
>CP137684.1:15348013-15518826 GCA_037976565.1 Mesocentrotus franciscanus
CACTTATACATTTCTCAGTTACACCCCCTCTCTCTCTCTCTCTCTCTCTCTCTTTTTCTGTTTCTTTGTGTCATCATTTTTCTTTTCATGAATATCGCTCTTTCCTTGAATGGGTATTTTTTTCATCCCAGTTACCGCAATTCTGATACATGTAGTCCCGTACCTACATTTTCTTGACTGTGAGTCCCAACCTGCCCCACGGTGCAGTCTCTGTGGCCACTCCGCAACAACCACACACAAGAAGTTCTAATATTCTCTTCTAAAATATTGAAACCGTAAAAATATTAATCTTTATCTAAGGGGAACTCGAGAAATTAACAACTTCCCTTGTTTATTATGATATTGCGTTCTATGCTTAGTAAAAAGCACCGGTTTTGGTCAATTAACCTAAAATTTGTACACCGGAAGTTTGGGAAAGTCACACAAAGACGAACATGAAGATGGGAGTTAGAGATTCCTGCAGACGGTTTTAAACACGCAAACATTCAGACTAATTACATGAATATCTGGTATTCAACTTATCCGTATACCGGAGAGTATTAGAAATATAAATAAAGAAGTTTGATACCATCACATCTCATCCTTTCAGACTTTCCGTCTTCCGCTCTGGTTCTAGAAATCGATGCACACATACGTGAACATGATTAGTATATTGTCCTTATTCAGTTTATTTTTATTATTTATTGTTATGTATTTTTCTCTGTTTATTTCTTTCTTTCGTTGCTTTAGTTTAATGCCACGGTATCGACATGGATTTGGAATACATTACCGTCACAAATCATGCCACACATTTATATCATTGTGAATTTTAATTTTGATCAGTTACGATAATTCGATTAAAGAAGTTACGCGTGTTGTGTCTGACTTTCTGTCGCTTTTTTCTCATCATATAATTGCCCCAAACCAGCATCAAGGCACATACAAAAACTCATAAATGTCTTTTTCTCTCCCTCTTCTTTGCTTCATCACTATCTCAGTTTCTTTCTCTTTTATTGCTCCCCATCTTCTCTCTCTCTCTCTCTCTCTCTCTCTCTCTTTCTCTCTATATCTTTATCTGCCTGCTGTCTACTCCCTCCCCCTCTCTCTCTCTCTCTCTCTTCTCATAAATGAACCAATCACCGATCATGAAATTAAAGAGTTAATCAGTGAAGAGTAAGATTAGAGAATGATCCTTAGCTTAAGTCGATTAGTTCAGAGCGGGGCCGTTTGAACGCCACGGACAACCCGGGATATAATTGGTTAATTGCACAGATAAATACCATCAATCCTTTTATCTCATTTACAACCGCGCGTTATTCTTTTCGATGGTACCCACGTCCACACTCTTCGCCATTCTGCTCGCAATATTCCCCCGGAGCTACAGGCGCGGTGTTTGCCGCTTCGTGGCATGCGCCCCCTGATCTGCCGCCGTAATTGGCTCATCGAAAAAAGATTGAAAACAAAATTACTCCGCCTACCTTAATTGAAGACACGCGTGTAAAAAATAAATGGTTACACCCCAGTTGCGATTTCATTGACGGGATAGGGTTGTGGATTACTGTGTGATAATAAGTACATGTTTACGTTCTTTACTTCTTGTTTAGTTATTGTATCAGTTTACAAGTATTAGGCTATGGGTAGGCATATCATAATATTCATCACCTCAAGTGAGAGAAAAATTTACATTTTTTTTTCAACTTGATTGGTTCTTGGGGATTGCAAAATACTGAATGCTCCCATAAACGAAATAAAAATTAAATCTGTACTCGTAATAATAATGTCGATGATGATAACAACGTTGATGATGATGATGATGATGATGATAAGGATGAGATGAGGATAATTAATACGAGGCTCGTGAATTTATTAGTATTGTTATTTGTGTGCATATAATATCACTGTCATTAGGATTTATCATATTTAATATTGTGTTAAATATTCGTCGAGGGGTACTAATTAAAATATACAACTATGCATGAAAAGAAGAACTTGTTTTTTGGTTCATATATATATCGTGATCTGAAATCCCATTATCATTATGTAGATCAAAAGTATCTCGAATTCAGTGTAAAATCGTTTCATTTTGTAGCACTGGCAACCCCCAAAAAATCTACCTTGAGATAGGCCTATTACCTAAATTACAACATAAAGCATAACAGTATTTGAGAGTATGTAACTATTTTTTTCTTAGCAATGGGAAACCTGCAGACACAACTCCTACCAATGTTATCATGACCATTGTATACATAATTAAAAAAAATAAAAGCCCCAAAGTACCGAGATTTAAACCTTCATAGTTTCTTTTCTTCCAAAGTTACTATGGCAACTGTTGTTCTCTACCAACACGGTAAAAAGTCACTGCTGTCTCGCCTAATAAATCTGCCCCTCCCACCAATTTAGGAATAAAATGCGATGAAAACGAAATCACCCCCAAATCGTATCATTTTTAAGCACATCAGCGGCAGACAAATAAGGCGCGTAAATTCCTGTTGATTTTAGACAATTATTGAATTTGGAAAAGTGGATTTGGTCGGCTGCAAGCTACTCCAAGCGACCAACGACCGCGTGAAGGGATAAAATAGAGAAAGAGAGGCTCAGTTGCAAATTGGAACGAATTTGATAAGCCTCCGTAATTGTATTGTCACTATTTTCGTAGCCCTTAAACCCCGTTGATTGGTTAAATGCTCAGCGCAAAAGTCGGACAAATCCAATAAAAGAATGGTCCCAGTTTCTATTTTATGTCTTGCCTGTTTCTGTGTACTGATAAAGATGAAAAAGCGTAGTACAATCTGTCATGTTCACGGTTTTTACGCAGTTGGCTGCATGCATGGCAGACGATGGTTGAATGTTGTTGTTCATGTGAAATTTATGCTATAAATTCTCCCGCTCAAAATATAGCGAAGATGCATCTGGGTTTGTTTCATGTGCTAGGGTGTATTCTTTCTCGTGGAAGGGAATTTCTCCTCTTTAATACTGTCATTGCGTAAAGGGGAACAAAGAAGGATTAATTGTACGCTGTAAACAGAAATCAATTTCTGATTCTTTTTTTTTTAATTTATTTTTTCTGATTTTTTTCTGATTATTATTAGTATTATTATTATTGTTAATAATATTATTTTAATTGCTTGTCAGATGTTTAAGAGATAACAATGACTTGGAAATAAAACAATAACATAATAACCTGGAAAGGAGGGTGTCATTTTTTAAATATTGTAACCACCTTCACCCGCCCCTCCCCCCGGCAATTCTTGTATCCGCCACTGTAACAAATAACGAATACAAGAATTACATTTCGCGCTCCATACGGGACCGATGTTTCTCTATAAAATCGACTTTTTGAATTGGCACGTGGAGAAAGTATTTGGATGATATACAATCTTACCATACCATGTAAACGTCAGTCACACAATAAAAACGACTCAAAACCGACCAATTCTTGGACCTTTGGGGAAATGTATTTTTTGTTCAAACTGTTCGTTCCCGTTGGCGTAACTGAGAAATTCAGAATTTGAGAGCGGTGTCTAGAAAATGGCGGTAGACGGACATGATGGAGAAATCGAAAGAAATCAATTTAACTTTGACCAGCCGAATTCCCGACAGAGGTGTCCGAGCTAATCGGCTTACACCTTTCCAACTGACCGTCCCTTCGTTTAAAATTGATTTCCCAATCATCCGATTACAAAACGATTGACCGATATCTCCTGAGAGAAATAGTCAAGTACTATTTGACCGTTGGGACAAATTGGCTTAGGGTGTCCATGGCATGTTATTGTCCGGTCGTTATCAATCGGAATTATTATTTCATAAAAAGGATTTGATCCGATCGTAGGTCAGTCGTTTGCAATTGGGTGTACACTTTTGAGATTGTATACTACTTGTGTTGCTCCCGAAAATGAGAGGTCCACAGTTATGGCCGTGTTGTGTGATATCCGGTATCATAATGTACATGAACTGTATTTAAATATTGTGGAACGTTACTCTCAATGTACCATAATATCGCGATGAAAATGCTACTCATAATGAATTGCAAACAAAATGTACACAATACACACAAGACGCTGAAACAGTCGCCATGTATCTCTCGCAACCAGTGAGATTTTGCGAGATTTCACCGCCATTTTCGTGATTTGGGTATCTCATCGATAAAGGCATATTCGAGTAGCGTACACAATGCCTTTTGAGAGGAATTATTTTGAGGATGAATTGCACCTATTAAAAAAAAATAGATTTCATAAGCCAGCAGATACTTTTCAGAAACACGATTTGTCATTGAGTTTGCACTTTACATGGATCGTTTGCTTATGAGACTTTATGAGGCTAGCCTTAATAATTAGCGAAACCCTACTTTCTTTTATTATGAAAATACTATGCTACGCTTTGTCTGACATTTTCTCTCTTTTTTTTTTTCGTTGGAATCATGAGGCCCATGACAATAGACAAAAACATTTCCGCTTTTGTTTAATTTCAATTTATATAATCTGATCAGCATGGTCAGAGACCTGACCTGATGGTGATGATGTAAATTATGATGGTGATGATGGACCTGGTGATGATGATGATGAAGATAATGATGATGATGATAATAATGATGATTGATGATGATGATGATGATAATGATGATTGATGATGATGATGATGATGATGATGATAACGATGATTATGATGATGATGATAACGATGATGCTGGTGGTGGCGCTGATAATATTGAAGATAGTGACAACGAATGAACGATGGTAAATCAAGAATCAAAATGATGAAAAAGACATAAAAACATCAACTCAAAATATTCCAAGGCACTCTATGCTCGACCAACGCTACAATACAACCCATGACAACGAACCTATGCTTTCATCAATGTCAAAATTCCCAACCTTCCCCCAAAGCACACTTGATCAACAAACTCGTATGTTTTCAAACAGATCATACTTGTTCAGACCATGGAGTAGGTCCATGCTCAGACGGATAATAGCTAAAATATCCTCGGTCCCAACGATGGTGGGCTTAGCATATTTTCTTAGCTCCATGGGTGACAAATTACGAAGGGATGGACGAGAATGAAAAATGATGACAAAGACAAGAGGAGCAAATCCTCACAAAAACAAGGGACTCGGATTTACGTGTCTTGCCCAGAAAGGTAGAGCGTGAGCAATGGTCTTTTGGAGCGGCACAGCGGTGGCTCAGCGGATCGCTACGGGAGCGCGCCGGGGGAGTACCGGCATCTGTCGCCGCTGCTAAACTCTCTCCTCTTTCATTTCAACCAATCGGTGCACTAATATTAGATCGCGTCTAAACTCAGTCGGGGGTCTTAGCTTGTTTTCTTTCTTTTATCCTTCTTTTCGTCTCTTTCCTTCTTTCATCCTTTGTTAATTTTTCTTATATTTTACCTCTCTAGCCCTGATTCTCTTGTTCAATCTTGTTATTTTCCTTTTCTTTCTTTCCTTTGCCCTTGCTTTCTTGACCTGTCTCCTATTTCTTAGTATTTTCTAATTTTCCTCATTTCTACCGTCGAATTTCTCTCGTTCTCTCTCGTCCTCTCTCGTTCTCCATTTGATATATATTTTATTTCCTTGACTCTTTTTTTATAAATATTTATTTTGCTCTTTTCAATTTATTTCATCTTATTTCAGGAATGCCAATCTCCTATACGCTTTGTTTTGATGATTCCCTCACATACCAATTTACTTAACTCCAAATTTTAACTTCATCATTTTTATTTGTCTTTAACATTAGCAATACATTGCGATACACTGGCGAATTAAATTTAAAGACGCTGCAACAGGCCCATGTCTCATTAAAAAAAAAACAGTTGGCACTGAACCCCACACCCCCACCCCTCCCAAAATAACAAATGTCCCGATTTTGTTCTTCTTGTTTGACAATAATTTTGTCCAGTAAATTAGGACAAAAAATGCGATACCCTTTATTGGGGGCGGTACATGGTAATCGTGTTCTTTTTTTTTTCTTTCTTCTTCTTCTTCTTCTTTAATCTTCTCCTTCTTCTCCTTCTCCTTCTTAATCTTCTTTTCTTTCTTCTTCTTCTTCTTCTTCTTTAATCTTCTCCTTCTTAATCTTCTTTTCTTTCTTTTTTTGTTTCTTTCTCTTTGTTGTTGTTTTGTTCCTTTGTTATCGTTTGTCTTGTTTAGTTTTTAGGATCGCCCAATTTAGACACATTAAAACAAATCCCCCCTTTGGATCCGATAGATCCATAGACAATGCACTTGCGCTTGCACTATATATCATTGACTATAGCGTTAGCTTCGAAAGATAGTCCACTCGTGACGTAGAGCAGTAGTAGTAAGAGTAGCGGGCAAGACAAGTGTTATCAATTTAGCTCGCTATCATTGGTTAATGGGCAACAATTAAAGAACGGATTTCTTTGCTTATAAGTCATTACGGAGACAGTGAAACCGCCCGGCACGCCTCGGACATGTATACACATACAACATCGGAACAAGACTTAAAGAGCAGGTTGAGTTCTGGGAAAGGGTGAACAATAATGTGTGAGCCTTCTTTATTCCTTGTATGATGGTATGGAAGAGAATCATAGAAAATACATGTTTTATGAAAAGGATGGCTGTTCAAATGACGTCACAATCGAAATAATTATGAGAAGTAACAGCTAAAGGTTGTGGACAACACTGTAATGCCACATGTTTGTGTAGTCCCATATATGCATTTCTGTGTACAGTGCAAGGGACTTTTTCCAAACTGGGTCAATTTCTTATCATGTTGAAGATTCAAAAACCTCACAGTATACACCAATACTCATGTGCTACATGATCAATCTTTTCCAATCGCTTCCATCCACGAAGTTTCTTTCAAAATGCAATCGCACGACCAGAACTCAAATGTATCTTTAAAATGGAGGAGGCGGGCTCGGTATGTACTTTATCACCGGCGCATAGGAATATGGCGTGACACAGACATCTTTGGTCATAAGCGGTTAAAAAAAAAAATCATCTTGTTTGTATTTATCTTATTTCCTCCGAGCCTCCTTGTGGGGTTTAAGCATGGCTCAAGACTCCGACACCTGGCAAAAAATGTTTTGGGCAAAGTACGTTGCCCACATGAATTTATTCATTTATTTATTTATGATATGTATATTATGCATAGTTATTCATTTTATTAATTAGATAATCTATTTATTTATCTAGTTTTTATTGGTTCAATTATCCCTTCCCCAACCCCATTACTCCCACTTTCCAATAGCTCTCATATCTCCCCCAAAAAAAAATATCCCTCTCTCTCTCTCTCTCTCTCAATCTATCCCTTCTTAATTCAGTATGTGTATCATGTTTCAGAAAGAATATTTCTGCCCCAGTCATTACACTTATCCCCACACCAACCCCCATCAACCCCAGAGCGCGTACCCCTCTCTTACCCCTTCAAACTCCCTTCTTTACCCGTATCTTCGGTGGATCAGATAGCTGCACTATGCCACATTCACCACATTAATCCCAACTCGACCCCCATCACCCCCTCTTTCAAACACCGCGTACCCTTCGCTTACCCCTCAAACTTCCTTCTTCACCATGATATCTTCGGCGTATAAGATGTTGCACTGTGCCACCTTCACCACACTAATCCCAACTCGACCCCCATCACCCCCTCTTTCAAACACCGCGTACCCTTCGCTTACCCCTCAAACTTCCTTCTTCACCATGATATCTTCGGCGTATAAGATGGTTGCACTGTGCCACCTTCACCACACTAATCCACACCCGACCCCCATCACCCCCTCTTTCAATCACCGCGTACCTCTCTATTACCCCTCAAACTTCCTTCTTCACCATGATATCTTCGGCGTATAAGATGGTTGCACTGTGCCACCTTCACCACACTAATCCACACCCGACCCCCATCACCCCCTCTTTCAATCACCGCGTACCTCTCTATTACCCCTCAAACTTCCTTCTTCACCATGATATCTTCGGCGTATAAGATGGTTGCACTGTGCCACCTTCACCACACTAATCCCCACCCGACCCCCATCACCCCCTCTTTCAATCACCGCGTACCTCTCTATTACCCCTTAAACTCCCTTCTTCACCCCTATCTTCGGCGGATCAGATGGATCATGGGGGCTAGGGAACGTCCCCTGTGTACGACCACTGCACTTTCGCGTGGCTTGGGAAACAAGATACATCCGTAGTATCTCTGTTGAGAATGAGATCCCGTAATGAGTGAAGACCAGAGATAAGCCAAATCCCGACTCCTAAAGTTTGTGCTAAAACAACCCGAACACAGAATATTCAACATCCGCACAGGGTTATAGACCAAGCTTGGATCATGGCTTTCGTCATATTGATGTTATTGACATGGACACCATTATGCTCGACTCTTACTGCATCTATTTCGGTCTCGTGTGCTGACGGTTTCGTGGCCAGTCGGCCTCGCATTCTGTCGGCTTCGAGCGTTGTAACCGCACTTTTTTCCGACTCGGATGTACTCACCCTCTCCCATCCTCAAAGCTCAATCACAAAGTGTTGTCGATGGTTTAATAACAAAATAAATTTCTTCCGATATTGCAGGTCCTTCCTTCTCTTACTCATCCAGTTCTTAAAACAATCAATTAAGATAATTGATGACGAGCCCTCTTCGTTCAACACTCCAATCAAAGACTCCTCGTACCATGCTGACGAGAGGAAGATGGTTCGACTTGACCAGGACTCTCAGTCTTATCTAAGTCCTTTAGGTTTTTACCCCTACCCCTACCCCCCCCCCCTCACACACACACACACACACACCTCTCTCCTCCTTTTCTCTCCTCTTAAACCCACCGTATACTGTACGATCCGACTGCGGTCCACTTTTTCGAAGAAATTGCAATTGCATTCATTATAGAAATTCAATATTTTCGTGATTGAGGCTATAGGGTTAGTGTAAGGGTTAGGTTTCATGTGACTTTCAAACGAGGGTTTCTGTTACTCCTCAGGTATTCTTCCATGGCCAAGCTGCACGGGGCGCAGGGTACGTCCCCCAAATCAAATGTCCAAAAAAGTAATTAAAAAAAAAATGAGAAAAATAAGAATGAATGAAAGGGAGAGAGCGAAGGGATGAGAGAAGATAAGAACACCACACCACCCCTCCTCCTACTTTCGCACTATCCAGTAAACGCCTTGTTTCATTGAGTAAGACCACACCCCATCCCTCTGCATACGATACAAATGGCCACTCAATAACTTAACACGGTACGCCATTGTACATCTTAAAATCTATCTATATTTAACACGATCAAAAAGACTTTGAAGAAATCAACCGACCCAGGACATTGTAATAGTTACATGCGTGAATAGGTTACAATGACATGTTAAATAATCCGAACATAATTTTTAAGGCAATGCAGTAGTCATGGTAGTCCATTGAAATCGCCCTTCAGTTGTTTTCATGAAAGTCTACGCGATCGTGTTATTTATATCATGTTCATAGTCCCACTCGTGCTCTTTCCTGCAATGTCTTGGAGGTTGTTGAACCTGTCTACGCTCTCTATAATAGACAGTGATTAGGGTTTTGATAGCGTAGAGCTTATTCAATTTTCTTCCCACAACTTGATACGAAGGACCAGGTTCGGGACACAACAGGCGGGAACAGTTCTCACGATTGTATAGATGCCAGAAATCTAGATCAGAAATGGTGGCGTAGCTACAGGGGGCACAAGGAAAAAATGCCCCTCCACCCTAAAATTGCGAAAAAGAGGAGATAATGAGAAAAATAGAGGGAAAGGGAACCTAGAATAAAGATCAGGAACCGTGGTGTATCTACAGGGGCACTGGGGCACTCCCCTAGCCCCATCAAATGGCCAAAAATGAGAAAATTTGAAGGAATAAGAACCTAAAATGAAGATCGGGAGGAGTGGCGTAGCTAAGGAGGGCACAAGGGGAACGCCCCCCCTCACCCACACACACACACAACATTTCTTGATCATGAACAGATAAATGAATTTAAGTGAGGCACGTCATAATGAAATGTATGCAAGAACCCGAAGCCCAAAGAGAAAAATTAATCTTCTAGTCCTGCCACTGTTCTGGGGACGCGATAGAAAGAAGGAATGATGTTGTTTACATTTAGATATTACATAGTTCAACCATTATTATTAATATTATAAGTTATAACTAATATTAGCGAGCTATTCTTGGTTGTGTAGAATGTCGATTTTATACCACGGGGCCATATTTTATATACGTAATCAAATATTAATTTCTGCAGTTATTTTGGTAACGGAAATGAATAGTTCTTGATATCAATCAAAGAAAGGATTTATTTTGCGCATAAAAATTATATTAAAGTGTTCATTATCTACAGCTATTCTGGTTTTTAAAAAACGAAACTTTCTCGATGTTTATGTAAGAAAAGACTTATTTTATACACTTTAATGTCATCAAATGCTAACTTTTTGCAGTTATCTATCACATATTTTGGTACAAAATACACTTTTATGTCATCAAATGCTAACTTTTTGCAGTTATCTGTCACATACTTTGGTACAAAATGAAGCTGTCTTGTTCTTTGTAAAGGAATATACATTCATACTCACATGGACTGATGATTTTACCATAAGTCCTCGGAGAGGACTTAAAGCCGTCGGTCCCCTGGTTGTTTACTTACAAGCATACACATACTTTCTTAGCAGTCAGGTAAAAGAAACCATCAAACCAACCCATAACTTTAGCATAAGAATGAGAAAATCCGTTGATTTGCAAAACGTGGAAATGTAGGAAAGAGGTCGTATAAAATACCTATAGAACAACTTTTATTAGTGCTGTCTTGCTGTCACAGTTTAAAATGTATTTTGTAATAATGTGTTGATATTTATTGCAAAACTGAATCTGAGCTTTTTTTTTCTTCTTTTTCTTTTGACAAAGGAAGGAACAGACTTTTATATTACAATGGTTCCTTTCTAGATACATAATACATTTACTGAAGGCATACTGGATTTGTATTTCATATGTCGAAACAAAAATGAATGAATATTTGGGAGAAAATGCATTATCACTTTACGTTCAACGCACTTTGCTATTTCTTCGTGTGTATTTCCTGAGTTCGCGGACCCCCATCGTTGAAATAAAAACCGTTTAATTTACGACATCTTTCATAGCATCACCCTGCACATGACCTCAGCGAAATATCTCGGATGAGGAGATAGTAAAGCATTTCATAGCCCAAATGGCGGCCTCAATTTCCGTCACAGCCGTGTATGATTAAAGCGTTTGATGCAACGCTTCCCAAAACGAGAACACCTTGCCGCAATTTGCGACCTGCCCTCGGCAAGAGTCACATTTTATGACGAATTTTTCGTTACGGTAATTTTAACTTGAAGAGATTGCATTTGTTCGCGTGTGTTTAAGTAATAGTGGGACTATTCCCTCCAGGTCCGCTAAAAAAATATGGACCGTGGTCTCTCGACGCGCCGGAGTTGGAGTTTGAGGAAATGGCTAAAGTAGACCTGGGGGGTGTTTCACAAAGACTAAGATCGACTTTAAGTTGGACTTAAGTATAACAGGCCGTTCGTGCCATTGTTTGCTATCATTATTTACTGGCATTTGTCTCTCAAGGGATGTACAAATCATGGTAAAAAAACTACAAAACTTACATTTTTTGATAATTCATTATTGAAGGAAAAATATTATCTAAAGATTATAATTTAGAGACCAATTGGGATAGCAACCAATGGCATGAATGGCCTGTTATACTTAAGTCCAACTTAAAGTCGATCTTAGTCTTTGTGAAACACCCCCCAGTATTATGAAAATCCATAACTGTAGATTATTTTGTCTTTGTGGATCCGAACGTTTATGAATACTGATCTTATAATTGCATGATTTTGTGAGCATTTGAGTCCCAGAAAAAAAGGACGAGCGTGTGTGAATTGCTGTGACGTCATGGCGGTCGTACGATTAACTACCGACTCATCAGGACCCTGTTGCATAAAACTTACTATAATTGATGGTAAATTTGCCGTTAATGGTAACTTCCATGAAAACCTTGATTTGATTGGCTGTTGGGTGCATGATATTGCCATAGTAGTTGATATTGATGGCGAAGTTACCATCTGTGGTAATTTTTATGCAACGCGGCCCTGATCCGATCTTTTCTCTAGCTGAAATATTGTGCATACCCCGCTATTTTGGTACTACCAATCTTTTGACCACTCAGGACTCAAGCAGGAACAATTTGTATTTCTTGAAGTTTATTCCCAAAGGAATTTCTACCAAGTTATTTTCTTAGTCGGGTCATAAGATGTGCGTTATTGTGCTAAACTAAGGCCAATGGCACACGAGGCGTTCATTTGCTGACGCAGGACAGCGTCACTGACGTGCATGGACTTTGACGCACCAAAAGCTGAATGGGCGTTGAACAGTGCAACTTGCGCTGACGTATTAGCGTATTGGCAATTTCTCTTGACGTGTTGAATATATAGCGCCGGTAATAATGCAGTCGAAATGACGCCCCTTGTGCAACGGACATGGAAGATGCCGATTCGTAGCTTCGGTTGTGCTTGACGCGTTGCGTTTCGATGTAGCAACCAAGGTGGGCGTTTCTCGAAACCGTCACAAGTCTAACTTCGTGGTTATCCATTGAAAGGCGTGTTAATTTTATATCATGCGTTTCTGTAGGATGTCCAAGACCTGAGACTTGTGACGGTTTCGAGAAACTTGGCCCTAGACGACCGCACACTACAGAGAAAGAAAGAAAAAAAATCCCCGCGCTTTTCAATCAGTCACTTTCTCGTACTACAAAGTGAGCTTGCGGACAGAGGAGCTACGGAGAGTAACACCGCCATATTATGTTCCATTTTGTTGACAACCTACTCTCCGAGATTTATGCGTCGGGCGAACTTGACAGAGCGCATAATACGGGATGAAGTTTCAATGGTATTACGTTCCAACACATGTTCTATGCGTCCAAACGCGGCATAACTCCCATTCCCGCGGTATGACAAGCCCGGCTAAGATTGCGTCTGTCGCGTAGATCCAGCGAGCGCATGTATTACAAGACCCCCAGGACTCCAGCGATGGAGACCACCCAGCTGCACGGTAAGAGCAGTCGGGCTTTGAGAGTAACAGCGCGCGGCTTCGGCTGCTATACAGAAATAGAGATATGATATGAAATATGGAAAACAATACCGACCTTCCTGCAAAGCGAGGCCTTGTCAAATCTCTCCGCAAGGCTCACAAATTATATGTCTCCTTCTACGACTGTCTAAATGCATACCATGTCAAACGGGAATGGAGGAAGTGAAAAGTACAAATTGCAATTGACCCTCGGTAATTGCTTTCGCGGTAGTACCCCTACTTGCACCCCCCCCCCCTTCTTTCTTTCAATCACCAGTCGAAGATTCAAAATAACTCTTACAACCGACGACAAATAAGTATGGTCAATGAAGATGATGAATTATCCCGACAAAATTCAAGGCACGTGGGACTATACTGAAATATGGTACATGCTGTATGCATGGTTTCACGATGGTTATGACTGTGTATAAATAAAAAAAACAGGCTCCCACCACACATCGTCTCATCAGGAGGCGTGATGGCTCAGTGGTAGAACAGTGGTCTCGTTACCGGGAGGTCCCGGGTTCGAAACCAAGTCGATGCGCTAGTGCCCTTCGGTAAGGCATTAATCCTCATTACCAAGACCCTCGGGGATGAGTTGAATCCATCGGTCCCCTGGTTGCTTACTTACAAACATACACTGCTTTCTTAGCAGTCTGGTAAATCCAACCAATCAACCAAGTGTAATGTTCTAATGGTGGTCGTAAGCCCTTGAAATTGCAGCACTCTTCCAATAATTATACGCGTTCCACACGAGGCATCATTTCGATTGCGTTAATACCTGCGCCAGTCGAGCCTCCTTAGATGTCAATTAGCACGAACGACAGTAATAAAATGACTAAATGTTTTCACTGTTCAGTTGCAGACACTTTGTGTACAATGCCTCTCTCACGTGACGCATCACAGACGGTGCAATTCGCTGACGCATTCCTACGTCAGACCTACGTCAGATCTACGTCAGTAGTCTTGCGTCAGCAAAAGGAATGACGCTCCGCGTGCAACTGACATGAGGAGAAGAGTGAGTGGGTGCAGTTTTAACGCGACATTTGATCCGAGTTCAAATTCCTCAAAGATGAATGATATTTAACATGGCTGTAATTGGGTTTTGTGTTAGGTTTAGGTATAATGTTTGGTCTACGATGAAGTTATGAATTCGCTTAGTATAGGAAACTGATCGCAGAATATCCAGAAGGAAGTGTTTCGAAAATGACCTTACACGATCGCAAAGACTTTCAAGAAATCAACCAAGGCAATTTCAATTTACACTGACTTAATTACATAATCCGAACAAGGTTTCCTTAGACGATAGACAGTAGGGTTTTGCAATCGCCCGTTAGTTGATTTCTCGAAAGTCGTTGCGATCGTGTTTTGTACTTATTTTAGGAAAGTATAGGTATAATAATTATGGACAAACTTTTATTTGCCGACTTACATTGTCGTGTATGAAGTTGGACGATTTGTTTGACAGTATTTTACTTTTAAATCATGATGTCGATTAAAATCTGTGACAAAGCTATAATTGCATTGTCTTCTGTTAAATTTCGCCGTCTTTTGCTCGCACGCGATGAAAAAAATGTGTTTTTGCAAGTTGTATACACCCAACCCTCGGGCATGTACGGTGTCCTTAAAAAAAACGACGTAGTAATATGAGGAAAATCTGAAGTTAACACGACAGCCACTACTTTCGAAAAAAATAAACCTGACGCAATTTCAATAGGCCTGTGCGTCACCTTTTGAAACGTGTCAACACGACAATGACGTACATGTATTACGTAATCAGAACATGATTTCTATGGGACATTACAATAGGGTATTGAAATTGCCCTTGATTTGAGTTTTAGAAAATAGTTGCGATCGTGTTAATTTAATTGTAGTTAGCATATGATTTCAAACAGACAATAAAACATAACCTGGAAATGATAAAACGGAAGTCTTAGTATACTGCAGGTCTGTTAGTGATAACAGTTTGTTAACTGAAGAGGTAAACGTATAAACCTGTAATTAAATATATATATAAATAAATTAAGCAATTAATAGATGAATAAATAAATTGATTAATAAATAAGGAACCACACTGAAATGGACCTATGGCTTTGATTTTGAAAGATTAGTGGAGGAAAATATTATCTTAAAACAATCGATCGACATTAACCACGAAAACAAGAGTTGGCTCATAAAACGTGTAGGACCTATCATGTGTCTCGCACTGTAATCTATGAATATTGTCATTATTGTCTTGGTACGGAATTGTTCATATTTCGATGAAAATGAAAGTTTATGACATTTTATGTACATATCAAATTGGAGAGGAGCTCGCAAGATACGTCACAGTGTTGCCAATTCGTGTGTCACTGGTGACAACTTCAAAAATACATAACTTTCCTATTTTTCATCGTATTTTGCTCAAACTTTCATTTATTTGTTTCTGTCATTTTTCTGCTTTAATTAAAACCAAGTTAATATTACGATGAAGTTCTCCTTTATTAAAGGAGGACAAATCACATTATCTAATTAGTTTTTTAGGCATTTTGCTGTTCATCAACTAAGATCCAAGAGAACTCTTGAAAAGTTTTTTTGGGACGTTACCAAATCTATGAGCTTTTAACGATAGGAGAAAGTGCATTGGCATCCGTTAGACTTGCTGTCTGAGGAAGTGAGAGACAGGGGGAAAAAATTCGAGAATCAAAATACATCTCGGAGAAGGATGACGAATTAAAATAATCACGCAATGTGGACTTGTTTTTCTTGAATCATACGTTTTCCTCTTCCTCGTCTCCTCTCTTCCTGTCTCTCGCGCTACTCTCTCTCTCTCTCTCTCTCGACTGCTGTCTTCCTCTGTCTTGTTATCTCTCTTGTATGGTCTACCTCTTTCTGTCATTCTCGTTCTCATTCTTTCTCTTTCTGTCAGTTTACCCCCTCTCCGTCTATTCACTATTTGCCTGTTTGCCTGAATGCCCCCTTCTCCCTTTAATATTCATCTCCTTCGTCCTCTTTTTGATAACTCTTCTCTCATCCATTCCTCCCCCTTTCTCGGTTTTTCTCATTTTTCTCTATCTCTCTCAAACACACACCCTCACATATTCTCTCTCACACAAAAACCCACACACACACATACTCTACATCCTCCCCCTCTCTCTCTCTCTCTCTCTCTTTCTCTTTCTCCCTCACTTCCCTCTCTGTTTCCCCTCTCCCCATCTATCCATTTCTCACTTCTCTCTCTTTTTGTCTATGTGTCTCTATTTCTTTCACTCTCCCCCTCTCTTTCCCCCTCTCTGTCTCTATGTCTCTCTGTCTCTCTCCCTTTCTCCCTTCCCCCTCTCTCTCTCTGTCTCTCCCTCCCACATAATAAATATTATATCTTTCTCTCTCTCTATCTCTCTCCCCATCTCTCTTTCTCTCTCCATCTCTCTCTCTCTCTCTCCCTTCAACCCGGAGAGGAAGCTTGAAGACGGTTTCCTCTCCCCAACTCTCGGCGGAGTTCCGTCTTAGCCTGACATCCAAACATCCCAAAGATCCAAATTTAGTCCGACTGACTCACCAAAAATACTCCATCAATCTCATACAACCACCCATTCCCTTCTCAAAACAGTCGCGGAAACGCAGAAATCAGTTATAGCTCGAGCTCCGTTGTCAAATATCCTTGATCGCAATAGAAGGGAGAAAAAAACTTCAACTTTGAACTCTGGAATTAACGTTCCGAATGCAGACCCTTTTTAGTGTGCAATCGTAAATCCAATATGCATGATAGGGTGCACTTCTATTACTTCTGGGCCCTGTTTCATAAACATTGTTTACAATAACAAATGCTAAATTTCTATGACGAACTTGCGCTTAGCCAATCAAATGCGACGATTTCAGTAGCTTATAACAGTTATTGTAACTTGTTATTGATGACAAGTTTTGTGAAACGGGGCCCTGTCACGGCATGTATGATCCCTACCGCCGAAATCTTCTATTACTTCAGTTAAAGTAATAGCATTCAAACCAAAATAATTGCAACAGAATTTATTATTTGCAGAACATTTCAGTACGGTACATTAAACAACATACTAATTTTTTACGAAAATCCAAGTAGTGGAAAGTAGTGGAAAATTTGCGTAATATATAATTTAGCATGGGCCATATGAGAAAAATAATCTTTCCTCTATAATTTTGCATTAAAACAATTCTGGTGCTTACACTAAAATCCAAGTCAATGGACATAGATAATGACTACCAGTTACAATGAAAATAATGAATTTCATGTATTTATAGACTCTTGGGTAATTATTTGCCACATAAAATCATTAAAAAATTATCCATAGAGTCCATCGAACTTGCAAATCCACCTTTCAACACATCGGTTGTTGTACTCAATTGGAGTACTTCCACTCAAATTTACGATGGAAATCTAGATTTTGATATCTTAATGGTGAAAGCTACATGCAGTGCTTACGATTACAAACAAAAATCAGTTGTCTTTTGGGTCTAGAATTTGAAATAGGGGGACCCCGAATACAATAAGCAGATAAGGGGATACATGTGCGTGTGTATAGGAAAGGAAGGTGAAAGAATATAGAAGGGGGAAGAGTGAAATCAAAACTCGGAACGAGTGATGGAGATATGCATGATGGGAGGTGTCACGTGACCTACCAGTTTCCTTGCCAATTCTCTCCCATCACGAAGCCTGGCTGTGACACTTGAGATATGTACGAAAATATCTTTCTTGCAACAACACCCACTTCACGACACGAAAGGAAAAACTATAGAAAGAAAGAGAGAAATAAAGAAAGAAAGAAAACCCTCCTGCCGTGGCCTGCGCACAGTGCGGAAACGCACGTCAGGCCCACTGACATTTTTCCATCTCCAACGGGCCAACGCAAGTTGACACCGGGGAGGATGTGGGGAGAAAGGCTTAGGCGTCTCGGCGATGCGTGGAGTCCCTCGGTTCTTTTGTTTTCACCAAGTTGCTACATGTCAATTATGTGGTCACGTGGTGGATAACCAGTGACAACAAAAAAGAAAGTTGCTCCAAAAAAATGTCTTTCATGCCAAATGATCCTCAAAGTGAAAAATACTCTATAAGCATTAACAATCATTACAATCATAAAGATATATTATATATATATATATATATTTCCCAATATTATGATTACATTTTAGGGAAATGATGCCATGAAGTTCCTTTTCACATAAACACAATAGTGTAGAGTTAAGCACCAATGCAATCCAATCCAAATGGTATTTGATATAGCGCTTTTTCCATGCAGTTAAAAAGCGCCGCACACTTTGCTTTACATGTTGGGGCCACTTACAAAATAACATATCACTTAAAAAAACAGACCAGAGAAGTCAATACAATCCATTGTCCTCTAACAAACATGACTGTTTTCTATTTCTTTTATACATAATTCCATGTTTGTATGTTAATGGAAAGAAGGGAGAATGGTTCTCATATTTTCGAGAGGGTTAGAACGTTTCCGAAATCTCCGTCAAGTCAACAAAACCAAATAGTCAACAAACAATAAAACAGACAGCTTTAAATCAAATTATTTTTAGAAATAGCCGAATACTGAAATACTAAGGCGTATAATTTTGTTTTGATATTTTTTCGGATAACATTCACGGCTGAGCGTACTTGTAAGAATATTATGTTCAAAGTTTATGCTCTAAAGTGTCCAAATGGCGTAAGGACCATGCATGGGCATGATGGGGGTTTGGTTTTAAAAGTGGGGATGTTAGAGCCTCATCCCCCCCCCCAATGGGTACTCGCCATTCTTTTTCTTTTCTTTTTCTTTTTAAATCATGATTATGGCTCATTAATGGCTACCTGCACATCCATATCATCGTCTAAATATAGGAACCAATATCGAAACAATTAAGTTGGAAAATTCCTCATAAGGGAGGGAAAACCGTGGCATTTACTACGCGTCAATATTGCCTCGTCACACCCAAAAATCCCCTCTTTAAATGTTTCCCGTCTTTTTTAATGTCTTCTTTAAACGCCTCGGGTTCTCCCTGAAGACACGCAATCGTTTTCAATACGGTGCACACATCGTTATCTTGCCTCTGGTCCCAGCTATAGACATCTTTGTCAGGGGAAGGATGAGTAAGATAATATCCTTTCCTGACCAGCGCTCAAATCGAGTGTCTTCTTTCCTGTTTTTTATCTGGCAAGTATTTGTCACTTTTTCCGACTGTCAAAATCATCTTCATCAAACTCGCAGAGACATTCTCCTTGGCTTCTGAAAAGAAAAGTAAAAAAAATAAAACGGCGAAAGCCTTCACACGCGATGCACAAGGTTGACTGTGTAGTTGTGCAGTTATCTTTAAACAGCGTATTTGAAGGAGGGGGCAAGGGGTCTATTTGCCCCCTCCGCCCCCATAGATTGTAAACATAGTTGTTGGCCAGGAAGTATACGATTGAACACGGAAACATATCAACATTTAGACACATTCTCGAAAGATTTAAGTTGTGGTCTAGTGGATAAGTCACCGGAATGTGAACCACAGGGTACGGGATTCGAATCCCTGCCACAGCACTAACGTCTTTTGGCAAGACATTTAATCCACAATGGCCAAACTTCTTTAAACCTGGATCCAGGTGATGTACATGGGTACCTGGCAGGAATTAATTCTATGAAATGCTAGAGCACCACATTGGCAGTCATGCTAAAGCCGGGTAATAGTTGTAGAGCACCAGGGGGGTGTTTCACAAAGACTAAGATCGACTTTAAGTTGGACTTAAGTATAACAGGCCGTTCATGCCATTGTTTGCTATCATTACTTACTGGCATTGGTCTCTCAAGGGACGTACAAATCATGGTAAAAAATCTACAAAACTTACATTTTTTGATAATTCATTATTGAAGGAAAAATATTATCTATAGATCATAATTGAGAGACCAATGGTGAGAGCAAACAATGGCACGAACGGCCTGTTATACTTAAGTCCAACTTAAAGTCGATCTTAGTCTTTGTGAAACACCCCCCTGGGGTGACAAGTCTGACAAACATGAGCGCTATATTCATTCATTCTTTCATTGTTTTTTCTTATGTAAATGTACACGATTCCTTTGTCATGATGTAATGTGTTCCCTAATATTTTGAAGCGCCTTGAGCATTTAATTCGAATGGATAATGGAGCTATATAATTCTCGTGTATTATTATTCTTATTCTTATTATTATATAAGAACCCACTGTTGTTTTTAATTCTTCTCAAACTTGAACTCCTTCAAACCAGAGCCCTCAAAAAAGAATGCCCTTAGTGAACTATATGTATTGAAATATGCTGAGATATCCCCTCCCCCACCCCCGAAAAAGGCCGAGGTAAAGGTCTGGATACGCCACTGCAACTTCGCCAAGATGGCGTCAGCGTTGCCGAGGCGGGAAATTTTTCAATTGGCGAAACATGAATGTTGTGATCCCTTGGGTCGTCTGCTGTGGGAAAGGGTAGAGTGACCGAGAGAAATCAATGTTTAGAGCGACGGTTTATCTCTTTTGAGCTGGGTTTATGATGATATCATGTTAGGTTACCATGGTTGAAACCCTAAGCCCTTTGTTATCGTGATGAACCAAACACATATTAGGCGCGTCTTCATCATCTCGAGATAGCCAAATAGCCCGCTATTTCTGATTTGGGAAATAATCCCGAAGTTACAAATCGCGTCTTCATCAGCTCGAGATTCGACTTCGAAACTTCAAACTCGACCTTGAGAAATTAGCTGGGATATTTTGCTCAGCGTTAGCGCATAGTGCGAGTCTTCGGTCTGGTGAAGACGCACCGGACAAATAGCGGGATATTTTGCCAAATAGCGGGATAGTTTGCAAACTATCCCAAGATATCTTGGGATGACAATCCCGACCAAATATCCCGCTAATTGCAACTTCGGGCTGATGAAGACGCAAATTAGCTGGATAGTTTGCGATCGGGATAGTTCAAATAGCGGAATATTTGGCAATCTCGAGCTAGTGAAGACAGGCCTTTAAAAATGTTTCTGATGCTGTTTGGTGTTGTTTTGCTTTTGCTGGCCTTCTTCTTCTTTTACAATTTCTTGTTGTCGTTGATCTTCTTTATAATATATTTCTCCTCCCTTTTCTATGTTTATCAGTTTTGTTCTTGGCCTTCATCTTCTTCGTCTCCTAAACTTCTTCTTCTCCTCCCCCTCCTCCTCCCCTTCCCTCTTTCTTCTCCTTCTCTTCTTATAGGTTTTGTTTTTGTTTTTGCTTTGATGTCTTGAAGTTCCTAAAAATTGTCATAAATATTTCCCTTCTTATATCTTTTACTTGATTTTGTTGAATCATTACTAACTTCATTAAGGTATCACCAATTTCCCCTCATCGCCCCCTTCTCTTTCTCTGCTCAATATTTTACCCTCCTATACGTATGTGTTGTATTTAGTTACGTCATCTATTATCATTCTATTGAATTTCTCCATCACTTTGGTAATTTCCTCTCATGCAGAGCTCAACTCATTCAAAACAAAAGAAAACGAATCTTCGTTTTGCACATAATTAATTAACCATAAAAGTAAATTCAATATAATGTTAAATGTCAATATAACTGATTTTGTTTGAGGTATATTAAAGTACAATGTATCGCCTAATATTCTAGGTTATGAACATTGTCAGTTTGTTGCGATTCAAAGTCCATGACACTCCGTTCAGTCTGATATAAAGTCGCGAGCTTATCGTGCAAATGGCACCAAAATCGTAGAACGGACGGACGGACAGGCGGGCGTTTTTTCGTCTCGCCTTTCGACGCCACCTCATTGCCTTTCGCCCCGCCTAATGCCGGACGAGATTCTGTTACCTCACCGTAGCGAGCCGCAAGGTATCCCGTTTAAAACGCTTGGGAAATCGGCCGCTTGTTGTGCATGCCACCAATTATGTTTTTGGTGTTTTTGTTATCCCAAGGGGGTTTCTCACACTGGTGTATTTGCATGATCATAGCCATGGGCTGCGAAACTGCAAAATTCTGATGTCGTGTAGACATTATACGCTCAAAGTGTATTTAATTGCAGTTATTCTTTTGTAGCTTAATTAGAATTAGCGCAATTATGTTATTAGTCCATTTCTCTGGCCCCCCCCCCGCAAAAATCATGAATACCGCGGATGCTATCCGTAACCAAACTAGTAAATTGCTGTTGTGGGTTTTCGTACTAAAGTCTGATTTTTTTTCCTTTCATAGCGAATATGTCCATTTGACAAACGTTGTTTTGTTTAAATTAAAGCTGTTTCTCAGTTTGTCAATTGGTAAAATGGCACAATGCAAAAACTCTTGAATTTATCATCTTAACTGCGAAAAAGATGTCTGTCTCTGGCGTCTAATATTGGGCATGTACGTCTATGAATACACACGAAGCGTTATTACGATTGTGTGATTGACTACTCTAGTCATGCGTATGAAGGCACTAAGAGCATGCGTCATTAATTCAACGCAATATTGGCGCACTTATTTTGCATTCAATTTGTGAATGTACGATGGCACTCTGACATGGTGCGTCAAAGACCGTGTCAGTCATCAGCTGACGCATTCCTGCGCTAGGCTTAAGACACCCCATGTGTAATGGCCATTTTCTGACGCAGTAATACGTCAGTAAAGTATGTATTATGTGCAACGGGCTTTTTCCGATGTCTCTCTCTCTCTCTCTCTCTCTCTCTCGAAGCGCGTCAAAGATCATGCCATTCGGTTGACGCAGTCCTGCGTCAACCAAATAACGATGCGTGTGTAACAGGTGTAATCGGTATTGTGACGTTTGCGATTCATCTCACGGATATGTTGCATTTGGAACCGATAGCGGAATGACATGGTATATAGAAGACGGAAGGTTTAATTGGTTTAACAATGGTCACACTCGAAGAACAAATTATTTAATGATCCTGATGACAAGTTCTTGCGATGGGGGAAGTCAGTTGGTATTTATAGCCGCGCTCTTGATTGCATTTTGAGAATTAAGTACTTGTTCGCGTTACACAATTAAACAACGACAAGTAGCTGAGTGGTAGTGTTAAGAAGGGGAAAACTTCAATTCCAATTGAAACGCAATTTGCGCTTAAACGAATTACCAGGAGCGCACGGCGCGCGGACTGAAAATAGCGCCCGTAACGTCATGGCCAATTTAGGGAGCAAAGGAACTCGTCAATTTTAAGTGTAAATTAATGAACATCTTTTCGAGCCCCGCCACCCATTTGTTTTTCTCCTGAACACGGGTATGGCGTTCCTTCCTCCTTCGGCTTAATGTACGCTCCTTAACAATGGGTCTTGAAAGAGTTGGAGGGGAGTTCCCCCTGGTTATAGGGGGACAATTAAAGCATCCTTGGTAGAGGAGACCCCTCCCAGCCCAAGCATCCGGCGTTTCCGTCTCCGAGTAGACTTAACTCCACAAGCGACGGAAGGACGTGTTTAATATTTTCGAGAACCCAACACGATGACACATACCCCGGGACTACACGAGGGCTTCGCGAAGTGAGAGAGGGTTGACAGAAATGAGGGAGGAGGAGAAACTAGAAAGTCAGACATCAAAAAAACTTGAACACTCATGAGGTGTTTCGACAATTTTAATTAGGTATTGGTTAAACAGACCCTCAGCAAAAGTACAAGCCACCAAGGGTAGAAGCCCGAGTCTCCCCCTTTGACTACATAAATCTTTAGACAACACGCTAAATTGGCACACGAAGCTTGATTGGGTCTCAGAAGTCGTTGGTAGCTTCACACAGGGTGAGCGCAGTCAGTGGTATCTAGCCAGCAACGCAAAGGACATTAGCCGACGATAGCTGAGGCTTTCGACCCAATTTGATCAATTTCATTACAATCCAGGGAGTACCTGATCCAAGATTTTGACTCCAGCGAGCAGGGCTCGTTGTTAGCTCCTAACAAGACACTTAAGTTAATCGGTCCTTAACTTGATTCATCAGGCTCAAGCAGAGTTCCTACGTTGGAAAAAAGCCACAAACTATTGTTCCAGACATTCCACAGTATCGCGCACAAACGCGCTATATTGAGCATTAAATCTGGTTACTAATCGAATGCAATTAGACTCCATACGGGGCTCAACATGATTAATTTATTTGGATATTTTCTCGACCGGGATCACCATGATATGGAAGGCAGAGAAGGAACGCCTATGGAGGAGTCTAGCTATTGTTCGTCGTCTGTTCTCCCAGGTAAATACCAAATCAAATCAAAGACATTTTTGCGTGTTTGTTTTGATAGATGTATTTGTTTGTAAGCATCATGATCATGATCATCATCTTCGGCATTTTCGTCGCTTTCGCTTTTTTATATTAGCACCTAGTTGAAATTTACTGAGAGAAAGAGGGATGAAGCAAGAGAGGCACACAGAGAGGAGATGGGTGAGACTGGTGTGTGTGGGCGTGAGTGAGAGAGAGAGAAAGAGAGAGAGAGAGAGATGAGGATAGAGAGGAGAAAAGGTGAGAAGTGGGATAGTATAGCATAAACAGATAGAGAAATGGTGATGGAGAGAGAAAGAGCGACATCCGGTGAGAGAGATAGAGAAACAAATACAGTGAAAACATTTAAATTCGTGTTGATCATCTTCATGTTAAAGGTTAAATTGGTGATAACGACACCATTTTAATTCATGTCTTCGAATCATTGGAGTTAACATTTCAGATTTACTATCTTAAGATTACCTACCTCTGTTGTATGTGTGGCTCCTCAGCCCTGTGTAAAAAGCAGGGAAAACACGAAACGAAAGGAAACTAATCAAACAAATTTGCAAAACAAGCAAAGCAATCCAAGTAGAAAGTAAAAGAGAACAAGTCATGTCGCTAATTATCGGTGAGAAGGTGTGTGTTGCATATACGAACTGGAAAACGAGCTCGTCAACGATCTCCAATACGACCTCTGAAAAATACTGACATTAACGTCATACTCAAATGATTAGAGATTGAAGTACGATATGATTCTGACATCGAGTCCTTGAGTGGACGATTTCGAAGAAGTCACTATTTTATGTCATTGTATTGTACATGTATAAGAAGTTTATATCTACCTTAGATTAGATTGGACGATATTTCCTGTTTAAAACAACGATGCGTGATTCTATGAAACAAGTCGGAATATGGGTCATGTATACCTTATTAGAAGCAAAGATTACACAATAATGCACTGACACTTTTGTAGTTTCGTTCGGTTTTTGCATGACAAAATCTGTCATATATACATACTAATTTCACCTGGTATGATAATGATGTATAATTTATCAACTGTTAAGCAAAGTTAGGTGAACCATCCAACATTATTTAGCTGTTTAGTGTCTCTGTTTTCTTCGAAAGTGTCAAAACCCGTTAAGGCACAGGCAGGATTCGAAGGACTGAATTCCACTCCTCAAATCTGGTTTAAAGCACGATTTAGAAAAGGGCAACAAATAAGCTTATGAGAAATTGACTGTAGTTTTGTATCGTGACTTGTGTATCAAGCAGTATACGGATTAAATAGGCGACTATTAAAATGTTCCCTCGTTTCACATGCCAATCGTCCCTGATCAAATTTAATGCATACTTGGTATACATAGCCTGCAAACTTGCCCGAAGTTTTCCCGACATAGCAACAAGAGATGTATGCAGACTGGATTCCAAGTATTGTAGTTTCATATTTCATTAATAGAAGGTTAATGGAATAACTCGTCACTAGGTCCCAGGAAAGAAACATCCACAAATTTGACTTTTTTAGTTAACCGGTCAATACTTTATCAAAATTCAGCATTGTTGCGAGAAAAAACTCACTCGACTACGACACCATTAGCGATCATCCTCAGCGATATTGTTGAAAAGGGGGATGTGTCACTCTAACGCTGCATAAATAGTACACAGGGTTCGCCGACCTCTGTAGATTTGTTTTGTTTCCGCGGATTACCCTCCAAGATTGTCTATACCAAGTACCAGAAGGGCGTTAACTCAATTTGCATTTTGTAGTGGCATTGACATATTCATACGACCCCCCCCCCCTCCCCTGATCGTGTCATGTCTGTTTTCAATGGGGATTCTAAATGATTCCCTCAAAACTCCTCTGCATGACTTAAATCAGGATAAATTTACTTGTTAACGTTTCAATCTATTTTATCAAACAAGTTAAACGTCATAAAATGTGTGCAGCATGCATTTACATGGTGAAGAGCGACCCGAGCGAATGTTAGTGTTACATAATTCCTCTGTTTTTCCATATAGGGTTTTAATATAATCCCTATTTTCGTATTCGTCAAATCACCGAACGGAAGGGGTGCAAAATTCCACCCCTGCTGTCTTCAGACTCCCTGGTCCTAGTGGTTTTGTTATTACCCCCTCATTCCACGCAGAGGTTGTAGCGCCGTTTCCTACACGTTCCCCCGCTCCTTTTGTACATCACTGGTTGATTGCTTCTTTTTTGTTTTTGTGTTTAGTTTGTTTTTTTGTTTTTTTACATAATTGAATAAAATAAATTGGATTAGGCTTTAACGTATATTGAATTGATCATGTTTATAGCATCATCAAATCTCTTTATGTGAAGGGTGCAAGATTACACCCCTGAACCTTATACACCCCTGATCCTGTGGGCACAGTCATTACCCCCTCAATCTAGGTAGGTTGTAGCGCTCCTTCCTCATCCATCTTTTGTTCTTGGTCGTCTTGTCGAAAACAAAATCTTGCCTCCACGCGTCAACTTTTTTGCTTTACAGGAGGATGTGGTTCGTTATTTTCTACGGACGAATTTATTTGGGCTTCTTCCTCCCGACCCCCAAATTTGGCGGCAAAATTGTTCCAATACTAGAGGTCAATTGTATTTGTTACAATGTTCTTATGCAAGGCTATTATAATATCCCAAAATATAGCATTACGTGTATGACGGTGAATCTGATTGCGTGACATGAATATGTTTTGGTTTTATTCGATTCGGGGATAATTTGGGCCATGTTTTCCTTCTTATTGTTGTCCATTTTCTATTCTTTTCTGGGGCATTGTCAATATCTTAATGTTTTCCATTCATTTCGTTTCTTGCGTTCATCGTCTCCCAATTTCAACATATTTAACTACCTTTACAAACCACATTTTATTTGTAGCAAACTATTTGATAATGTCTTCGTGATGAATTTCGTTTACTATAGCTCTCAGAATTAAACATTCGTGAATTCAATATGATCATCATCGTCGACCCCGGCGTCTATGGTTCTATTACACATTCGTTCGAAAACGACAGTGATTTGGTGGACGTGATATATTAGACTAGGAATATGCAATTTGTTACGTGAATCCAATGGCGTAGCGTAAATAAAGGTATTGAGGGGGCACTGGCAGTACGGGGGAATAGAGGGGTCTTATCTGGTGGATGAAATGCATATTTATGATGCTATTGTTTACTGGTATGGTTTGTCGTTCCATTGTTTGTAATATTATCTTCCCTCTATACAGTTTCGTCTATCTCCTCCCCCGCCCTTTTTAACTTCCAGTTACTTTATTCTGCATTTTATATGAGGGGCACAATATGCCCCTACCGCCTCCCCCTCCCCCGTTGGCTACGCCACTACACGAATGAACGGAACATTGGAGAAGTGTAAACGAGAGTTTTACCACGTACGGGGCGTCAAAACTTCAACACGCATTTTAACTTCTTCACCTTATCTCATTATCACGTTAACTCGGAGAACGGCCAAAAAAAAAAAGGCATCCTTGTTTTTCTTTCTGCTATCCATTCTGTTTTTGTTTGGATCGGGTTGTTGTGTTTGTGGCATGGCTTTGTAACCGATTTCGACATTTCGACCCCTCTCTCACCCCTCCTCTTTACCCCCCTCCTCTCTCTCTCTCTCTCTCTCTCTCTCATTCTTAGACTTTCTATCTGACTCTCGCCCCTCCCCATCCCACTCTCTCTCTCTGTCTCTCTCTCTCTCTATCTTCCTCTCCCTCTCCGTTTCTCGACTCTCGCATTCTTATCCTGTCTCTCTGATATTCGTCTACCACCCCCTTCTCCCTATCCCTCTCTTTCTATCTCATGTGCATAGATAATGTATATACAGTATTGGGTTGATAGTGCACTCGAACCATAGCTTTATTATTGATATTTTCCATCTAATATTATTACATTAAATCATTTAAAAACATGAAAACGTAATATTATGATAATAATAATAATTAAAAAAATTAAAAAAACCGATGATCGTGATAACGATAATGATTCAATGATTCAAATGATTTGTTATCATGCAAAACATAATACAATGAATAAGTGTATTACAAAAAATAAACAATGAAACGACAAATATAATAGAAATAGCACGAGAAAAGAGGAACTAACTAGAAGCAGAGCTTGTTGAAGTATTAGCTCCTCAGATGCTATTTTACAATATATCTTGAACAAAGTATACTGAGAAAATCAATAAATTAAACAAAATATGTAGCAAAGAAATTATGAATTTTGGGGGAAAATAATAATGAAAGTATGATCATTACGATAATAAATCTAACTATGAAACATTTACACCACGCCCTGGGACTTGTTACAATGCGCTTGACTAAAAAGAACATTGAGAGAAGAAGCATAATAGAGATTATTCAGACAAACATTGCCACTGACCAAAAAAAAAAATTGGAAGTATTCAACCGCTTAACTTATCCCCATCTCTGATTTAAAACTCACCGCATCAAAAACGACATCTGTCTGTATTTCAACACATCCTACACACACACATTAACAGACGGTGGAAAAGGGATAACGGGGAGGGGAGGGGGGTTGTCTACGTCATGTTTTGTTCGATGGTTACGCGACGGAGAAAACGCGCCAAAACGATGTTGATTGACGAGAGCGTCGATACCATACCGATGTGCGGGAATGTTACGCGAGGAACATCTGCGCAGTGCTGCTGCAAAAGAACAGTGGATGATTTTGTTTTGTTTGTGTGTTTGCGTGCTTGATTGTTTTCTTGTGTGTTTGTCTGTTTGTTTGTATGTCTGTCTGTTTATTTTGGGTGTTTTGGGTTTTCTTCTCATCCCTTCTACCCCAATGTTCATATCATCGTTTTCACAACTTGTTCATTGTTGTTGTTTTCGTTCCTTTTCGTTTGTTTGTTATTTCTGTTTTGTTTTCTTATATGGTTACCTTCATCTTCTTAAAGATCATATTTCTACTTTGTGTTGTCTATTTCCACGTGCTTTTCCAATAATTTCCCCTCTTATTCACCTTCAACTAATTTCAGCATTAAATCTCTTTCAGGGGTAGTTTTGTGTATTACAGACCTACTAAAAGTAATTCAACTTTCGGATTACGCTAATGACAATGTATTTACATGGTGTATTGCTGCTATTTAATTCCAAAGTGATAAATAAATAATTGAATTATAAAAAAAAAACTTCGAAGGAAAATACTCTAATGACAGTTTTCCTGGATATGCGTGTAATTGGGTAACATATTTAATGAATGGGATTGGGGCGGGGCAGAGGGGAGGAGAGAGAGAGAGAGAACAAATAGTTACGATTAGCATGGTTTGTCCTTCATTTAAAGCCTGTCTGCACTAGTTTGGCCAGGAGGGATTAGACCTCCCATGCAGCATGGTCACTGACAGGTGGTTATCTCATCAACTCAGCTCTCAATGAATAAAAGAAAAAGAGGATCATGGGGGACCAACGGGCACCGCTTAGGCATTGTTTTCTATATAGAGGGAGCAAGTAGCTACAAGTAGTGCAGTGGGGCTTTAATAGCACCGATATTTATACATACTACCGTTAGTTTTGGTGTCCATTTCGGGAAGCTGTATAAATATAATGATTTAGCTTTTTCAATTTAAATTGGATTGACTACTATAGAGACCACTTTGTGGAGGGCACCACCATAACCACAACAATCACTCATAATTACTGGTAATGATTCCAGTGATTTTAAACGACCAGTTTATTTATTCTTCGTCATCACTCACCACGTTGGTTTATCTTGCTTTCGATATTGTTCATCATCATTATCATTTTATTCTCCTCTTTCTCCTTTTTCTTCTTCTTCTTCCTCCATCTCCTTCTCTTCTTCGTTTTCGGTTCCTCTTGTTGTTCTGTCTTCAAATTTCTGTATATTACCCCTCCCAATATCTACCCCCCTCCCACTGTCTCAGGTCCTCTAACCGAGCAATGGCACCCCCCCCCCCCTTTAATCGGTCTGATTCTAGTTCATTCCTTGTTTATCCTCACCTGTCTTTTGCTCTCATCCTCCTTTTCCCCTTCTCTCCAAACACAAAACTGACTTTTCTTTCTCAAGTGAGAGTTCAATTAAAGGGCACAACGCTACCGCACGTTCTTACAAATCGCAAAAGAAGATGAAGGAAAGGGGGCAAAACGTCGTCGGAATACCAACAAAAAAGTGAAAGTTTTTCCCCCAAAGATGACAATACCATGCAGTCCCTCTGGGGGAAGAAAGTTGTCGAACAAATGCTCGTCTTTGTCAGAAGTCATTAGAGGGGCACTTCGTTTTTGCTCTTTTCTTTCTCCGAGCCCTCCAAAAATTTGGGGAAGAGTTCCGTGGTGATGGATCCAACAAATTGGAAGGTCACGAAGGGGTCATGTGATCACCGTATTTACAAGGTCGTTTCAACTCATTTTTTTACCAAGCAGTCAATTTGAATTATTCTGATTAGATTCGAATTGATGTGATTTGTTTACAATCATCATACAAGTATACTCCATGATGGGATGGCAATGGACATACAATATGATATAGAGTTTTATCACTTTTAGTTGGAGCGATGTGGTATAGCGGTTAAGGCTCTTCAATCTTATAAGGTGTTCTGGGTTCGATCCTTGCTCGGTGCTTACATCCTAAATCGTAATTGAAAACTGATTCGAATCGGTGTGATTTGTTTACAATCTTATTACAAGTATATTTCAAACTACATGATGATACCGTTGCAATTGACACACAATATAATAATCGTTAGCAGTTTATTGGAAACACTGGTATACTGGTATAGCGATGGCGACTTCTGACCCTCATAGGTCCTGGGTTCGAATCCTCCATGGGTGCGTACAACCTAAATCGTAATTGAAAACTTATTCGAGTTGATGGGATTTGTTGACAGCCATATTGTATATTCCAACTGCATTACGATATGATGGAAATGGCATGTTTCAGTGGGGATACTGTGGTTTGTTGATGAAGGCTCTTGACTTACATGAAAGGTCGTGGGTTCGATTCTTGTTCGGTTCATTCATCTTAAATCTAAACAGAAATCTGGTCTTAATAAAAATGCGTCTTTTAAAAAGAAGGTTAAAGGTAAAGACCAGTTTTGGAAACGCCCCTCTCCCCAAAAAATGAAATGGAAGCTCTCACTACCAATCATGTGAAAGAATATGTTTTGACTAATACGTGATGATACAAATTTTGCCGGGAAAGTCGGGAAACCGCCTACTAATTGATATATTTGGTCAATTATTATATCTATTGGGACCAAATAGATATCGCGCACGTGGTCGCGTAGTCCCATATACATCTTTCTGTGTACAGTGCTTGTAACTTTACCAAGACTGGGCCAAATTTCTTATCATTTTGATGATTCCAGAACCTTGCAGTACACACCATTACTTATATGCTAGATGATCAACCTTTTCTGATCGATTCCACAACGTTTCTTTCACAATGCAATCGCATGACCAGAACTGGTCTTTATCTTGGAAATGTCAATAATCATAATACCTATTTTATCAAGAACAAAAAAGGCACAAATTTTACAGAGTCTATGTAGTGCGCACTGGCAAATGTAGATTTTTGTCTTCCAAAAGGGCTTAAGTGCCGCGGGTGGGACTCGAACCACGAACCAATTGATCCACAGCCCTTTGCCTTATCCACTATCATGACTAGACCACTAGACCTCAACATCGGCCTCTTAATACATCTACGTTAATCCAGAAATGGAGAACGGTATCTTAGCAACCGGTCTCATTGTCGCATCACCCACGAGCAGTATCATCATCATCATCATCATCATCATCATCATCATAATCTCTTCAAAATAGGGTTAATGTACATTTCCTCAGCTCTCATAACATTTTCGCATCTCCTACAACATTCATGCGCAACATTAAAGGGTTGCGCCTAACCCAGAGTCTAATATTGCACCGTGATGCAAAACGCAGGAATGATAACATGTGCGAAAATGTTGCCGGTGCGAAAAGGCGAATGTTTTTCATCCGCCCGGCGCAGAGAGTGATGTTGGCTGATAGTGGTTTTTCATCCACCCATCTTCATGATCTTTTGGCGGAGCGGTGGAACACAAAGATGCGATCCGGTGCGCCTCGAGGCGGTGTCATCCCGTTCCTCTTTGTAACGGTGTATCACACAAGTCTCATTATGGATATACACCAAGATTCATATTAATAATCTGACCATGGCACTCTCTCTCTCTCTCTCTCTCTATCGTTTCTTGTTTGCCCTTCCCTAGCTTTTTTTTAATTGTTCATATTCAAATTCAAATGTATTTTAAACCATAGATTCAATTTGACTTGCATTTTGTTTGTACTCATTGTCCATTTTGATTTATTTCCGAAAGTAAAAAGAAAGTAATGATTTAAGTCGACCTGAATCCCGTTTCATTAACCATCTTGTTATCAATAAGAAATGCTTAAATTCTATGACAAATTTGATCTCAGCCAATCAAATGCAGGATTTCAGTAGCTTATAACCGTCTTTGTAACTTTTTATTGATAACAAGTTTTATGAAACAGGGTCCAGGTTCTTATATCAGTATATACCCACCATAATATTCATCTACACCCCCCCCCCCCTCATCCCTATCTCCTAACAAGTCGAGAAGCTCTTTTCGGAAATACTTGTTTCCCCAGATGCGTTTTCCCGCCTAGAGTGTATCCACAAAATCGGTCGTCTGCATTTTAGCTCTCTTTTCTTTCGGCACTCATCTTGGGATTCGCCGACACATTTAGTAACGGTTCACTTCATCGGTGCACTTTCTTTCTCATATTTTCCAGCACAATGTTTTCTTTTATCTGGTTTATTCCATCTTTAATTGAATTAATTGAACGAGTTAATTAGATATCTCCATTCTGGTTAGATTTAAGATATCATGATCCCTCTGAATTTATCATAGTTGTTCTTTTCTTAACCCGTGTTTTTTTTATGATGGGATTGTTTCCAGCCCTCTGTTGAAATTGAGGATGCATTGCTCGCTTTTACAGTTTGAGTTGAACTTGTCAAAAAGTGCATCGTTAGAAGATGAGGACACCGGATCGTGAGGGTATTTCAAAGTTCTCTTAATATATTTTCAGATATACTCATATACAAACAAAATAATCAATATGACAAACATAACACCTATTTTACACTATAATATGATGAATAAATAATGTTTTGTTATTCTTATTATATTGAAGATCTGCATGAAATTGACAATATATACCATAATCATAACTTCTTTAAAAATATCACTTCGATAAGACAGGTGTAAATGAGGGTCTTTTTGAAAAGCTGCATGATATTGTCATGGTACCCCCTCCCCGTGAAAACTTTTTTTTAATACATGGATTAATATCCATCATGATTATTTTCGTTAAAAAGATATTATTAAAAAATAACGTAATCAACTTGTTCTTATTAAAATCAAGCTGAAAATCAGTGAGGAATTCAGTATTTAGACTATAGTCGCGTTGTCTCAAAAAGAATTGGCGCCCCCTCCCTCTTTCGTGTCTATTGTTCCAGATTTTAGCATGCGGCATCACTATGATGTCAATTTCATAAACAAACATGCCCAAGACAATAAAGCGTCCCACTTGAAACATATATACAATATGTACCTGGGGATCTGGACCTACATTGTCTCAGATTTCTTTACAAATAGGCCCTAGAATGATTAACTGCTGAAAGAACAGGAAATCGCTGAACACGAAAGTGCACTAAATTAACCTTGGATCTACGTCTAACAATAGCACCTCACGCGAGCGCCATATCCAGCTTGAAAGGCCTCGTGCGTAGGCGTGGGGTCACGTTATTGTTCAACCAGCAGGTCCCGGGTTCAAGCAACAAACCTGGCGGTGGCGGGGCATTTTATCCTTGGAAAGTATAGAAAGTGCTTGACAATAGGGGTGGAGCCATTAGTGAAATGGTGCACCTGCACCCGTTTAAGGGGTGTCACCATCGCGTGCCTTTGATCTCCGGGCTCTTTTGCGTAAATGGCGCTCAAAATCAACTTGGGTAATTAAGAAGAATGTATTTTTAGTACCCCTTCATATCTATAATGAGAGTCAAGGTTAAAAACAATAATGATCGATAAAAAATGAAGTGCGATCAAATTACACATTAATTAAAGGCAACGTTTTAACCTTTAATTTCTGGTAAGGCTTCGATCCTTTAGTTGTCGGTTTTTTTAATTCCGTGATCACCAGAGGTTTTCTGATGTTGTTTTATGTACAGAATAGTATCATGTTTAAATCTTGATGTGTCAAACGAACGAAAAGGAAAGATATGATAATTTTATATTTCCACACTTAAATCATACGATTACAGGCTAAAATTAAAAATGGTTTAGTTCATAATGCACCAATATATAGCTTAATGTTATTATTATTATAGGCCTAGCCTGTCGCAGTCAGAATATTCACGCGAAAACTCACGCCATTCTCTCACTCCCTCCCCTCCCCCCTCTGTCTCTCTGTCTCTGTCTCTCTCTTTTCCTCTCTCTACACCCCCCCCCACTTTCTCTTTCTCTTCTCGCAAAACATCGCACTATTTACTGCGATTCCACGTTTGCCGGTAGTGACGAACTTTTCCGAATTAGCACTTTAGCCCCATGCACCAAGTCCAGCCCTGTTTGTTTTCCATGTAAAAGAAAATAGTGTATAGTATGTATTGCGAAAATAAGTGCACATATTTTGTTTCCATTACTATAAAAATAAAAATAAACGATAGGATCAGGAAGATGTTCATGACGGTTTAAAAGACAGCCGAATTAGTTACAGAGTAGCCGACTAGCCGTGTAAAACTTTTTTTTGATCAGGGAAACATGTAGTTCAAATCAGGCCGACTTTAAAAATACATAAAACCGAATCTGAAATTGAACTTGCTATTGACAATGATCAAGATTTCTTCAAACTCGACTTCTACAGACAAAAGAAAAATCAGTGAGACTGTTATTATTGTTTTTTGACAGTCGAAACTCTCCCGTGGAATTTAATTCTGATTTTTTTTTTAATACAATTAACTAAAGAAATATCTCTTAAACATTTTTTCTTTATTTAGTTTCAATAATAGACAAAGTTAACCAGTAATCAACAGCACATTTTTCCCTGGTTTTCTCCCCTTTTTGTTTGAAATGTCATGGGATATTTTGGATGATAAGCACAATAATGATGATTTTGGTAACATATATTTCAGGTTCAAATTGTATACCAAACTCGGTGGTAAACCAAAGTAGATTTTGTATGAATCCTCCTTAATCTTTTAATTGAACAAATGTGTGTGTGCCTTCACGACTGTTTCATCATTTCGGCTGTTGTCATTTGATTTTGTATATCTACTTTATTTTTTTTTGTCACATGATGGTTGAATTATACAGTACCTCAATGTTGAAGTCAGTTCTTATAAAACTTGAATTATACCAACAAAAATCACTCCCACTGTTTTCTGTTATCCGTTGTAACATGATAGAGACACATATCTATTTAAATAAAACAAACAATTATTCAAATTCATGGCTGCAGACAATATATCTTCTTATTGGAGAATTGCCAAATCAGACTTATTAATAACTACCTGAAGTCAAAATCATTGATTTACAAGAATAAACATCGTTTTGTTAGCTTATTTGGTACCTTAAACCAACTCCAAACCGACCGAATTTTTGGTCGTCCTTGGTAATGTAATATTTTCGTTCGGTCCGTTGTCGGCCTGGTATCGGCCTGGTATCGGCCTGGTGTCGGGCTGGTGTCGGGCTGGTGTCGGCCTGTTGTCGGCCTGGTTGTCGGTCTCGTTGGTCTCCGAAGTCAGATCGCATTTCGCCGAAGCTAGGTTTGCGTATGGTGGTTTAGTTCCGACTTTCAACAACTTGCTGCGGTGGGGTATGTTTTAGTAATTATAAAAGTCGGTATACCCCGATGGTTCATGGTCTTACTCGTGACGAAATAGGGAGAGAGAGGGAGGGAGAGGGAGCAAGAGAAGGTGAGAGAGAGAGCAAGATAAAGTGAGAGAGAGAGGGGAGAGGGAGGGAGAGAGACCAAAGTATAATGGATATTGCAGGTCTTGGAGGTGAAAATCTTGTCTGAAAAAAGAAAGGAAAAAGAGTGTTTGCTGAGGCATCGAATTGAGGTACTGAAAAGTACAACCAACCCTGCTTGTAGGGAGTGGGACTAGGGCATGGATAGAGTGAAGGTATGGTGTATAAAAAGAGGAATAAGAGATGGAGAGGGAGAGAGAAGGGGAAAACGAGAATGGAATATACATCATAATAAATACTGGAGACAGAGAGAGAGAGAGAGAGAGGAGGGGAAAGAAAGGGTAGAGAGAGAGAGAGAGACACTCACACAGAAAGAACAACCAGAATTTCGGACATTCCGAAAAGATTTCACACTTAATAATATTTAATATATTTCACAACAGGTTTCTTCCTTCCTTTTTTTTATACTTTTAATGGGAAAAATATGAAACGTAGCGAATTTTCGTTAAATTTTATATGAATCGGCAGGGAATTCTGTCCACAGGGATCTATGCATTAAACAACATTCATACAATATAAGAATATACATCGCATTCATCCATGTGATGTACATTCTTATGTCTATGACTATGTCTGGCGGAAGTTTGCCTGGCTGTGACGCCACAGGTGCCCGGATGTTACTCTGAGCCTATATACATGCATGTTGAACCTATACTCAAGAACGAAACACAACATTAATTCCACTACTTTTCTCGTCAATATTCTACGAAGGATATGAATATCACAAAATACACACTGCAAATAAATTAAGCATAAGCATTATCGGGATGTTTGTCAAACGTTTAATAAGCTTGATTATTGTGACGTCATCGGCAATCACATGAATTAGCGGCTCTGTGTATTTTGGCTGTCCTTCTTAGAAAAGCAGCACTCGCTTTTAATGGCGTATTATTTGAGCCTGGATAATAGCGCGACTTCCACTTTTCCAGTAATCAAAACTACAAACATTCCTCCCAATACTTTGTTGGGGTTAAAGTGTTCTTTTAAAAGCATGTTCAACAAAGGAACTCAAAATAATTATGCATTATTACTCACGTTGAATCTTTCTATGGAATCGCGATTTTTAAAAGATCATCATCATCACCATCATCATCATCATCATCATCATCATCATCATCATCATCATCATGTAAAGAGAATGATAACGAACATGGGGAAGCCATTAAAATCGACACAAAGCAATAATTAAGTGTTGACAATGAATATTTAAAACACGACTAACGATTTAGAGAAAACAAATGAAGTTTTTATTACAGGAGTAGGTACAAAAAAAACCCTAGATGAATGTCTTTGCGATCGTTTAATAATATGTTGTATACAATTTCAGTTGTTTCTATGTGACAAATTTTGGTTGTTAAATCAAATCAGATTATTGAGTGAATTTGAAATACGTTTGATGATACAAAAAAACCGTGGTACATGAATATTCCTATTTAACTGTTAACAACATTATCGGCAATACGTCCTGACAGTTTATCTTACAAAGCATGGCCAGGAATAAAATTCATCTTTAAAAATCTCCTTGTGGTTTGGTAAAGTTATAATATGTAATTTGTCAATCAATAATTAAATCAATTGCCATAGAACCACTCCTTGACCCTAATGGACCTGAGGAATTTCTGTCGTCACTTCAACACGTTTCTAGATATTGTTCTGCCATTTTAATCACGACCATTTTGCCCCCTGCCCCCTCCCTCTCTCCACCCTTCCTCCCCGGCGATACGAACTCGAGTGCCTTTGTTCTGAAAGCGGAGAAATGGGGTTTCTGGGGGAAAAGTCGCATTCTCATGGCTTTTTTGAAATCGTCTGACAAAGTCATTAAGTTTGGATATTGTTATTCCGTCATCACCTCATCGTGGGTATGCAAAGTGCAAAGGAGTGCGCTTCAAAGATGCTTGACCTGGGTTTAGCGGCCACCTGTCTATAAAGGTCGTTATGCGGTCTTAATATAATAATTGATTATCATTGTCGCGATTGTTCAAGTGACTTTATTCATTTACTTCCATGACCTAACTACCCGTTACATTGCATTCTCCCCCTCTCCCTGTTATTTAATAGAATGACAGGTTTTTTTAACCTCAAATAATTTCTTTTACGTGATAAAGAAATGTCTCATTTTCAAAATCTGAATTGACAAATTGATCTCTCTCTCTCTCTTTCTCTCTCTCTCTTTGCCTTACTCACTGCCCCCTCCCTCTGTATCTCTTCATTCTCGCTCTACGTTCCTTGCTTTTGCCGAAACTTCCATTGTTCACACCAGATTTATAGTACGTAGTCGGACTGTTTTTCATTGACAAAGTTTCTCGCAACTTTTCTTTCCTTTCTTTTGTTTCTATCTCCATCTAAATTCTTCTTTTGTTAACTCTCATCTCCTTTGAAATAAATCAAACAAAGGGCCTTTACCAGGATCGCGAGCGGATGTTGTTCTTTTTTTTCACTCGACATTATAATTTTCCAAAACTTAGTTTTATCTTCTCCAGACCCCCTCCCCACTGGCTTTGACGTCATCAATCCCAGACTCCCTTGCGAACTTCCGGCCATGACAGGCAATCGCACACCGATGGCGAAACGCGATAAAGAAGAAGAGAAAAATAACCGAACAGAAAACACAAACAGAAAAACAAGACCGAACATTGCGAGTTCACTTCCTCTCACTCTATCAAACGTTTTAATCTTGCACGCGAGACGCGTTTTAGAAAAGGGCAAACGGCCATCATCAATCTCTGATACTCTTTAAAAAAAAATACTTTATGAAGAAAGAAACCAAAGCATTAACAGTAGGCCTATTAAACTTTCGTAAAATATGATTTGCAATAATATTTTTTGTTTTTTTTTTAAGCAAAGATTGTGTCTTTCTTTCCTTCCTCTCACAGTTGCCTTTTGATGATCTCCCTACATCTCCCTCTATCTCTGTCTAGGCTATATCTCTCCCCTCTCCTCTCTTCTTTTTCTCATATCTCTCTCTCTCCCTCTCTCTCTCCCTCTCTCCCTCTATTTCCCTCTTTTGGTTGCATCCCTTATTCTCTCCATATTCACATTTTCTTTCAATTTTCTCGCTCTTTCCCATTCTCGACAGACTTCTACATTATTTATGTCTCTCTCTCTCTCCCTCTCTCTCGCGCACTGTGACAAAGACTTCTATATTTAGACCCATGTCAAAATTAGGGAAATGAAAAAAAAAATCATCAAGGGGTGGGGTGCGGTCCAACCCCATTCTCTCTCTCTCTCTCTCTCTCTTCTCCCTCTCATTCTCCCCCTCCCTCTCTTCCCCTCTCTTCCTATCTCTTTCTCCGTCTGTCTCTGTTGTCCCCCTTCTCTCCCCTTTCTCTTCCCCTCTCTTTCTGTCTCTCTCTCTCTCTCTTTGTTTCTCTTTCTCATTCCCCTCTCTCTCCCTTTCTCCCCGATTTATTCGTCTTACCCCCTTCCCACTTCCTCATGTGTCAGCTCTCATTAGCTCATTCTTGGTATCTTTGTTAATTCGAGTCGGCCGGGGTAAATTTATCTGATCGGGACAACGATGACGAAGATGACGACGGTCATGTTCTTGCTCGATCCTCATCAGGCTTGTTGTCATTAACGTAATCCGGTGGTCAGTCTGTGTACACATATAATTCTAAGACGTTAGAATAACATAATGTGTGAGTCGTCATATACACCCCAAATGCTCTAAAAATGAAAGTGTTAATATTTCAATTTTTAAAGGGGCCGATGACTGTATATATAAGTGCTTTCAAAGTGCTGTATTTACTTTTGATATTGCTCATGTTACTCTAGGTTGAGGGTGCTATCTGCTACAAGTTTTGAATCTACACAATTATGTTAGAGTGCTATATCTACAATGGCATAGAATTCTTTACTGTTTTTACGCTTTTATCAAATACAATAACATTCAGTAATCTGCCAATAGAGTCAGAGTACAACATTTGCAAAAATAATGTATTTTAATTTTTTCAATTCCCATTTGTCCATTAACCATGCACATCATTGTTTTCTCTCGGGTCGCCCTAAACCCCCCTTCCCCTCCCGTTTACCTTGTGTATAAATTTTCAGCTAATTAATCTGAGCTTTTTGTTAAATTTGCTTAAAGGGATTGGGTATCTTTGTCTCAGATTCTAAACAAAAACGTGAATTTAGCTCATGCTGCAATCATAATTATAAACCTTTAGGTCAGTCAGGAATCCCATGACGTTTATAAGCCGATTGTCCGTCTCATTATCAAGATATTTATGATTGGTATTCGAAATTTCAAAAACAGTTTTCCCAACGGTGTTTATAACACTACAGTCTATTGGGGAAAATGAGTATTGTAGAACCGGTCACTCAACGATTTTTACTTTTTTGAGGCACTTCATGATCATTTTGAAGCGCAATTTTTTTAGGGCTTCAATATTACACCATATCACAGATGCTGATAACTAGTAGGGCCATGCATCTCAGATTTGGCATTGTTAAACAATGCCTTTAACTAATTTTTCATGCCGTACGAAGATAAATAATAAATATGTCTATAAAATAATAATCATAGCTCGCTCAACGAATATAAACGTTTAATAGAAACCCCTTCTCCGTCTAAATTAGGAGATAAAACAGTTTCTCAGCCTTTTCGTGGTACAGTGGACCTACCTCTGAATGTCCCCCAAAAAACAAAAAAAAACAAAAACAAACAAACAAACAAACAAACAAAAACAAAAACACACAAACAAAATTGTAATAATAATATTAATAATAATAATATAATAACAAATAAATAAATAAATCAATCAATTACAAAAATTACTCTTCAGGATAGAATAAAAATACATACGAAATTACACAAATATATCTCTAAGATTGGTACGAATTCTCCTTCTTATTATTATCAAGCCTGCATGATACATCGATTCTGCATTAAAAAATTAATGAGAGCAATCTTCCGCAGCCTCTCTGTATGTTTGCTACCTCATACCGAGTATGATTGATTAATTAATAACCAAAGATGTCGAATCCATTAGGCGAGTGATTAAACCCAAAATGATGCGCTTAATTAGTCCAGAAATGGTATTTCTATCATTCCGTATGCGCGCGTCACTTGGTATATTTCACCTGAATTTATGCCAGGTGTACACTGTTTCTCATTATGTTGGAATGATTTTATTACCTTTTTTCTAGAAATGATTGTGACATTAATATGGTGTATTCTTGATGGATATAGTTTATAGATTTCCTCTCAGAACTTCACTGATCAATCTCTTTGACTCTTTAGATCAATAAAGTTCTGAGAAAATATAGATTTTATCTACCAAGAAGAAATGAAATTCTCACAGTCACTAACCTTTTTGCTTGAAATGATTGTAACAATATGGTTTATTCTTGATGGATATAGTATATATATATATAAATATATATATATATATATATATATATATATATATATCCTCTCAGAACTTCATTGATCAATCTATGACTGTTTAGATCAATACGTTTCTGATAAGATGTCAAATTTATCCGTCAAGAATAAATTATATTCTATCAATCACGTAATGAAAAGAGGTAAGAAAAAATGTGTGTGTGTATATATATTTAAATTATGTATATACATATATATATTTTTTGAAATTATGTAAATACTTGTATATATATATATATATATATATATATTGTTTAATTATGTATAATTATGTATTCCAACTTTATGGACAACCGTCATTACAGTGTACACATATATTATGCCCTCTGCTTCATGTTTAAGATTATTTGACCGGTCTTTATCATGGTTATTGTTAGTATGATTAGATATTCAACTTCAACACTATCTTCAACGTATAATTATGTAGACAGGAATGTGAGAGAAAAGAAAAATTATCTACCAATGACTTAATGTTATTTCAGTGTACCTTATGAAAAAATGAAGGGAACATTATAGAAACGAATACGATGGAAGAAAACAAGGGGGGTGTTTCACAAAGACTAAGATCGACTTTAAGTTGGACTTAAGTATAACAGGCCGTTCATGCCACTGTTTGCTCTTACCATTTACTGACATTTGTCTTTCAAGGGACGTACAAATCATGGTCTCAAATCTACAGAGTTTACATTTTTTGATAGTTCATTATAGAAGGAAAAATATTATCTAAAGATTATAATTTAGAGACCAATGGTGATAGCAACCAATGGCATGAATTGCCCGCCATACTTAAGTCAAACTTAAAGTCGATCTTAGTCTTTGTGAAACACCCCCCTGTTCTGCCAATATTAATCTCCCCTAGGTTACTGAAACATTGGTTGCGTAAAAGGTAATTCAACCACTTTGTTTACTAAAATGTAAAGCTACCCTTTTTGCTATTTTTGTTATTATATGAAAGCATTTTCAGCTTTTTTAAATTGATGCTTTATATAGATCGACATAGATAACTTCTTCAGTTGTAAAGTTAGAAACTATTTCAGATTATTCTGTTAAATTCATTCAGTCATTCACTCATTTAACTTGAAATAAATCTTGAATATTTACTTTCTTATTTTACCTGTTTTTATTGTTTTTGCGGTTCTTGTATATGAAATGAATATTCTATATATTATATATTATATATTAAGCTCATGGTATACATATAGTATGATTGATATTCAGATAATTATCTAAAAAAGTACACCATTATACGATCCATACACATTGTGATCTACAAGTTTCTGGCCTACAGTTTTCATAGCATTAATTTCTTGTACAAAGAAGATACCTAATAGAGATACTCTATTGAACACTGTGCTTGTGGCCATTGTCTTGTAAGCTTACCCCCTCCCTTTTCACACCTCACCCCCTATTCACCTCTTTCCTGCCCCCTCAGCCCCCCGGACACAAAAGGTCATTTTGGCGGTAACATATCCTATGATGTTTAAGGGTCATTTCTTTTGAGAAACGCGAAAGCACCTGATTGCACTATTGACCAATGACCGTCCCCGAAGCTCAGCGGTGTATAATAGCACCAAAAGGATGCCGCTCGCCCTATTCATTAAACAGACACACACGCACACACACGCGGTCACTCGCGAAGTACTATCGCATTGTGTGTACGATATACTGTACGTACTCAACCGGGGATCGCTCGCGTGCGAGTTGTGTGTGGATGTGTGTACAGGAAGACTACTCGCACAATCTGTATAAAAAGTTTGGCACGCGCGGGCTTAGATACCATAACTTGTTTCTTCGCTCCGCCAAAGCACTCGCTGAATTTCACTCTCGCTCTCGCTGACTATCTCGTGCATTCATCGACGCATCAGTGCAGCTTTACTTGGACTAAGACAATTTTTGTTCTTTGATCATCTTGGTTTAAAACACCAAGGTCAATAGCTTGGGACTTAATTAAATAATTAATCGACACTTACCGGAGATTTTCGTGCTTTGGGGCGGCCTTTTCTTAGGATTTTTTCGTGCCGAGACTCAACTCAATATTGATGTTGTTTTACCCCTCAATGCCGTGCTTAGCGACGTGTAAGTAAACTCAAATTACTTAATTACATTTAGTTTCGACCAATGACATTGTTCAATATTTTTTCTCTCATATCGTATTTTATTGCTACCACGTGATCACATTTCCGTGCGATCATTTTTACAAACTATTTAGATCCCTGTTTTTCTCCATATTTTTTATTTATTTCCCTAGTTGCATGTTCATGATGTACCTTTTTGATTCTTCGCTACACGATTTTAACTTTTGTTTAAACACTTTTTAAAATTTCTGTCTACGAGATATTTTTCGGAACTTAACCAAACTTGGCCAAACCATTCTAAGAAACATTTATTTGTTGCAAATTTGTGTTCCCACTTAAATATAATATATCAGTGCTATATTTACAATAACATTTAGTGTGTCTTGTCATGATATAAATTTTTCAAAAGTTTTGAAACGGTATTTGTTTGCAATATAATTATGTGCGGTGTATTGTATACGTGTATACCTAATTATCAATCTCTAGTATGTAATCTGTTAATGCATATACGGCCTAAGACAATTTAAGTTTTAGTTTAATTTCGCCGTAATAGGCAAGCACTCGAGCAATTAGAATCAACTTTTTCTATTTTGTATGCTCCTTCTTATAAGCTTGAAATATATGCTTCATATAAATATGCACTCTTTATCGCTAACGCGTAAAAATCCATCATTTCGTCGAAGTCGCGTCTGTACATACCCGTTCTGCTATATGCATTAGCAAGTGTAATTTGCTGTCGAGTATTTCAATTTTCAGATCGCGACTTGCCAATCCCATAAGTCGTGCGGATTTTGTGCATATCACGATAGGGCTATAGCGCTTGGATTACCAATACAAGTGATGACAAAAATGATTACTTTTTTCTCACCCCAAAACACCAATAATACAAACAATATATCGGCAAATTACAATTTCTCGACTAGCACTGCAAAATCGATTGTTTTCCCGGCATATATTACAATTAAATAGCTCGTTTTTATCACGTTTTAATGGTTTGATTATTAATATTTGCTGCTCCCAATTATATTCTACATGTACAGAGCAATGCATTTGCCAGAAACAGTTACTATGTCATATTCACTAAACGGGAGAGTAATAATCTTTTATCAGTTTATGACTGTATCTAAACATGGTGAACATATTCCAATGAAGGATGTTTAGGACTAATACTATTACAAAATTAATAGTATTGATATTTCATTGAGGAAACAAAATGATATCTCATAAAATTACAAATTTATTTTTGTAGAATTTTCATTGTTTCAAATTTCGAGTATATTATAAACAAATTCCAAACATCATTATGTGCGGCAATAAAATACATGTTCTTTGCAATACTATAGTACACTGTACAGTAGTAGGAGTAGTAAGCGTACACGAGTCTCTTTCAAATACAATATTTCTATGAATTCTCTCTCACTCATTTCAAATTCTTGCTATTTTGAGGAGAGAGAGGCATAACTGCATATCATGTTCCCCACGCGTCTGTGCACGATTAGTTTGAAATCATTTCTAGTTTTCCTCGCAATCCGTCTAAATTTCTTTGACACATACGGGGGCTGTGGTGTGTATGAGAGAGAGACGAAATTGTAATTCTATGGCAATTGCACCACATTATAGGGCGTTTAGCTACACATTTTCTTGACGAATTCCATAATTATGCATCTAATGCCTATTAGATCATTTATTTTTCATAATAAAACTCCACAATGCTAATTATATTGTTTTCTATAATTATATTAGGAATTTCTTATCGATGCATCTAAACCTGTTATACACATATTATTCATTGAATAATAATTCCTAAATTACTATTTTGTTAAACTGTAAGCTACCAAGTTTTTTATATTATGGCAATTGTCAGTCATGATGTTTCTATAATGTCAAATAATGTCCAAACCCATAATTGAGCTTGTAAATAACCTTTTTTTTGTAACTTACATGTATATTATCAATAACCAGTTGCTATGTGTATAACTGTATATATATATCATAAAAATACACCGCGATATGAAAGTTGAACAGTTGTTTTACGCATAAGATTTAGCCGTTTTGATATCGATAAGTGACCGGCCAGATTTGTATGCAAGGTCATACTCATATAGCGCAATAAACCAGTGGCTATATTGCGGGCTATTTGGAAGGGCATAAGGGAATTGTCTGTCGTAATTTTTCCAACTGACCATTTGTGTTAGATATAAAACATAGTTTAGGCGCACAACTGACTGACCAATAAAAATGTAAAACATACGTGCAGAAATGAACAGTTGTTAAACATATTCATGCACAACTGAACATAGTATACGACCTGTATAAAATTCTTCTTACGTTTCCGTTCCATCGGTATGAAATATACTCATCGACTGGTCATAATTGAACAATTGATTGTCATTTTTTTGAAGGATTATAATAATCTATCTGTCTTTGAGCGTATATCAGTAATGATAGTAGTAGAAGAAGTAGTGGTAGTAGTAGTAGTAGTAGTACTGTAGTAGTAGTAGTAGTACTGTAGTAGTAGTAGTAGTAGTAGTAGTAGTAGTAGTACTAGTAATGGTAGTATGATGTACAATATTGATATACATAATTATCGTATATAATCAGTGTTTCTCTGCGTACATTTGTCTGTATTATCCTGAATGTATGTCTGCTAGTGGGTTTATTTTCGGCTACAAAGGAAGCTTAGATCGTCATCGCCAATCCACTTCCTCTCCGATTTATGCCCCCTCCTACCACAGGCACTGCCACCCCCTCCCCCTCCCCCTCACCCCTCATCTTTCCCTTACTCTGTAGGCTACTTCCTCTTTATACAGAGCTCCCTGCTCAGACAGGTCGTTTTCCCTTTCTTTGTATCTTCCTCTATCATTCCTTCATTCGTTCCAAATCAAATCATTTATCTTTTCACACTCTCTTTCTCTCTCTCTCTCTCTCTCTATGCATGTTCTCTCTATATCTATGATATTCTCTCTATATTATCATCTCTGTCATAATATCGTTTCGTGCGTAATGTTCGCATTTTTGTCTCTCCTCGATCATGATCCGTCTCTCTCTCTCTCTCTCTCTTCTCTCTTTCTCACTCCCTACATGTCCAATTCACATTCACTCTCTCTAAATTCTTTCTCCTTTTTTTCTCTGTCCCCTTAGTTTCTACCACATACTGTCCACCTGTCCACCTGTCTGTGTCTCTTCACATCACCCCTCTATCTTTCCCTCTCTGCATCATTATGTCTTTCTCGTTCTCACTCCCTACCTTTTGCAGTGGTCTTGTCCCCCCTCTCTCTCTCTCTCCTCCCTCCCTCCCTCTCTCTCTCTCCTCCCTCCCTCTCTCTCTCTCCTCCCTCCCTCTCTCTCTCCCTCTCTTTCTTTACCCTTCTCAGTAACAGTGTACATCCACCAACAATACACCAACCAATCTTTCACTATTTCTAGCAACTTCCTGTCCCTTATTCCCCGATCTAGTCGGTTCCAAGTTCACGGCAGGTCACGATATATTTCCACTTTTTTTTCACTGGGTTCACTCGAAAAATCGGCCATTATAATAACCCCTATACAAACCTGTGTGATCCTGCAGGGTTCATTAATATATTCATTAAAACAAATGTGCATGGAGATGTATAGTTCAATTTCATTCCTAATAAACCTGTGTGATCACGTGTCTATCAAAACCAAATAATGTGCGCAGAGACACTTAGTTCAATTTCATGCCAAGTCCTCTCGAATTTTAATCTTCAGTGGCAATTCCAGTTCCTTTATGAGGCAGGACTACCAGTCTACTACATTTAAATATATACAGGGCTTTTGCTTGGCAAGATGTTAAGTGATCAATGGCAACCGCTATGGTTTGAATCTTGTTTACTATGCATTGTGCACTATTGGTTACGCAATTTAATATGCACTATTGACATTGAATAAATTATAGACGCATGCAATATTAATATGTCACAATGTCAACTATAAAACAAGTTTGTGCGCCAAATCCTTTTTCTCACTCCGTCAATGGAATGCCGTGTCATTGGCGACAGGCCTATAGCAAATGAATCTGGTCCTTCAATCACTTAGCGAAAATGCATACAATGCGATCTTGCTTTCCATACTCCATTTGCTGTGCTCGACTCACCGGAAATTTTGATACCAGTTGGCGTCCCATATCAATGTTGCACTCGTAATGAACTAAGGCAGTTCGTAAGGCTATGCTATGTATGTTGATGCATTTTACACGATGCGATTTGAATGGAAAACTGTCACAGACGGACTGTAGGCAATATTTTATAGCTGTTGATGCCTCCAAATGACGGATGTGTCACACGCGCTATCTGCGGTTGAGAGATGTTAGTAGTCGTAGATTGTGTTATGTATTGTATTGTCCGTTTGTTTGTTTGATGTATTGTTTCGTTGTGATTATCTCTGTGTGTGTCTACAACTCCTTCAGCACGTGCAGCAATATAAGGCGAAATGCTTTAAGGGTTTGGTCAAAACAACTTTCACCTTTACTAAAACTCAATATTCTGTTTAAATTGAGATAAACATCAAAGAATATATCTATACATTATCCTGCTTCAAACTGGAGTTCTTCATTCAAACCAGATATACTATCACTGTTCAATATAGGACTATCTCTCTCTATACACTGACTGTTAGTAAGTACTATGATACAAGGTGATTGAGTCATGCCTGGCTCTAATCCTAACAACAACCACAGGTCATAGAAGGGGCTTCTTCCCCGATATGATTTCTCTAGCTGAAATCTAATCTCCCTTGTTCAGGCTGGCATGGCAACAAAGTCGCAGCTTTTTGGAAAGCGCTCGAAAGATATTTAACTAAGTACCAAGTTTACACTGACCAATACCATCACGTGTATCGTGTTTGGTACGTACAGCGGCGGTAATACATGTAATTTGTCGATATTTACACATTTTGGGGATAATTAACTAATGGCTTTCTTTTCCTTTCTCTCTTCCAATTACAGATCCCAGCCAGAACAAAGATATGATCCCCCTCACCACGCCCTCAACGCCGAACCCCACGCCCCTGGGTCCGCCTACAGGAGCCACGACGACGACCACCACCCTCAAACCGGCCGTAGACTCCCCGCTCACCGACCGCAGCATGGACACCTCCACACCGGGCCTCTTGGGCGGTGTCAGCAGTGGGATACACAAAGCCGAGCAGGACTCGACCAACAACAACGCCGGCGCCAACGGCAAGGGCAGTGACGACGTGAAGTCACCGCTGGGCGATCCCAAGGATGACGACAAGAATGACAGTGATGCCAAGAGGAAGAAGAGGAGAAACAGGACGACGTTCACCAGCTATCAACTTGAGGAGATGGAGAAGGTAGGAGTCTTCTTTTTTAAATCTCATTTGCCATCGAGAAACTTGGTCATTTCATCTGTGTTGCTAAGTCCCAATTATTATTACCAAGCCCCATTACTATAATTATTAATATCCTATTAAAAAAGGGCCGCGAAATCATTATATACCATTATAAGAATAGTAATGATAAAAGTGATGTTTCTTACTACTTCAATAGTTTCATATAGTTGTTAGGTGTCTAATTTCTATAACATTGTTAATGTACAGTAATTCCATCTTGTCATTTGCAGCATTTTGATAACGAATCTCTTTCTGTTACTTCAGGTATTTCAAAGAACGCACTATCCCGATGTGTATTGCAGAGAACAACTCGCCCTCAGATGTGATCTCACAGAGGCACGAGTCCAGGTAAGACGACGTCACATACTACATATTATTACGTCACAATGTGTGTTTGTCTTGTTGTTGTTGTTGTTGAGGATGGACGAGCACAGGTGAATGTTGATGGTGCTCGCTGTTGTTTCCTCCACCAAGTGAATCTCAATTACTGCGCTAATGGAGATTGATGACGAGCGTGCATTAAACGACCAATTCATTTAGTTTGTAGACCGCGTGTGCGCGCGGTCGTTTTTCAATTTGAATTTTCGCAGGATCTGAACAGCTAGACACTTCTGTATATAGGTCTCCCATTGAAACCAAATGAAAAAAGGGGGAAAATAGACATTTCTATTGGGCTATAATTATTGTAGTAAGGGTGAATTAAAACATCACCTGAACGCTGTTTAAAAGAGATATTTTCTTCGCATCGTTTTCTCGCCTTTGTTTGTGTAGAGAGGGAGGAGAAAGGAAAAAAGCTAGTTTGAGCGCGAGTCGGATATCGTGCAAATTGAAGATAACCCCTTCTCCCCTAAACACCGGCGGTTAGAGATATCTACTTCCGCCCTTTCCCCCTCACTGGGTCACAGAGGTCAAATCCAAAGAGATGCGCTATGGAATGCCGCATATGATAGTTTGACTATAAAATAAACTTGTACAAAAACTTGTATAACTTCTCGAAAATCACTAGCAAATTTCGCTCTAGGATATAATAATTTCTTTGGGAAAAGTTTTTTTTACATTAAGTACATAAAACGATGAAACATCATTAAGTAACTAAAACTATCTGAATTTGAAACGATTAGAGTCGGTAACTTCCATGAAACCAAAGCAGAATAAATATAAATTTAGTAGTTGATACCATAAATAAAAAGTAATGAAAGGGTACTCTCGGAAATATCTTGGATTGCTTAAGAGTAGGACTAAATACTTGACCAACTATTTAAGTATCCACAGACTTCGTAGAGTGATTCTTGGAGTGTTTTAGGGTTTAAAAAAAAGTGCAAACCTTATAGATATATCAGAATCTAAAATAGGTGGGAGATAACTCTCAGTCACAGATTAGTCTGTCCTTTTGGTTAGAGACATGTAGATAGCTAGCTGTACCCGAACTCGGTGATACTGAGACTTTTCAACAGGTGCTGCGCATCCTGCCTAGCCGCCCCGACGGGTACTCCTCACAGGAAAAGGGGCAAGCGATGTACCCCCAGGGGGGCAGGGGAGTGCTCCCGTGAGCCCCACCCGAGCGTACAAGCAAGGCGCGATCGAAAGGGAAGCTGATGGCAATCTTAAAAGGTTGTTTGTTAACAAGTGAATTAGATGGAAAAGTATCAATCGAAAGGTGCTAGAGACAGGAAACTAAACAAATTATACAACTTAATGTACAGGTTGAGTTGTTTCGTTTGTTGCATTTAAGCATGATTCCCTCGAAGAAAGAAAAAAATCAAAACTGTGGAAATATAAAAGATATTGAATATAAGCACGTGAATGAAAAATATCACAAGGGGATAATGTTTGCTTTATATCACTTTTATCAATAGCTTTCTATGATTGATTTTCACCGACAAAAATAGTAAAATGTTTCTCTGGATAGTATACCCCCCTTCCCGGGAATCTCCTCTCTCTTTCTCTCTGTCCCATCTCCAAGTTTAAAAGTTTAGCGGTTGCAAAGAGATTACGGGCTTGTAAGCCTGTTTTTCCTCCACAATTGATATTAGCACGCGAACTTTACATTTTGAACGTATATGTCACGATCAGATCAAAGGCATCATTAGGAAAAACATGTCTACGATTTTTGTCAAAAATAAATATCATAAACACGATCAATATTTCAATCAGAAGAGGAGGATAGCACATACTACTGAGTAATACATTTTAAGATATCGATAATTAAAGGGAAGGTTGAGTTCTGGTAAAGATGAAAAATTATTTGTGATTTTTTTTTTTTCTCCATTGTTTTAATGTCAATATGGAAGGAAACAATAGATTGCTCTAAAAATTCCCTTAAATATGTATGAAAAGAACCAAACATTAATGTTTGTGTGCAATCCCATATATGCATTTCTGGGTGCAATTCCAAAACTTTACAGTATACATCTAAATAGTATGAACTAAATAATACATTACAACAATTGCAACCAAACAGTTTCTTTAATGTTATCGGATGCACGACCAGAACTCAATTTTATCTTTAAAGACGTTGCAAAGTGTATAGGAATTCACTATATGACTGTGATTAAGTGACGAATTATCCCCTCCCCTCCCCCTCCCCTACCCTCCCACACCCCGTGAAAGGCGTATCCAACTATCCATTGTCTATAGCATTGGGCATGTGTCCAGACAAGTTACGTAATATTTCCGTGGTCACTTCTTCCCCTCCTTCCCTTGGTGACTACACGCGTCAAAAACAGGACGTGAGCAACAAGGCCAGGAACACCCCTAACGAACCTTCAAGATACGAACAACAAAAAAAGGGGGAACCCGCCAAAAACATGCAAAACACAACTTAAGCTCATCTTTGCATTATAATATCTATAAAAAGAAAAAAGATGCGTTGAGAAGAATCCAAAAAATATATCGCTTTAAAATTGTACTCATTGAGCAAAAACGATGCGAAGGTTTGCAATATCACTAGTAATAATTGATGCAAACTGCTTTAAAAAAAAATGCTCCTGCACTGCCCATGTATTTGTTCGTAACCTTTTTGTTCATTTTTCGGGTTTTGAGGGTTATATTGCTGTTTGAATTGTCTAGCAGTAGTAGTATTAGAAATAGTAATTTTGTCATGTGGACTATACATAGTGGGCCGTTATGAAACGAAATTGTATGTGAACTCTTCACCGTATTCCCCAATCGAAAATGCTTAGGATTTCATTTCGCACCTATGTTCGTGGATAGCCGAAAAGAAGGAAAATGACTTTGTTTCTAAATACTTTCGTTGCATCAACATTTTACAACCTGACATACTGAATATTCTATCCTGATAAAGATCATCAAAATATCGAGAGAAAAAAGTCACTCGTTTCTGGGCCAATCGGAACAGATTCCTGAAGGAAATTTGCAGATACTTGATAGCGCTAGTTTTTGCCCCCAAGGTATTCTACTAAAAAAAATCTAGAATAATACAATTTTCAATAGTTTGCAAATAAGTATTTGTAGAGTGTCTGCCCCATATTCACCGGGTTCATTTAAAGATTCAGGCGATTGTTTTAAGACGCGCGAATATGATGGACCTTTTTTCTTCTTTTTGGACATGTTCTTAAACAGCTTGATACCGTGCCAGAATGTATGATCGTCTGGTTGTTAGATATATTCTTCTTAGTCTGAGGTATAGGCTATTATGATTTTACTTTGCAATGATCTTTTCTGGCTTGTTTTTATCCCTTTAAAGTAGGCCGTGACCGGTCATAAACACCTGCAAATCTTTACATACATCGCTCAAACTCAACAAAATTAGATTATGAATGAGATTATAATTATAGAATTATAAGTGTACGCTATAGCGCTATCATTTGACATTTGTTGGGTTAAATCATTTTACTCTCGCATATTTGTCCATTTGAGGAAGCTTTTTGGTGATTATAGTTTCCTTTTAGGAAATATTTAGGGCTAAAATCGGAAACAATTCACAAGGGATTACTTCCTTTTCATCTAAATGGGTTCAAATCCATTTTATTTCCGCATTAAAAGAGAAAGCTGTCTGCAATTTTTCTCCGATAAAATAAAACTGGGAAGAAAGAAAATATCACGGTTTGGATTAATTTATTGTGGTAAATAACAGACACACAGAAAATTAAATTAAAAATTCGATTTATTTTAATTAATAAATTAACATTTTACTTTTTTTCATCAGGATTATGTTGATTTCATAAACGATTCAGTCTTGCAGACAAAAAAAAAAAATCAGATCACATTATTTACTATCCATGCTTCATGTAGACGAAACGCTGACTATTATTGGCAATGGGATAAGTAACATAGGGGATAATCCATGCTTAAGAAATTCAACTCATTTTTCAACTACTTGTCTTAAGTCACAGTAATTAATACGATCCATGATAAATGCTTATACGTTTAAGACAAAATGAGCCGCAATATTGGCGCGTAATTATGCGCGGGAAAACATTCAAGACTGTCTGTATACACGAAATGATCCGCAACCGTATCGTCTGCGAAGTGTGCTTGGTGGGGGGACTAGCCAAGAGATTTTGAGATATTAATATATATTTCCGGTATATATGTCCTTGAGGGCTTCCTCCGATCAAATTTAGATTAACGATGGAAAACAGAGGGGGGATTAATAATCAACAATTACATACAACTCGCACACTGGGTAAACTATCATCATATCATATGTGCATAATGTTGCCCATACATTTGGAATAGGCCTACTTTTTTTTACCTCTTTTCTTGAAGTGATTTTGACAATATTTTCATAGATACAATTTGTATATTCTCGGAAGTTTATTGATCAACCTAAAGAGTCAACGAGATTGATCAATAAAGTTCTGAGAAGATACAAACTTTAGATACAAAATGTATTAGTATAAAGGGGCGGACATATTAAAAAGCGTAACTACCTGTAAAAATATGTATTGTGTTTAATAAACCCGATAGTAGAAGCTGTCAAATTGTCAAGTAATCAACGCAAATAGGCCTTTTCAGATTGGACAGCCTATAAACCCAACAACAACAACAACAAAGCAAGGGCAATTTCAATACCCTATCGTAATACCTTTAATTTTACTCGGATTATGTAATATGCATGATTATGTCAATAATAGATGATCATAGATGACACATGCAATTTAGCACGTTGATTTTTCTCAAAAGTCTTTGCGATCGTAATGTTAATAGGCCAATAGTTTACCAGCTTATTTGATATTATTAATAGCCTATATAGTTACAATTGGAGCGTTAAGCTTTGTAGGCCTATGTTATTAGATGCAGACATAAACTTTGTAGACCATTTTCAAGTCTCTATTATCATGATTACAACCTACATCCGAAATGCCATCGAATCATGCGTGTCAATTCATATCAACTTCTTCCTTCTTCAATCTAACAAACATAACACTTCCTAATTCCCTTCGCTGATTCGTTTCACATTACCCTGGCATACACATAGGCCTATGCATTTTAATGGATCGATCAGGAGCAGCGAATTAGATGTTATGACGCTATCAGAGCGCGCGGAATGTTGATTTGTTTGTTTGTTGTTTTCTCGCGCGCGCGAGATATGGTTCCCCCTCGTAAGAATGTAACAAACGATTTGACACGGGTCCTTTCTCTCACAACGACTACAATGACAAAATGACAGATATGCGGCAACAAACATTGCCTGCGAGAACAAACTATTCGGGGGAGGGGTCGCGAATAGCCACTGCCCCCACCCCCATAATGACACTTGTCACCCTAAGACCTTTGTGACTTTGTTCCGAGCCATTCCCTTCTAAACGATAATTAACTTTTTATCGAGGGGTTGCAAAGAGCCCATTCCCCACCCCATAATAATGCGTATCTCCGTATTATAAGACCATCCATAAATATGCATTTTACATTTTGTAACTTACAGGTAGCATGCAATATTGTATGGAATAAGCCACATACATTATGTAGCTCAAATCTTATCATTTTACTTTTTACGTTTTACTAAATAGCCCTCAAATTGAAATAATTATACCCTCTCAAATATTCGTATGGGCCCATATAAATCTCTCTTTTGCTATTCCTTTATTTCACCCTTTTATCTCCCCTCTTCTTTCACCGACACTGAGGGCTATTAATACTTGAAAAAGCGATTGATATTGCTTAACAGATCCTTGTGCAATTGAAACTATTAAATCAAATGTATATTCAACTTGATGTTGATCAGAGCAATAAATATGCTCCTTCAATTACGCATTGTCGGAATGTCGATGGGCATTTCTTCTCGGCGCTAAGCAAAACCAAAGCTTAAACGAGGATGATATAGGACTACTTGAAGAAAGTACTCGTGGCCCTTGTCGCGGAGAGAGAAAAAAAAATGATATCATCTTGATATTTTTCCTTACCGGCGAATGTATTTTCCGTCTGCTTTTTATGCATACACTCCGTCATACGCGGCGGAAAACGGAGCAAAGAGTGTGAGGTGTAATGCGTTTAGCAGAGGTGCAACTATCAACTCCCCGACAGCGGCTCCCCAGCCGCTATCCCCGCCCAAAGTTACCCGGCCGTTGCATGGTAGGGAACAACCCCTTTCTCTACTTTTCCATGACTCGGCGGCGAGTCGGCAACCTGGCTTCAAAATATACATTGTAATGTCGTTTACACATGTTTGTACTATGTGAGGCTGGTGACGAGAACTCGAGGGAAAGAGGAGAGGAAATAAGAAGGAAAGGAGGGATGAAGCAAAAGTGCAGCGTGGCTATTTCATTCATCACATTTCGCTCTAGTCCCTCATGTAGGAAAAACAAGTGGGGTATAAATTCGTCGTCTCCTGGCCGCGCGCACTCATAAGGGGAGAGTGTGTGATGCTTTAGCACATGTTCGCCATTTCTGCACATGCTTAAGGGGGTGATAAATGTCTTAATGAACTTTCGATGAGGATCGTGTCTTTAAAACATGGAACCGAATTGCACTTTGGTGAAGGTCAAATTCAATCGCAGGATTAACTAGGCTTAATGAAGCAGTCTGACTATAAAAATGAGACAAAAGCGATCAGTTTCTTCAAAACTATTAAGAAGATAAAACATCGTTTTGTTTTAAATCAACAAAATTGATTGAATTGATGAAGCTTATAAGTCAGAATGATGTTTAGAAGTGTTGGTATGGTTTCTAGCAATTTTTTAGTTCAAGCAGCACAAAAATTGATATAATACTTATAAACTATTGAAGAGAAGATCTACCAAATCGAAGAATAGCAATGAATACAGATATACTAAATATCTTCACTAGCTTCACAATTTTTATTGTATGAACAAATAGCTGAAATGAGACGAAATAATAAATCAAAATATCAAGCGTTGATAGTTTTCTCCGTTTAATTCGCTTCGCTCTCATCTCAAAGTGGTGGTTGGGGGGATCTCCATAATTGTAAATTTTTTGAATATCAAAACGAAAAGAAATCTCACACACGCTTCAAGGTCAATGAACATATTTGAGCTATCCATTTCAAGCCGAAGTAGGGCATACACATGTGAGAGGGTATTTTCAGGGTTAGGTATAGGGGGAATAAATAGGAAAGGGTTTGAGGGTGAGCCACATGTGCGTAAGACGTGTCATGATGCACTGTTTAATAATTATGCAGTTGTCTGTCTTCTAACTTTCTCTCTGAACCTGCCACAGACAGGTATGAACAAAAACGAATTATTTAGGATATTATTTCAGTTTTTGGTAGGATTTGGTAAGGACAAAGAGACTGAATGAAAAGTCAAAATTTACACAGGCACTTTGCAGTATTTAGTTTTGTGTTAGAATTGGATGTGCGGTAAGGGTTGTGATTGGGAAGCGGGAATGGGGTTTCCGACTTCTAATTGTCATACTATTTTATGGGTTATACTAAATTAATAAGGACTTCATCTGGATGCAAATGGCGCCTTCTGAACAGATAAGAAATAGGTGATTGATTAAATGGTCTCATAATGTACTTAGTACTACACAGTTCTGAGTGATTGATTAAGGGAAGGGATGAGGTTGTAGAGTCGGAACGATTATTGAAATGTCAATAGGATAATATATGCGTTATGGCTCGTGTATAAATATTTGGCTGAGAGGTGACGACAGCAACCTTGCGTGGGTCACTGCGGCCGATTAAGGCCGGATTAGATGTAAATTGGAAAAAGAAACATGGTCATTGTTAGAAATTATACTTCAAGAAACCCTTATCCTTGAATGTACATTTCTTATCCCTGTCCCCATAAACCTGTCCGCGCTAACTTAGCGTACGAGACATTGAATATAGGCGCAGTGCGAAAGAGTGTGTGTTGTGAAGTCGCGCGGTGCTATTTGCCGACATCGCGCGGACGCACTGCGTCCCTCGGTCGCTGCCTATGTCGGACCGGGCAAGCCGCGCCGAGCAGCTGAGTGATGTCGACCTTGGATGGCGCGCGGTACTACTAAAGCGATGCGGGATCCCTTTGCTGTGTGCCGCCGCAGCGCCGGGGATGATCCTGGGCAACCGTAGCGTAAACCCCCAAAAGGCAACATCGGCGGTTGGGCATGATAGAAAGAAAAAGTAGAAGAAAAACATCGGGGAGATTGTCCCGGGTCCCTCATGTTTTGATTAGTGGCAGATACCGAGACAAGCGTTAAAATCGGGATCAGTGTAGGCATGAAAGTACCCTGTAAAACTATTGCCCAAGTTCTCTTACTTTTCATTGAAGATACCCGTAGATTGTGTATACAACTACAACGCACCATGTCCTATTCATACCCTATAAGCTCTATCAAAATGCAACAAGTTATGACAGTTTTTTGTGATCATATTTGGTCTTAAGAAAATGATAGCGATAATGCAAGAAAATTGTTCTGAGCCCTATATTTTACACTGCCCCTCAATTCCACCGCAGTCTTCCCCAAGGGACATCACCATCGAAAACCGTCAATTGATATTTTTCTGATGCATTGCTTTACAAGCACTGAGCAAATCCCAAATGTCGCCGCCTCTGCAAAAGGGCTGGATTTAGGCAGCTTTGAGCTGGACCGGGGTTAGATCTATAAAAAGCAAAAAATAAAGCAACGTGGCGCGAGACCATTTATGACTGCTGCCCATGGCGAGAGATATCCAGAATCTTTTTGATATTATCCCTTGGATTTGTGCCGAAAATAAAAGAATGAAAAGAGTTTACCCGACTATTGACTTGGCTAATTAGTACGAGGGACCTACTCGAGTGCTGGTATTAGGTTTCGAAATGGTTCCGTACACTTGACAGACATGATATCTATGTCAACATGATATCTTCCAACCACCCCCCTCTCTCTCTCTCTCTCTCTCTTTTCAAGCCCTCTCTCGCTCTCTCCTCTGCATTGCTACCTTTCCATTCTAAACCATGAAACCCCTTTCTGTCTATCGATCTATCGAGCTTTGCACTCATTATCAACAAAAGAAAATGACAACTCTCTCTATTTTATCTTTAAATATGAGTACATTCTTATACTTTTACACCCCGCCCCCATTTTTATTTTATTATTTCTCCACTTTCCCCTCCTTCTCTTTCTCGCCCCTTTCTCATCGTCCATAGCTACCACCCTCTCTCATTTCTCCGCCTCTCTGTCTTTCACTTGCTGTCTTTTCCTACTCTTCCTATCTACTTTCCTCTTTATTTCCACCCCTCTCCCCCGCTTCTCCCTCCTCTCTCTCTCTCTCTAGCTATCTCTATCTTTCTCCAACTATCTCTATCTTTCTCTAACTCTCTATGCATATCTCCCATTCTCTGTTCCCCTCTTTGGATGTCTCTGTCTCGGTGTAGTGAGTTCAGAAACTGTGTCATTCGGTTTGAATTTCATATTTCAACGCTGGATCATCGGGCAGAAAGCCGCGGTTCTGAGATCCGAGTTGGGATAGACGCCACTTCTGAAATCTACACTTGTGGCATTTAAAAACTGCAAAAGAAGTGCGTCTAACCCCAAGCAGTTTCAACTTTCTGACCCCCCCCCCTTCCTTCTTCCCTCTCTCTCTCTCTCTCTCTGTCACTCTCGCTAAAGTCCCAGCTATAAAACTTTCTTAAAACTTGAACCTTGTTTGAGCTACACGGACAAAAAAATATGAATTCGTTTAAAATTGAACCATCGATATTTTACATCAAATAATGTCTGTCGTTTCGCATAAAAATGGGGGCGCAGGCGACTAAGACCAACGCATGTTTTATACAAACATTATATTTGTAGATCGCGAGATTCTTTTCAGATAACACATTGTTTACCTCTTGCTTACTTCGTTTAATCGTGAAAGTTATCTCTCCCGAAGTTCAAAAATAACATCATGTTTTTGTATGAAATTCTGCATGATAGTGGCTCGGTCCGAAATATGAAATGGAAGTTATTCTTTCTGTATCCTATTCATTGGGGAAATCAGACGCGATCGGGTTTAATATGGCAGAAAATTTCTGATCAACTTTTAGGCGGGTCGCGTTGCACCCTGGGAAATTTCGCTAACGAACCGCGTAATTGGCTCTTGGACACGTAAGGCGGCTCTAGACGTGTTCGTCCAGTCTCATCCTTAAATCCGATCTCATTGCGCGGCATTAGCAATCGTGTTATTGGTCATGCGAGCCGATGACGTAGCGTCTGGGGTGGCGAGCCTGTCATGGCGGGGTATAGGATTGCGAGTGCTCAAACAATTTTCATTTCGCATTTTGAAGGATTTGGCGCGCTCACCGGGTGGCTTAAAACAGTGATCACTGTGCAATAGTAGTCTTGTCTCCACATCAAGCTCTTGTAAATATTCATCTCCAAAACAATCAGGACAATACAAATGTTTTAGCGGCTAGGCAAGAGGCTACAAATAAATTTCTTTTTTAATAAATGTATACGTACCTCAATGTGTGTAGGGGAGGGATAAGCTACTGATTGCAAAAAAAATAGCTAGAAAATATAGGATTAATTGTATTTGCACAATTGAATCAAATTAATATTAACGATTATTATTTTGGCTTTGGGGGAATTATGCGTACTGAGACGCACTATATCTTTAATTGCCTTTTTGCCACGACTAACGTACCGAACGATGACAATTGTCACATCGTCCCTTCTTCCAGTAATGTCTATGGTGCACGTTCATGTTGTCGTGTGCACGTCAAGCTTTGCATGCATGCCTCTCCAACATGCCGCCCAACAGACACACACAAACACACACACACACATACAAACCACGAACTTAACCCCTCCCGTTTGGCCTCCTCACCTCGCCATTGCCTTGCACATGGCGTTCACCCTTCTCCGGGGCGGAAGGGGGTAAACCAACGTGACTTCTTTTGTAGACGGATTATTGTTTTTTATTTATAACTCCGTCTAAAATCAACAACTTCCCGTTTGCCAGTCGCTGTCTGTTTCTCTCTCTGTCCTCAATGTAAAAGATCAACGAAGAGCTGGTCCTTTTTGTTTCATCCGTTGGCGAGATTATGCCTAACTTTGGGCGAGATTGATCCCCAAGAACTGTCAAAAATAGCCCAAAATACGCGGTCATTTGGGTCATAATGTTGCTATACAATGGTTGATGTTTGGGCGATCTTTAAAAGCTTAATGAATTATTATATACAAATAAACATTGTCGTATGCCACGGAAGGCTCGCATATTAATCCACAACAAACGCGTATACTGCCTGGATAAGCATTTAATATCAACAATCATTATATTCCAATTCAGCTCGGGTGAGGGAAATAAACACTTGAGTGTTTATACACGGCCCGGGGTGTTCTACTATTTACACAGGCAATGCATAGGGATGGGGCCGCGTAGGATAGTACATTTTGAGCAAGTGGATTTGAATGGCAATAGTCAAGATAGTATAGTGGATACGCTCCATAAATCGGTTCAAATTCGTTATTCATCAGTTATTTTGGAATCATATTAGCGCTAATACAATAATGGCGGAAGTTACTTCTGTATTCATCAAAGTGTCTGTTTAAAATTTTTGTGAACGAAAGTTTTATGAAGTCACCATTTTCTTGTATGGTAGAATGTAGGTATATACCCTGCCATTAGGTGTGTATAGGCATTCATGTTGGGTGTTTTCTATTCACCATGTCAATATTATCACAGGACAGATACTATACTAGTGTGTGTAAGATAACAGGCAGAATAAGTAAGGTAATTCAGCTTTATGCACTAGTTTAAATTTAAAACGAATCTTCAAGAGTTGGTTTACTTTTAGAACAAAGCGGGTTAGACAAGTGGGGGAAGCTTTTAGGGAAAAGAGGGGCCAAAAGTGCATTAAACCATCGAAGAGTGCAAGTGTAATGTGATAAAGGGGGCTTGATGAAAACAAACGTGCTTGAATATAATAGCCCTTCGAGCACAAACACAGATATATGAAAAAGAAAACACCGCCAAGCAGCAAAAAGAAAGAAAAAAATGACAGCGAGTGAAATACACACGATAAAAATATTGGAATAATTTCTTGGTATGCGCACCGGCGAGTGAACTCAATTGAGACGGGTTGAGAGAGCGAGGAAAGAAGGAAGGATTGGGTGTGTAGATATCTTGTATATTTCATATCGCGAAAGTATATTTCATAAAATATTTATACGTTGCTGGGCCCACCGACCATGCCTAACCCGGTTGGAGGGCAGGGGCAGTTATTTACGGGTTGGCTTGCTCGTTTCAAACTCGCAGCGGGGAGCGCGCGAAAGTCAAAAACACGAAAAGAAAAGGGGGAAAGTTGTTGTAGACGAAGAAAGAAAAGGAATTTAACAAAAATGAGAAAGTTGACATCGTATCTAAGGTCATAAAAGTACAAGTGATTGTACTTGTTCATTCCTAGAGCAATATTTTGCTTTGAATTAAAGACCACGATGAAATGCATACAACTGCTTCGATGATTCAAAATCATTTTGAATAACATTTTTAAATCATGGGGAATTTCAACATCAAAAATAAAAAAATCTTGCAGTATTTATTTCTTTTGTTCTAGTTAATGAATGAAAATGCTATGATATGCTGATAATTCAACATAAGTTTGACCGGTGCATCACACGGCACGCTCTCCTCCTCCTCCTCGCCTCCCCGTTAGTTGCCCGAGGGTACACCGGCGACACTCCCGCTGAGTTGTTTGTGCGGCTCGGGCAATTCCTCTTTCCCCTTGCTTCTCAAATCGCAGCGTATGTGAAAGTTCATCACTCCTTTTTTCTTCTTCTTTTTCCTCTACTTTTTCTTCCTCTGCTTTTTCCTCCTCCTCCTTCTCCCGTCTTCTTTTCTTGATCTTGTTCTATTTCTACTACTTTTTTGTCTTTCTTATAGGCCCTATTACATTCTCAAATTTGTCTTAAATATATTCTACCCCTCTCCTTTTATTTTCCGTGAGCTAATTCCTTGCATTGATTCGTATTTATCTTTTATTCATTCTTTTTATGAACAGGATGAAGATCACTTATTTCACAAGTGTAACATCTCTGATTTTTATCAATAAATGAATAATTAAAAGAACAAATAAATAAATAATTAATTCCGCGTTAGGATGAATAAACATGGCTTTATGTTCTTTGACCAAGCAGTGTTTGACATTTGGGGCAGAATCTCTGCGGTTCTGTCCTAAATTCCAATACAATAACTAGTAGCATTTTCATTATTAGGCAATCAAGTGAATATTTAGCCCCTACCCACGAACCAGTAGGATCTCATACAAACCACTTCATAAATACTCACTTTAACCAGAGAAATTATCAAATTTTATCCAATAACCCGCAATTTTTTAGCCCTCTGCCTAAATCAATAAGTGCCCCCATTAATCGGTATAGGTGGGACTGGAGAAAGATATTTGTACGCACTTGTTTGTGATGCGGGGCGTTGCGGAGACCGGGGGTCCCCGCGTGAGCTGATGTTGTACGACCGCTGTGCGAAAAATTCAAATCAGCATGAAGCCGTAATTAAACCCGACGTGGGCATAGCAGGGCAACCCCCGTGTGGGGTAGACCACATTGTATGCATGTACTATCACTCCTATTTTTTGCGATATGTTTATGACTTTCTTTCATCTCTTCTTCTCTTAAACTGAATCTATTGTAAACAAGGTAAAGGTCAATATTTCAAGATAATACATAGTTAATGGAGAGAGGGCGAAATAGGAACGAACTTATCTTGAGAAAAGGGAGAAAGAAAGAGAATAAGGAGGATGGTAAACTTTTCGGGAGAGAGTTGCGCCCTCGTATAGGTCATCGGTGTTTTGGTGGTTGTATGTGGTAAGACCGCATGTTGTGCGAAAATTAAAGAAAAACAATAATTTTATGATGGAAAATTGAGCCATACTAGAACGCAATTGAGGTTTGGGACATTGTAAAACTTTCCTTCAAAACACAGCCGTGAGCGTTTTGTCTTCATGGACATTTTTTCCTTTTCTTTCTCAATCGTCATCATGAGTAACATTTTTAGAGGTTTTAGCGATGATCGTAAGGAGTAGGGAAATAGGTAGAGGTATAATTATAGCCCCACTATAGTGCTGACATTTGCGTTTATATTCCTTATCCTAACCTTAGCTTTTTAATGTACATGAGTGGAGATCCACCCTTTGAGAGACCATATTAAAGATCACTTCCTTTTGGAGTGGAAATCCACTCTCAAACGACTTCTTTGGAGTGGAATCCAACTTAATTTGGAGTGGATTCAACTTTAAAACGAAGTAATACCTAATATGACTCTTCGTGAGTCGTAAAAGAGTGGAATTTCACTAATTTGCTCTAAGAGAGGAACGTCGTAAACCGGCTGACGGGGAAGTCAGTGTTTCACGATGACGACGACGCCGGCGACAATGATGTCGGCGTTGAGCGTTTGCTTAACGTTTTCTGTGCTTGTCATCGCCGTGAACCGTGTGGTGAACGAGGCCGTGGTTGACAGATGGGTGCATTGTGAAAGGTTTCCACTTCGGTCCCGACCGACAACCCGTGTGAATGCGTGGTGTCTCATGTCCCACGCACGGGTCCAGTCTCGCGATGATGAAAATAACAGTCGTGTTTCAATCCTGAAAACTCACCGACAATATAGAACGAGAGAGTAGGGAGGTAGAGAGAGAGAGAGGATAGGAGAATGAGAGAGCAAGAGAGAGAGAGAGAGGGAGAGAGAGAAAGTGATACATCATGAAACACTGAAAGTAAAGTTTGGAAGAAACGGGGAGCGTGAAAGGGAGAGGAAAGAGAAAAATAGGCGAGAAAGACGCAGAAAAAGACTAACCATGCTGACAGAGAGACAGAGAGGGAGAGACAGAGAGAGAGAGAGAGAGAGAAAGAGAGAGAAAGCAGAGAGAGGGAGATTGTATCGTCACCTTTTCAGAAAAGTGCAAATTTTAAGTTAAAAACCATCCGGCGTTTTGTAAACCCGACGGTAGACGTTGAAAATGAAAATTTCACACGCCGGCTTTTTCGCAAAAACATAACCGACCTTCTTTTCAATATTTATTTTCCTCATTAAAATTACAAATTATATATTCCTGACTATAGTACCGAAATATAGATTGGATTAGATTGGAGTGGACAATACTCCATCATGATGTGCTTTAATATCACAATTAATTTAGAAAAATAAAATTATTGTTCGTTGCAATTGTTGTCCGCATTATTATAAATATAACAGCCATCTTTTAAAGGTTTATTGTAAATGTATACTCCGTGAAACCGTTTAGATACGAGTACTCCATGCATTTATGAATCACCCCCTCCCACGGGTTAGGGTGGCTATGTTAAACTCACACCCTACCCCTTTCCCTCAAAATACCCCCTTCGAGGAAAACAGTTCCTCATTCCCGAGTACTTTTTCAGTGAGTTTTCTTCAAATTTTGAAGTCATATAATAATGTCAATGCTAAATAGTGACTACGGATTAACAATTTTTTATAATTTATACTTCCGCATTTTCTTTTAAATAGCTCTATCTTCCTTTCTACGCTTTGCCCAATAAAGAATGATACATCGTATTGAAAGGGCGATTAAGCTCTAAAAATAGGCAAGTTTTGGAATAGACTATGGGTGACTGGAGACACAAAGAACTATGATCGGAGGGAGTCATTAACACCTGGCTATCATGATGTCATACTCACCTTTGTTACGTCATAGTGGATTAACTTCGGGTTTCCGGTACTATAAAGGTACATTGTGAACATTTATAAAAAACAAAATGTTCTTAACATGTTCAACAAAGGAGCGTATTAGAGTATTTGTGTTTAAAACTGCGATAGAATTCGAGCAGACACTTAACAAGTTACAAATTGACGAAAGATGTTCTTTAAAATCACGGTGACCCTCAATTTATGAAAATGTTCTACAATTATTTGCATAGCCTTCCAAATTCCTAAAGACACCCCACGACGTTTGATTCGAAAATCACATCACTCATTTGCGATGATAAAAGCCACAAGTAATGTGATGAAATGCACCATCAAGTCTCCCCCAAAAGCAGTAAATGCTCGCAAATCGTCGCCCAATTTTACTTTAATCATGATAATGGGCGTTTAATACTGGCAGCACGCGTACACTGACACCACCAATGAAAACAGACAGGAATAGCAAAGAAAACGAAAATGCTCCATTAATTTGTGCCAGACACAACAGCCTAATTCACGTAATTTCATTCAAAACCAAGGCCAACTTTGATCACGTGGCACAGTCAGTGATGCACGCCAGCTAAACATCGAGCTGCATTTTTTTGTTAAAGTTAAATTTGGTCATCAAAATGTATCGCAATTGTCCCGGCTTGTTACGCCGAGCGCAGGTTTGACATGAGCGAGTTATTACACGTCAAGCGTCAATATCTATTTATCACGACGTTATTTACGAAGTGCGGCTTGCATGTATGCAAACCACATCGCTCCCACGCCTTTGTAAAACTATTTTAAACCATCCCCCAAACTTATGTTAGAACAGGAAAGCGGTGCTTTGTTATAGTCGGGGTTTAACTCGCGGAGAAGACGAAAATCCTTCGTTTTTCTGTTTCTTTCATTTTCATTCCAAGGTCATTTTATTTTCTCAGGGGAGAGTTTAAAATCTTAAGGACAGACAGGCTGATGTCTTAAACACAAACCGCCTTATACCTTTGGGACAATCAATCGAGTAAACCGATGAGTTTTGTCTGTTTTTGTAATAAATTCTCTCTTTGCCAACTTCACTGTGCCCTGTGAGCAAAGGCATCTTTATCGGGCACCCAACGTTGTATCAAATCTTGTGATAGCAACTATTCCTTTAAACCTTTGGCCCATTTTATATGGCTGATTACTACTTTTGTTGTCTAAAGACATTAATCGTTTTAAGTTATCTCAAAGACATATTTTTACTTTTATAACTTGAATCAATCAATATCTCGTTACACTGAAATACGTCATCAATCCAGTGTTTGTTCTCAAATTACACCAATAGCTGGCGCTAATACACTTTGATAACACGCGTCTACGACAACAGTGGTGTATATACATGTATTTTGCTTTCCCGACAAATGGTGTTGTTTTTCTTCAATACAATGTGTCATTTACAGACTTTTCTACCAATATTTTGCATTCGTTTTATGCCAATATTGTGCCACATCAGCGAGTCGTTATACACATTCAAACATTTGACAGAAAATGTACATGGCTTGTCAATTGGCCTTCGAGTTTGCATTACAAGGCTATTGCGAATCCACCACATGTACAACGCCGATTACGTAATGACGGAAAAAGCGCGCGCCTTTAATGTTACGAGCATGAAATTTACGAGACACACATTGGGTGTATTTCTCCCGACACATTACGAGAGGTACTACCAGCCATTCTGTCTCCGATTATGCAATTGATAGGTTCCAAAAGGGAATATTAGTAAAACATCAAAATTCTATTCCCAAACTCTAATCCCATCCCACTTCTCTCTCTCTCTCTCTCTCATCTTTCTCTTGTTCCTCTTCTCTCTCTTTACTTGTCTTTCTTCAGTCACTCGATTCTTGTTCCCTCTTCCCCCTTTTCTTCTCTCTTCCACACAAAATTAAAATCTTCACTATGTGAGTAGGCCTTTAAAATGACAACAATGACTGTTTGTGTGCACACACTGGGATAAATTACTTATATGCAACGTATATTTCCTTGCAAGGGCACTATCAATTTACACGAAATTGACTATACTCCATCCTATCCCCCCTCTCTGTACCAATGGTTGCAAGACGGTCATCCTAATTGACAAACACCAGCATCGCAACATGTTCGCGCATTCCTGGCATAGCATCGAGATACCTGCATAGATTCCCTGCTTGCGAGACACGCGCCTCTTTGTGAGTTAATTAGGCCAAGAATTTCGCGCCTTCGAATTTTCTCGCGAACATGTAGGCCTACCCACCCGAGTGAAACGCTCACCCAAAATATCATTTTGCTAGTTTTAATTATTTAGTTTAAAATGTTGCGCGTATGACAATCTGGCCATATTAATAATCTCGATAGTGTTGAATTCCTTTGAATGAAAATGATATTGAAATTGACAGTAGGGATACAAATATTTCTACTTAAGATGTCGCATGTGATTTGATTTTTGTGTATTCATTACTAATACTAACTTGTGGAATAGTAATATGTGTATTATTAGTTTGACGTTCAACATCATGTGTTACGAGTGTGCCTACAAATTGCGACAACCTTCTTCCTTCCCAATCTCTCTCTCTCTCTCTCTCTATCTCCATCTCTCTCATTTTCCTCCTCTTCACTTCTCGCTCCGAGATCCACCACAAAATGACGATGATACCTGAATTTCTTTGATCCACCACCATCTCGATTCTCGTCTTACAATTCAATTTCATCCCTGCACCCCGCGACCCGCTTTCCTACGGTTCCCTTCCTCCTCCAAGCCCGCCCGACAGCTCCCCGAAGACGGCAACGTGAGCTGATGAGACTGTATGTGATACGCCGACATCTCGTTCGCATGTGCCTACGCTGGACAGAAAAAATGGTTTTGATAGAAGAAGAAAAAAGAAACAATATAAGAGGGAAATAAGAAACAATATGCCTGGAAGAGTAGGATGGTGAGTCGAATTAAGGAAACTGTCATGTCGGGGAAAGTACACCAGTCCTTACGCGTTTTTTTTTTTTTTGGCTTCTCTTCAAATTTTGTTTCCTTCTTCTTTGTGCGTTTAAATATTTCCTCCCTTACTCCCCCCTCCTTTCTCTCTCTCTCTCTCTCTCTCTCAATATTTTCATTATTTGCGACTGCAATCCTGGTCAAAAGACACACACTTTAAAATGACTACGCTGTTTCAGTTTCAATTCTAACATAGGAAAGGGCAAATTAGAAAAGGAAAAAAAATAAACAAAAACAAAATACGCAAATAAAAACTGTTATTGAGATAATTGAATGCACCATGCAACCCAATCAATATTCGCGATCATTTTATTTCTTCATCTTTCATTTCCTCTCATAACCCGGAGCTATTTCCCTATGATATCCCCGTCTCGATGAATGAGGTCGAAATAATGAACGAGTAGGGGCTTTGTTATATTCTTACTCCGGCGACAATCTTTAAAAGTCCTCGTAAATTGTGGGCTTATCGTTGGAATGTGCTGATCGGAGGAGCTTCGGCGCGTTGACATGTCACTGTATCGGTGGGCTCTCTGCGAGGTGGGCGGAGAGCTGTGTCGTGCGGATAGTGGAAGAGGGAGAGAGAAAGAGGAAGTGTTTCGTTGTATTTTCTTTTCGTCATGGCAACCGTAATTGCAGATTTCAGTTACTTCGGGTTATTTCTGATGTTATCAGAGGGTGTTACATTTTACCTGTATATAATGCATGCTGTCACTCTCAAGCTGGGTTAATAGGGCTTACAAAAATGATAAATAAGTTATGAGCTGGCCAACAGTTGTGACTTTGTTTAAATTATTCGCTATGTAAAACAGTCATAATCTCCATTCCAAACTTTTACCAAGGAATTTGATATGACCATATTATTCATCTTGTTCTCCATTACTTAATTAACACAGCAATAATCATTAACAAAAATTACCCCCGTTCCAACACATTTTTCATCAGAACGGGATCGAAAAAACATGGGGAAATAGTGTGCTCGCCGATTTTGTGAGCCGAATTCATCTAAGACTAAGGGCTAATTCTACGCGTTCTATTTGTGTCAAATTTGACACATTTTTCACCTTTGTATCAATTTCGTTATGGGAATTAATCGAGGCCAAGATCTAACGTTTTTTGTTGGAGCATGCCTGCCTCAGCAGTGACGAGCAGGGCCGCTCCCCCGGGACCGTTCGACTGATATGCCGTGATAAAACTCTCTCGAACACGGGCAGATTGTCAAATCGCGCTTGTTCAGCGGCAATCAAAGTGATAAATACATGAAATAAAAATATATATTTATAAATAATATTTATAAATGAAAATGCAGAAATAAAGGGGTGAATCTCAAATTGGGCATGATAATGTGTGATCTATGTCTCGTATTATTTGTTTTCTGCGAATTCGTTTTTTACCTCATCCAGAGTTTTACGAAGCTAAAGTGTCCTTTCGCTTTAACGCAACCATACCAATCCTTTTTCCAATTTGTCCATTTCGAATACCACAATAATTAATAGAACTTGTGTGAGGGGATCTAGATTCAGTCAAATTGGGGAAGAAATTAATATGTTTTATGTCCTTCGTTATTAGACCAAGCGATTGATTTCAAATAGGTTATTCCTTACGTTATGTGTCATTTTATCCTTTGTCTTTATCGTGTTTCTTGTTGGGTCTCTGCGCTTGAGCCAGATCTTGTCCTAAATCTCCATCCCAACCTACTTTGGTAATCTTTCAATCATTCTCCTCCTCTTCCTCTTCTTCTTCCTCCTCCTCCTCCTCCTCCGCAAGCCGTGAACTCCCTCTCCCCTCCTTCCCAACTCGGCCGACTTTTTTTTTCTTCTCCTATACCAGTCTCGGTTACCGTAACGGAATCTCAAGGTTGCACTAGCCCGCTTCCTTCCCGGTCCCTTTGTAGTCGCCGCCTGATGTAAAGAAAAAGCTCAGCGGAGAGGCCTGGCTCGCTTATCCCCCCATCCCGTAGTCTTTAATTTTGATTCGTAACATCAAGTGTTGACAGGGGCGCCCTCATTTTCATTTTCCCTGCCCCCATGTTAGAGTTCTTCTTCTTCTTCTTCTTCTTCTTCTTCTTCTTCTTCTTCTTCTTCTACATCATCATCTCCTTCTTCTTCTTCCCCCTCCTCATCTCCCTCATAGTTCTCATATACGAATGCAGTTTCCTTCGCCATTTTCTTTTTCTTCACAAATCTTTTTCTTATTAAATTGTCATTCTTTCTTTCTCATACATTCGGGGTTTGCATTATTATCATTAATTCATGAAGACACATTTCAACTGATGTCAAAAGATGTCAAAACAATGCATCTCTAGACTAAATTGAATTATCTCTTGTCACTATGCTCGTATCATCATTCGTGCCATACATACAAACAAAGGCGAGAAAATAATGTAACACGACCAACCCGCAACCATTCAGAGAATTCCATGTACATTGCGCGGGATTGGTTGAATTTCACACAACTGGCATCTCACCAATTTCAAGTATCTCGCGATAGTATTGTTCTTAGGATGTAACTTTCAAGAACGCAACGTGTATTCTGATCAGAATGGTAGCCACCCTTTATAAGCATTGATCTCTGTACCACATTTTTGTAAATGTTTCGATGAAAAAAACACCTAACAAAATACAATTTCACTCACAACTTGCCCTCCCCAAAAATTCTTAAGTGAAAATGTAGCTACCGAGCACGTAGTTCGTTCTGTTTTTCTTCGTCGCTAAATGTCTCTTTGTTGTTGACGAGGAAAAGTATCATGTCATGTCTTCGTTTTTCTCATGAATCGTTTTGTTGTTGGGGTAGAAGAAAATCGAGCGGCATATGGCGCGCTGTCCCGCTTGCCATGTAACATAAACACTTGTTTTCATGAGCAACAAATACAATGCGAGTATGTATTATCCACGGGAGTGCCTCCTTTTGTTTCGAAGCCGCAGCACCTGTCCAGTGGTTTCCGACTTTCAAGAATTAACCCTCCCGCTGCCGGAGGAGAAGGGGGCAATGCTGAGTGAGATGTACAGCTTTGGGGTTCGAGAGCGAAAGGCGAAGCGCGCCGCAGGTGTATCATACCGTTATCTTTTGGGAGATGTTTGGTTTCGACGCGGTTCGACATAAGAAAACTATTCCAACACTCCCTCCCCCCCCCCTCTCTCTCTCTCGCTCTCTCTATCTCTTGGTGGTATGTTTCCTTTATAGGCCTATTCGTTTTCACCAATCCTCTCGTTTCATTCACTCTATAAAAAAAAACGCCCACCCCCTTCTCTCTCTCTCTCTCTCTCTTTTCAGCAATATTTCTTTTAATTCGTTTTCTCTTGCACTGCCCATCCCATTCCCCACCCCACCCCACCCTACCCACCGCCGTCGCATTTCAATCACATCACTTTCTCCATACACATTAAAAACAAAGCGCTTTGCAGAAAGCCCTCCGAGCCCGCAACGCGTCTAGTATCCATAGCAACGGAAGAACTTTCTCTCTCTCCGACTCGCTCCTAATGATTTCTCTGGTCTGAGAAGAAGAAATACAATCGCACATTAGTGGTGTACATGTCATTCAGTACACTATCTCCTTTCCCTCTTCAAACCTTATCCCCTTTCTCCGACTTCGTTCTTTTGTTTGGAAATGAAATTAGGTTTTAAAACAAAAAAAAAACTAGACTGGGAAGGAGACTTGAAAGCTTTTAGCGAAATGAAAACACAATTGGAATCCTGTTTAAACATATTTCTCTACGTGCCGCATCGCGGTGCAGAAATTGTCTTTACGTATGACCTATTTTCATTTGAGAGAGAGGTGTAGAAATGTATGTGTTTTGTTTTTTTTCTTCTTTTTTTTTTGTTGGGAGGGGTATATACATGTAATTCTAAATGTTAAAACGTAGAAAATTCGAACATTATTCTTTTATATAAAAATGCGTTGTTACTTGTCCAACCGGTCTTAGCAACACAACATGTGGTGGGTGGTTGGTTGGAAGAAATGAAACAAAATACCGGGGTATTTTTTTATCTTTCATATCGGTCTCCCCCGGGCGAGTTTCTCTCAGCAGATAGCAAAGGTAGCCCGTGAAATAGAAGGGGAAAAAAGGGGGGGGGGGACATTGACCCGGTCACGCACTCTGGTTCTATATATATATATTTTATCTCTTTAATTCTTCCCCCTTTCTCTATGTCTTCCTTTCTTCTTGTAGAACAACAACTACTACTTGAACTTCTTCTTTCCTCTTGCTCTCTCTCTCTTAATTTTTATCTATTTCTTCTTCTTCCTTCATCTTCTCTCTGTGCCTCCTCTTCTAGCCCCCGTCCCTCTCCTTCTCTCCATTCCTCTTCCCTCTATATCTATCTCTATCTCTCTCTTTACTCTTTCCGCCCATCCCATTGTCATATTCTTTATCCATCTTTTTAACCGATCCCAAAGTCAAATACATGTATACATGATTGTTTTGTAAACAATCTTGAATCGATTTCTGGGGGAAATGTAAGGCATATAATTACACATTAACCATACTTATTTCCAACGCCCCTCCTGGAATAATAGAGTATTCAAAGGTTGAGCTGTTAGAGGAAAGAAATAGTTGCAAAAAGTACAAGACATAACCGGGAAGAAATGAGCAACCGTGCCACTTTCGAGCAGAGAGAGAGAAGAAAAAAATGACAGGGAGATGGGAGGGAAAAAAATCAGTTTAGGACATCTGCCCAAGTGCCCTCAAATAGAATAAATATTAAAAGATATTTTACAAATGGCTTCGGGCATTTTGAATTAAACCTCCGCGACCTTTTTCACGGCTCGCTCCACTCTCATGGGACATCAGAGCGGTAGTCTGTCGGCTTGCCAAGCAGAGCCTCTCCGTTGTGACCCCGATACTTTCCGCTACATTGTCAACGTGCTGTTCTCTCTTCATATTTATTTCTATCTTTCTCTCTTTCTGTTTTTCTTTCTTCCCTCCCTTCTTTTTTTTATTCTTTCTTTTCTTACTTCTTTTCTTTCTCAGTGCGGTATTGTCACGAAGGTTAGCTAAATCTTACTCAACAACAGAAATACATATTCTCGTATATCTTCTTGTATATCAAACGTTTATTACTTCATTTTAAAAGCCTACCAAATCGGTCAACTACTGAAATAATTACATAGAACGTTCGTCTAATTCATACTGATTAAGAAATTTAATTTCATCTCGAATTGGTCGAAAGGAAATTTATCTTAATCACATTCCGTGACACCACTATATAGCATATTCAGATAGCTGGCGCTGTTGCCGATATAGTGAAACAACCATCCAACCCGCTTGCGCGACCACGGTCCGCTTTAAAATACACCCACAAAGTGTTTTATTAGTTTCCCTTGATCTTTTGTCCCCCTTCTTCTTCCCCTTAAAACTCTGTTGTGAACTTGTATATGAGAACTACCTGTCTGTAAAGAGCAATTCTCTTTGTTTGTTTTGAGTGACCTTTACCACATTATTTGTATTTCTTTCAACTAAAATTAAATCAAATCTTGATTTTTATGTGGCGATTTACAATCATCTTGATCTCCTCTTCTTTTCTCTCTCCTGATCCAGGTTTGGTTTCAGAACAGGCGCGCCAAGTGGAGGAAAAGGGAACGCTTCCAACAGTTCCAGAACATGAGAGGACTAGGACCAGGCTCCGGTTACGAGATGCCCATAGCGCCACGCCCAGATGCCTACTCACAGGTATGTACTCAGAGTGGAGTTGACACCCCTGTAACACCCCTCCTCCATTCATCATTAACCTCAAGTGTATCTAGTCACACCCCCGCCCCGCCCTAATCTTCCAAACCTCTAAAACCACAGGTGATTATAATAATAATACATATGATTTTTAAGGCGCCAAATCGACTTGAAAGCAAATACTCAAGGCACATGGGAGATGCCCATGGTCCAATTCCTAGACACAAATTCGCAACCGTGTCAGAGTGCAGTTTATACCCCTGCCATGCCCATGTACACACCCCTCCCAAATCCATCCCTCTTTAACCTAAATTTAAAGAGATTCATTGCTTATAACATATACTCGAGGCACTTGTTATAATCTTCCAAAAATAGAAACCAATTTCTTTAATGTATCAAGCCTTCCTTTTTTTTTGAATATCAATGTCTAGATTTGTGTTATAGCAAAATGCATAGAAACTGCTAGAAATCACTATAGCTTTTGATATATATTCTTCTCTTGAGAAAAAAAAAGTGTGTTAGCATGCGCAAATTACACTGTTGTCAATCTGTCTATATATCTGTATCATTATTCACGCATGTGCTGTTGTGGTACCATATTCTTTACACTGTAAATGGTTATAAATCATACTACCGGTAGTTTTCTGTTGTGTTGTTTGTGAAAATTAAAAGTGGTTATATTGCAGTGATGTCCAAGTGATGGTGTATCGCAAATTGTTTTTGTGAAGAATATATATATATAAATAAACCCCTCTGTCATGCTTGTTCTGAGTTAAAAACAATATATATTGGCTTGTTCAAAATACCTGCTAAACAAATATATATTCATGAATATATAAACAGGACTGCTTTTGTACAAGAAAGCTTTCATAGACGAGTTTAACCCTTCTGTACAGTAGCTAGCTGTTCATAAGCTGAAGTGTGCTTTCTAGAGTTAGTGGCGTTAACCTCACCCGATTAAACCCAACCACTTAACTTGCCCCGCTAAACAGGTCAATTCTCCCGGCTTCCACGTCCTCGGTGACTCGCACCAGCCCCCCGCACCCGTAGAGGGCGCCATGCTCCGAATCTGCCGAAACCTGCAGAACCTCCGTCGAATTCGACTCCAGAAAAATCGGGTGCCACCCGTCCAGTTCGGTAGGAGGCACGCCAGGTACCAGCACCACCAACGAAACGCAAGACTCCAGCAACCACTCTTCAATGGTAAATGAGCGTTTCCATGGATACGCATCACCTCTTCTCAAGTTCTTGGACACCAACCATCCTTGCATCGTCACTTCCTACTTTTCATCTTTTTCATCCTGCACTTCTCTGTCCAAGTGTGGACCTCATTTTCACTAGGTGTTGGGGATATTGCCACTAGTCTCTACACTCCATCCATCACCAAACCAAATTCCTCTCTCAGAAGATTTAAAGAAATTTTCAAAGTAAATAAAAAAGCATTATCTGGCCAAATCTAAGCCTGTGAGCTTACTTTCTTTGTACTTCAATTCACTGCCTTTTCAAACTTTAAGGACTGTGTATCATTTCTTATCTCGGTATTTGGGAGACTTCATGAAATTTTTAATGTCAAACCCTCTGTATCTATTTCTCTTATTTGAGTTATTATTTTATTTTAATTTGCATCCTGTTTTCACTAACACCACACAACAGCTACTCTCCTTAACACTCATCTTAGCACTTCCTTTTCATTTGCTTGTATAATATAACTGGCATGCTTCATATGTACATGTGCACGGGAATGCTTGCTAATGACTTTATATCTTTGCATGAGTTTTTTTGTTCAACTTTATTTTGCATGTGTATGTTTATATACAATATTGTAGTACCTTTCTGTCGATTGCCTTGATAAATTCATTCAGATAAATGCAAGTCAATTATCAATGGTCTTGCAAAATATGTGCTGCAATATTATAGTCTATGTTTAAAGCATGCTATAGAAACAAAAGCACTACAACCTTTTAATATCGGACAATACTTCTATAATGTTTTGCAAGAGCAATTTAATGAAACAAAGCAATTCTTAACGAGGCATCAAACGTTTAACACTGAATAGCTACATTATGTAGAAAGTTATTCGTAATAAAGAATAAATAAAAAACAGGAATACAGTACTGTGTCTCCTCTTTGTATTTGTATTACTAAAGATATAATAAACATCAATACAAGTCTATTCTGTGGCTCATACTCTAATCAGAAGTGTCTTCTCTTTTGTCTTTGGCCAGATTCATCAAGCATCGCCGTGGGCAACCGCCGCAAACATGGCCTCGCCCCTCGCATCGTCCATGTCTCCCATAGTCCAACAGCCCCAGATGCCCGGCCAGAATCCGATCAACAGCTGCATGGCGCCCCAGTCCAACCTCCCATCCTTCATGGGTGTGCCCGCCCATCAAATGAACAACAGCGGGGTCATGAACCCCATGACCAACATGACCTCAATGACCTCTATGCCTACCAGTATGCCGCCCTCGTCCGTCTCCGCCCCGGTCAGCAGCCCCAGCTCCAACTTCATGTCCAGTGTGGGCGGCCTCAATGCGGCGTACAACGGACAATACACCGAAATGCACCCGTCTGTAGAAGGTGTCGGTGGCATAGATCGACGTACTAACAGCATCGCGGCACTCCGGCTCAGGGCGAAGGAGCACAGTTCTGTGATGGGAATGATGAACGGATACTCATAAATATTGTTAATCAATACGTATATATTTGTTATTTCACTCCACATCGTGTTAATGTCCGCCACGAATGAAAGAGGACCTCTTAAAGCCCCACTGTACTACTTGTAGCTACTTGCTCCCTCTATATAGAAAACAATGCCTAAGCGGTGCCCGTTGGTCCCCCATGATCCTCTTTTTCTTATGTTAATTGAGAGCTGAGTTGATGAGATAACCACCTATCAGTGACCACGCTAATCCCTCTAATCTCTCCTGGCTAAACTACTGCAGAGGGGCTTTAAGTAGGACCAAAATGTAATTTCCACTTCAAGGAAATGATTTGACCAATCCAAATACATGTATACCAAAAAAATAGACTTATCAAAAACATAAAATTAATGTAAAATCGTGAAGATTCTTATATTAAGAAACCAGATTAAGACCAAACCTGAAAATTATTTACACCACAGTTAATAAAAATCAGAAGGGAAAATTACAAAAGACATAAAAATATATTGTGAATGGGTAAACTGGGCCTAACACTATGAAATTATGAAAAGTACTTAAATATGTACATGCTTGTAAAGTACAAAGTTCTCTCATAGATAAGTTTTTATATCGCTTTTCCCCCAAATCTTGGGACCATCTACCTGTTCTGTTTCCACTCCCCCCTCCCTTAACCCCCCTTCCTTAATCTTTTAGCAAATGTGCAAAGGCATATATGAGAAGTACTTTGTTTAGCTTATTACGAATCATCTTTGCACCCCTTAAAGATTCCCGGATTTGATAAACCATTCTTCGTCATTGAAAGTTTTTCTGTACAAATCTCATAGGATATGAATTCATTAGCAATAATTTATTACAAAACAAAAAGCTTGAAGGCATAGAAGCAATAGAGTTAGAATTGTATAGATGTGCAAAGTTATATATGTTGTTTAGTATGCTCAGAATCGTTGCCAGTAACCCCATAGAGGTGTGTGGTTAAGAGGCAGACAACTGTCCGAAGACTGGGATGGAATTGAACGATGTACAAAGAGGATGGAATTTCTCAGTTACGAGGAAAAGGAAAGGTGGTCAGTAAACATAGGTGTATATATTATTAATCGTGAAAGTTAAAAGGTGTTATTGCATGGTTTGAAAGGAGCCTGAAGCTTAGTAGGCTACAAGCTCCTTTGAAAGGTGGTATCTTGAAGAGGTAACACGAAATGATGGGGTGTCCCCTATAAGATGAATGAATATTTCACATTCATCTCTCAAAAAAAGGTAAGCACATTAGAAAACAATTCTGAGTGTATGCAAGACGCAAAAGACGTAACAATCTGATATTACTTTATACTCAAATTGCAAAAAAATTGCCTTGTGTTCCTATTTTGTTGCAATACTTTGACAAATATCTTCACAATTCCGGACTACTTGCTGAAATAAATTCACAGAAGTTTCTATAGGATTTGAGTGGAAAAAATTGTAAAAATTTGGCAATACAACTGTATTTTCTTTCGCCATACTTGATAATCAATCGGACACCCCACAGCCAGTGTATGAAAGTTCATGTTGAATAGAAACCGCACAAAAGAATCTGCTAAATTAGAGCGTTAGCCTTATGAGTGGATTAGTATTACGACATGGTGATAGCTGCCTGTGTTTGTTCATTACCTGCGAAACTACTTTGCATCGCACTGTAGCACGTACGGGAACATATTGCACGGCATCGTCACAAATAAAAACCAGATCAAAATGTATTCATTAAATTGTAGACTTAGACGTATCAATGCATGTAGAGGTGCTCCTTGTGCTTATTTAGTTTTAAACTCAATCGCACGGTCTTGGTTGTGTAGGGTTTGGGTTAGTGAGATGGAAATCAATAATTATACAACTGAAAAAGCCATTTATTGCCCGCCATACATGTGCAAACTGACTTGTTTCAATCATGCATCTCATGTTTAATATCGAATCTTAAAATGTTAAATTTCTGTTCAAGTTGCATTGAGCAGCTGAAAAGTTTTTACAGCTATACAGAGCATTTTCAGTTCCATTTCTTTGCCATTTGTTAGTCTTTTTTGCCAATATTTGCCAATTTTGTTATCGTTATATTTTCTTCTTGCCATCGACATAATCGTGACCTCATACCGTGAGTGTGCTAATAATGTGTGTTACTGAAGTAGAAGTGTGCTAGCCATTAAACTATTGTGAGTGAAAAATGTTGCTGTAGCCAATCAGAGACGAGCTTCTACCTGTGGCAGGTCCACTCAGTCACTCACGGACCAATAGAAACTCCTGTCTCATTCTAACGGCTCTCCAAAGCACTTTTTTGACAACACTCATTTAATGTGCACTTGGTTCTTGGTTGTGTAATCTTATCAATTTGTATTTATTAATCATTTTGAATAATTTTTTGAATTAATTTGTGAATTCCTACTTAGAAAATGCAACTCACCGATTCATTTGATATGTAAATTATGCAAGACACGTATTTAGTTCTTTTTTTTTTACTCTTATTTGTTTTTTATTTTTTCAGAGAACCAAAGTAGTATTCATATTATATCTGAATTCATTTTCAAACCGTTTTCTAAGAGGCGTCCCAGCTTCTGCGAATTCATTATGCAAATATTTTGTGACAAAGAATTCTAATTTGTTAATATTATAATGTGTACCTTTCTAGACACTGTTTATAACTATTCGATTGTACAGATATTTGTTTCATAATTTTGCTCTTAGCGAGTTTGTATTGTGATGTTTTTATTGATTTGAATTGTTTATGGACCTCAATTTATGTTCCAACGTGACATTTTAGCTTGTTTGTTGCTTACATGGAGCGGGTATAGAGTACAGAGAAAGGCTGCATATGTACATAGAAAGCCACAAGACTGTGTGTCATGTGTATCACAATGATGACTTCAAAGGGTCAAGTTCAAAACAGGGTCAACATTATCTAAGAGCTCCATAACAAAATATGTCTTCTAAAAAAAAAGATGTGATTTCTTCTGGCAAGAAATGAGAACAAAAAGACGTGGTTTTTTTTTTGTCTCGTGTATGTTTCATCAGCGATAAAATTTATTACATTATCAGCAATAAATTCATTAAGTTTGCTAGGTAAATTAACATAAATGTCAGTAAGATCCTTACTTTTTTATCAGTCTTTTTTTGTTTAAATCGACATCCTTCCAAATGGCCATCAGAAGAGCTTGATTTTTGTAGCAATAATAATTCTGATGACATCATCCTGCCAAAGCATCAATATAAAGAATTCAATATTTGTATTCAAACTTGATTATTTGTGTTCTTTGATCGTGATGTTTACTATTTGGGTTTTTGTTATTTTTTTCTCTGTACATTTCCCCGTGATCTAGTTTGAATATCCACCACATCCCCAAGTACCTTACCAAACCTTATTTTGTGTTTACGGTGGAACGAGCATGGATATACTTGTACAGAAAAGAAAAAGAAAAAAAAAATGGTGAATTTTTTCTGTTTGTACAGTTGAAGATAGAGTACAAAAAAGATGATATGTTTTTATGTACAGAAAAATGATCTCAATAAAAAGAATAATTGATGTCATTGACAATGTGAAATATATTTGTAGTTTGAGGTTTCTTTTTCTATGAATGTTGCGATGCACTAGAATGAACATGGGTGAAAATAAAAACAAGAGAATGAGTATAAGAGTAGGTTGAGTTCTGGCAAAAGTGAAATATAATAAGTGAGCTTTTGTATTCCTTTTATGTCGGCTTTGAAGTTTGAATTTCATGACAGGAATGTCTCCTGAAAATGTCCCCTGTCCCCCTCATATTCAAAGTTTGACAAGAAATCTTACCAGAACTCAACTGTATTTTGAAAGAATCATAAGTGACATTGGGTGTAAGAGACACTTAAAGCATGGCACAATGCCATTGAAACATAAGAATGTGAGTTCAAGAGCAAATAATGCTGTGAGTTTCAGTGAGGTGAAAATGTAAAGAGAAAATAAGTTGAAGAACTGTTCGTAAACATTGTTAACTTGAGAGAATTATTTGCCATCAATGATGACATGGACAAAATCTTTAAATGCCTCCTTTACCCAGAACCTACCTACAATTTAACCTTTACCTAATCCGAACCCTAACCCTGAACCTTAACCTAAACCTAACCAAAGCCCTCACCCTATCCCCTTTGATGGAATAAAGCCCGGAGCAGTTGTAATCCTAACCCCAGCCCTTAATCTGTCCCTTTACCTTTCCAAACCCTAATCATAAACCTAGCCTTCACCTAATCCTAAACCCAACCCTAATCCTAAACCTAACCCTAAAACTAACATTACACCTAACCCTGAACCTAACCCTAAACTTAACCTCAAACCCAATTGTAACCCTAACCCTAGGCAAATCTTATACCTTCGATGACATAAAGCCCTGAGCAGTTGTCACCAAAGAAAATTTCCGAGCACCTACAATTTGTGATTTAGTAGGACATGTAAAGGAAAACGTACCTTATACTTGCCCATTGATAATCGACCGGTTTACTAATATATTAAAATTTAAGGATGTTTCTTTCCTGTCTGCAATTTTGTTCCATTATGTTATAAAAACAAATGAACTGCTATACTTGGAATCCAATCTGCATACATAGATTGTTGCTCCAGCCATGGCACTTATGTCACTAATGGCAAGACATTAATCTCATTTTGTCACTCTCCACCCAGGTGTTAAATGGGTACCTGTAGGAAAGAATTCCTTCAATGCTCCGAGCACTGAAATTGGTAGCCTAGCCGAGCAGGGGGTAATATGAGAGCGCATTGAGCAACTTGCGTGGTGGATAAGTGCGTGATAAACATATCCAATATTATAATTATTATGTCGGGCAAGCCTCATTCATGCTTTTAGGTTGTCAATCACTACGTTTTTTAAATAAAATTTGCATAAAACTTGAATATGATAGTAAACCTCTCTATTAATACAGTTTGTATCTCATTATCAGACTGGTGTCCTACCTACCTCTCAGTACCTTTTATGACTCTAAGAGGTCCATGTAAGCCCCAGAGATGAGGTCACACTGGTCAATGGAGAGTTGCTTCATCAAATCCTGAGCTATTTCTTGACCTTCTTCTTGTGTTTGATTCTCCTCCAGAACAACCTAGTGGTCATGAAAAATAGAGTTTGTGCTACAAAATCAAGAAACACAACTACAATTAACAACTAAATCATTCATACCACCTTGTAAAATTTGATGTTTTTTTAGTTTTTTGTAACTCAAGAATGAAAGGTGGACTGGTTGAATAAGGGCCTTTGTTGAATACTTTTAGATGTAAGCGTAAATATGTCATATTCTCAAAAAACAGAAATTGGGACAGATCAAGTTTTCAATAATTTTTAAATAATTTCATTTAAAATTCGTTCTGAAGATTATTTGACCAAAGTGATTTCTCTTTCGTGAGCATTTTGTTTTTCTTTAACTCAAAATTATAATATTTTATAATTTATATTCCATGAAAAACAGATACAAAATTTCTAGAATATTTATCCAGTATTTATTATCATAATGTAGCCTAACAGGAAAAAAGTTCATGAATGTGCAAGCATAAGTGTAAACTATCATTTCCAATATATATGTCATCTTCTCTTTACAATATCTTCTTCTTTTTTTTGATTTATGAATTCACCTCCAGCTCCATAAAGTTTCCAAGCCCTTCCACCTCATCAATGTGCAGCTTTGTCTGACCAATCATCATTAGCGTTCTTGTTTTCTCGACCACACCTCTCACACCTAATGCCATCCCTAACGTTAGCTGTGATTGGTGGGATATAATGAAGTGAAAATTAAAAATCATAAAAAGAACAAACAAATGGCATACCAAAAGAAAAAAAGTAGTGCAGATCAGAATATACCTGAACAAAAGTACAGACAAAAAATAACAACAAATAGGAAGATGTAATTTTTAATAACTGACAGTCAGTCCTTTGGTGGTGTTTCACAAAGATCTTAAGTTGAACTTACATGTATCTCTAAGTTGGACTTAACAATTATGGAAAGCTGTTAGCATCTTTGAAAATATTTTGTAAAAGTTATTTTAAAAAGGCATAAAATGTTGATTCAAATCTTTCATATTTTCTATTATCAAGGAGATTTCATGTTCTTGATGTGGAATTTATAAAAAGTCTAAAATACTTGAATTTTTGCTTTTGAATATATTTTATTTTAAGGCTACAAATGGCTCTCCATAATGTTTAAGTCCAACTTAGAGATAAGTTCAACTTAGGATCTTTGTGAAACACCCCCTTGTCTGTTAATCTGGGAGTGGCTAAAACTTTGGTTGTTTTCTCGCCTCTCTGCACAGTCGCCCATTAGCCACACATGCAATTGTGCACAAAACAATATTCACCAACTGACGGAAGGACTGCATTGTACAACACAATGGCTTTGCAAAATTATCCATTGTCGGTCTTGCTCAACTCCATGGCAACTCTTTTTACACCGATATTGAGTAATCTTGTACTGGAAACAGTTAAAAAATCTTAGAGCATTTGGTCTATCTTTCCTATGATAAATAAGATGTGGCACAGTGAGATTATTTGTGTGGCATTAAATGAGTTGAGAGGTAGTTGTCCGGGGGCAAAGGAGGAGAGGATTGGGTATCCATGAAAACATTCACAATGAAAAGCCTTAATTTTCAAGAAATCTCATATTCAAACTTCAAAGTGTTTTTTAAAGGATTTACATGTATCTATCAACCCAAAATACCTGGGGGGGGCTGTTATGGAGGTTAGGTGTCTGGGGCATCGAGGGTGGGGTTACCCCAGAAAATGTTTATCCTTGAAAGCTTGATATATTTCAAGAAACCACATGTTCAGTGTTTTTTCTTCTACAAGCAAAAATGTCACCCAGAAATACCCGGGGTGAGGGGGAGGTGTCAGTGTTTTTTATTTTATATACAAAGGAAAATGTGTCACCCCAAAATACCTGGGGGTGGGGGAGGAGTCCAAGAATCACAAAATAATTAGTACTGCATACATGAGCAAGAGATCTAGATCATACATCCAAAGTTGACATAGTCAACCTGCTACCAGATCCCCAGCAAACATCGACATTCCTCAGAGCTAGCTGAACACCTCGTGTGATCAAAATGCAATTTAATGCACGGCATGATACGATGATGTCACTTTGACAGAAAAGAAATGAATTAAATTTCATGCTTCGTGACTGGCTCAAATCCCCAGGTGAGTGAGCGTTGATGGGCAGAAATCGAATACGGTTGATCGCAAAGGGCGATTGATTTCCACTTTTCTCGTAAGAACTTTTTCATAATTTTTGGTGCATGGCCTCTAGTGGCTGAGCAGTTTCATCTTTTTCTTTGTTGTTTGTATTATTTTTACTTTGTCGGTTTCTTAGTTTTTCTGTTTGTCTGTATGTTTGTTTGTTAGTTTATGTTTGTTTCTTTGTTTCTGTTTTTTTTTCTTGCTGCATTGACATACACATATTTTTTTAACATGTACCATATTTCTCAATACCATTTTCTTTATGTTTGTCCAGACATTCTCTTTTTTTTATCAACTACTTTCGTTTTTTCTAAATGCTTCCTTTTTTTCACTTTTGTTTAAATTTGTTTCTCATATTTTCCATAAGTTCCATCTTTTCCACCTCTCTCTTAGGATCTCCTCTTGTAAATGCTACACATAAGCTTCAAAAGCTTTCAGAATATTCACATAGATTCATCTCTGTTAATCTCTTTCTTTTCTCTAGACCTCTCCCTCTTCTGTTCTCTTCTCTCTCTCTCTCTCTCTCTCTCTCTCTCTCTCTCTATTTCTCTTTCCTTTTCTTGTTTTCCCTTTTCTCCTTTCATTTCTCCATTCTTTTATCCCACTATATCTCATCTTTCTCTCACTAACTCTCTCTCTCTCTCTCTTTCATTCCCTTTCCTCCTTTTTTCTGCTTAACTCCCCCATCTCCCTTTTTCTTATTCCATTCTTTGATCATACTGCTCTCCCCCCCTCTCTCTCTCTCTCTCTTCATCCCTCAGAGGGCATGCTCCACTCTCTATCTCACAGAGACAGTCCACTACAAACAGGTGGATTCAATTAGGGTATTGGAGCCAGAGAGGGGGGATGTTCTGCGCCCCTCCCACTTCAGGAAGGGGCACTTAATAACACCCCCTTCCTCTTGGGAGCGCAAATTCATAAGATGTCCGACTGTGGTCCGAGGCGAAATCGAGCGTTTGGTGTAATCCCACATTGTTTGGGTTTGCAGAGCTGATGTTTTTAATGCAATCCTGGAGTACAATACACAGTTATTGTACTCATTATATCTGTTTTGTTAGTGTTGCTGGAGGGGGGACTGTATAAGGTATTCAGTGTTTATACATGTATTTGATTTTTATCCCCTTTGTTATCCTTTTCATTTGATATGTTCAGGTGCCTTCTGTTTTACAAGCCTTGTGCTTTTTAGGAAGGTATCCTTTCATCTATTATTTTGACAATTTGTGTATATATGGCTGTTATATCATGTGTTTTTACATTGTTGGATGATAAATAAATGGAACTGAATTGAATTGAATTGAATTGAATGTTCACAGATATCCATCATGGTTTTAAACTTTAAGCTTGCAAAATCTCGAAGCTATCAACAACGATCCATTAATAACAACAAAGGTTCACACGGGACTAAAACAATGATTATTCAAAGTTAACTGCAATTCAACGAAAGCATTCATTTTAACAACGAGATCCATCTTGATCTGTCTCCATTTTCTATTTGGGGAAATTTCGGAAAAGATAACCTGTGTTCCACTTTTTTCTGTGGAAACACGCTGATAGTTTCTCACTTCGGGTATGTCAAAAAAAATTGCCCCAACCCCATGGAATGACCTATTTCTCTCTCCATCTCTCTCCCTTGACCCCTCCTCCCTTGACCCCTCCTCCCTTTCAACTCCCCTCCCTTATCTCTCTCTCTCTCTCTCTCTCTCTCTCATTCTCACCTTAAGGCTTTCTGCATCATCCACTTCTGTGATAGAAAACTCGGATTGTTTTGGTCCATCCTGATCTGGGCGGATATAGGCGATCAACTTAGATGGCCTGGAAGGGTGATTCTATAAAAATTAAAAATAAATAAAAAAAATTAAAGTACATGAATAAACAAAATATAAAAAATCTTCAAAAACTACAGCTTTAAAGCAACATAAAGGAAGAGCTGAAACTGCGATTTATGGGTAATATTTGTATATCTCCCCCTCGCCTTTTTCCTCCCTCACCCTCCAAGTGCATTAGGTAATAGTATCATAAATCAAAGAAGTTTGCCAACTGTTAACAGTATTTTTTCACATGAATCAACTATAGATGGCAGTATTTCACTTTGAATGCTAGGACATGTAAACTGATCAGTTGAATAAAAAATTGCCTAGGTTTTCTCACCTTCATTTAGGGCAAACATTTCTTATTTCACTTCCAACACATTCAAGTCTGAACCAGCTCATTTTACAAACTGATTTCTATAGTATCAAAGTGTTATAGTAAACAAGCCCAAGTAAAAGAGAGTAACTAGTATAAGCATACTTGCAATAAAACAGGAATGAAGTTAGATATCTAAAACAAAATTTTATAACAACAAATTTGTCTTAATTTTTGGGATTGATGCTTCATTTACTAAAATGCAAGGGGGGTACCAGAATTACTCACAAATAACAGTCTTTGTAAAAGTATATACATGTGTAACTATATGCAGAAGATTGTTTTGGGGTATCTCAAATTTCCTTGCACTTTTCATCAATGTTTTGCATTTGCCAAACCAAGGACATTTTTGTAAGCATAAAATCGTTGAGGTCTGACCTACAAGGATTTCCAATTCATTTTCCATCATCAAAACAATGGAGCAATTTGGGAATTATTTATCATTCAACATCATCATATCTTCATATCTTCATTCCTCCTCCTCCTCCTCCTCCTCCTCCTCCTCCTCCTCCTCCTCCTCCTCCTCTTCTTCTTCTTCTTCTTCTTTTTTCTCCTCCTTCTCCTCCTCCTCTTCATTCTTCTTCTTCTTCTTTTCTCCTTCTCCTCTTCCTCATTCTTCTTCTTCCTCTTCCTCATTCTTCTTCTTCCTCTTCTTCTTCTTCTTCTTCTTCTTCTTCTTCCTCATTCTTTCTTCTTCTTTTTTCTCCTCCTTCTCCTCCTTCTCCTCTTCCTCATTCTTCTTCTTCCTCTTTTTCTTCTTCTTCTTCTTCTTCTTCTTCTTCTTCTTCTTCTTCTTCTTCTTCTTCTTCTTCTTCTTCTCCTCCTCCTCCTCCTCCTCCTCCTCCTCCTCCTCTTCTTCTTCTTCTTCTTCTTCTTCTTCTTCTTCTCCTTCTTCTTCCACTTCTTCTTCCTGCTCTGCCTCCTCCTCCCAGTATAATTGGACCACTACGCAGGGGTTTCCCTTTATAGTGCAGTGTGTTCATAACATTCAAAGGTAGCGATTCTCCTCTACAAGGGCCCTTGATTCAACGTCCTATCCAAGGGACGGCCATAAAGTTCAACTTACTACAATCTCTCGTAGTTTCAATCTTCCCATCTTGCAGTTGAAGAAGGTATCGATTTGTTTCATGACGTCCGTCTCCTGCTCATCAGCAAGCTCTTTGGCAAGCGCCCTAAGGCGGTCAGGGTCCTGCAATCGGGCCTTTATCTCAACATTGGACTTCATTTTCCTGTAAAGTGTAGAGCTGAAAAAAGACAATAATTAACATTAATATGGTGCTTTATTCTTCCTGAATGCTTTCAAGATCTTATAACCAACCCCTAACTTCAACCCAATATGCAGGTCCTCACTCCACCTACTTTCTCTCTTGTTTTTGTTTTTTTCTACTCTACTTATAGATTGTAAATGCTTTGTTTTGTATTGTTTTGTTTTGTTTTGTTTGATTCGACTGTATACTTGAATCATGTACATGTTCATTTTTATTTTTTTTAGTGAATGACATAAATTTGAATTTGAACTGAAACTAGTCAACTCTGCTTACAATAATGTACCCTAGCTGTATATATTCTATACAGGGCCACATAACATTTGATTAACAGAGTCTGTCAGTTATTTTGTAGACTATAGTCCCTTACCATTCTTTTATTTGAATACCATCCATTCAAAATCTATCCATGTCTCTCAAACAATAGACTAGTTTCGGCATTCCATTTAAAAAAAAAATCTTTAAAGGTAAAGACCAGTTTTGGAAACGCCCACCTCTCAAAAAATGAAATGGAAGCTCTCATTACCAATCATGTGAAAGAATATGTTTTGACTAATACGTGAAGATACAAATTTTGCCAGGAAACCGCCTACTAATTGATATATTTGGTAAATTATTATATCTATTGGGACCAAATAGATATCACGCACGTGCACGTGTCGCGTAGTCCCATATACATCTTTCTGTTTACAGTGCTTGTAACTTTACCAAGACTGGGCCAAATTTCTAATCATTTTGATGATTCCAGAACCTTGCAGTACACACCAATACTTATATGCTAGATGATCAACCTTTTCTGATTGATTCCACAACGTTTCTTTCACAATGCAATCGCATGACCAGAACTGGTCTTTATCTTTAAAAGTACTATGTCTCATTTGCAGGCCCAAAAATGAAAAGGTTAAATTCCACCGGCAATTGAAAGATAATACTAATCTAAAACTTCCCTCAAAACGAAAGGGCTTGGAAAAGTCTTTTTTGGGGAAAATAACGATCGTTAGTTGACGAATCGACTTTAGGGATTGCAATCCCATTAGTAAAAAGTCTGATTTTCAGTCCCTTGTTTTAAAAGGTGTACCGGTACGTTTTGTGCTGCGCAGAGATTCAATCAGTTTAATTTTGGCCATTACAAGAATTAAGTTATTGATGTTGACAAATGCTCATGTACCTGTTACAGCTCACTGTATGTATGTTATAACCAAAGAAAAAATGAAGTCAGTCAGTCACTCAATAGTGTCTGACAGTGAAGTCTAGAAAGTAAACGAGTTTCCTTGCATAATTTGAATACTAGGACACTGCTAACGTTTAAATTTCATAGATAGGACATACGTGACATATTCATAATTCCTGTAAAGTTCTACAGAATTTAATGTTGGCTGCAAATGGGACATAGTACCTTTAAGGCATGGTTTGACCTGGACAATAACGATACCTAGAAACTACATTACAAAACTCACTCCTAGACCTATAGTTCCTAGTCAAGGCTTACTTCGAATCAATGGGTCATCGCGATGGTCGGGTGGTCGCATTCCACAACCTTTCGTGAAATAAAATGGAAGATACAGCGACCTTTCGTAGATTTGCCGTAGAGTGTCGGGTGAATCGGACCAGACCATTTGTAGATAAAAGGGCTTTATTTCACAAATATTTCGTGAATAAAGGGGCATGTTTTCACAAAAGGTCAGGTGACGCGACCACCTGACCCGATGATTCAAGATATTAAGCCTAATCAAATTAGTGGTTGAACACCGTCTTAACTTAAGTGTGATTCATTTATTGACACTAAGACCCCTGTTACAGTGAGCAAAAAGGCATTGCCGGGCCGGGCTGGGCCGGGCCGAGCCGCGGCCCGGCCTAGCACTGTAAACGCGCAAAAGGCCAAACTGGCTGCGCATTTGGCCCTGCTCTGGAGGTAGTCTCGGCCGCAGCCGCGGCCCGGCTTTTCTCACTGTAAACGCACGCAGGGCCAGGGCCAAATACCCAGGAAATGAAAGGATCATTACGTCATGGGATAATCACGCCATACTGCGCTGCATGCATGCTTGTAACAATCGCGACCGGATCTGCACTGTGACCCCCGGCGCGCCCCCCAAATAATCGTTTGTTTACATGCAAAGCGCCACTACGACAAAATATTGAAAGGTTACAATTTAGGCCGCGGCCGAGCCTGCCACTGTAAACGCACAAAATTGTTGGGTCTAGTAGGCCTGGCCCGGCCCTGGCCCTTTTCTCACTGTAAACGGGGTCTAAGTCACACTATCACAAAAAGCGTACAATGCAAAAGTGTTCTATATAATGAGGTTATACTGTAATCAAAAATTTACCATATTCCACTTCTGCTCCCCAGAAATGACCTCTGCAGGCTTGTGATTGGAATAAAGTTCCGCAAAAGCATGAGGAACTTGAACTTCTAACAATAAAAAAAAGACGACTTGTATGCTGAACAAAGCCGGTTCTCATCGGTCTTCACACAGAACTTAGTACGCTGTCTGTAAAGATACAAATGGTCCAGGGGCCTGTTTCATGAAACTTATCATCGATAACTACTGTAACATTTCTATAACAAATTTGCCAACAGCCAATCAAATGCAAATATGTCAGGAGCTTGAATAACACTTAGTGTAATTTGTTAACTGATAATAAGTTTCATGAAACAGGGCTTAGATTGAGTACATCCCATGCATCTGAACAGACAAAAAGTGACCACCTGATATGCATATGGGAATTATTTAAAGACCGTGTCAGAAGTGAAAAATGAAATAGATGAATTATATATCAAAGGAAAGCTTACTTACAAGCCATAGATTTAAAAAAAAACAATTATATGCTACTTTAGTGCCTGTCAGACGAGTAACAGCTATCTGAAAACTCGAAATCTAAAGCTTTGAAAATCAGGAGTTGTCGACCTAAAAACTAGCTAACGAATTGATGACATCTTATGTGGAGTACGCATATTCACAATGACTTTGCATTAATTAAGCACGGCTCATCGCCTAAGCTATATAGGAGAGCCGATCGGGTGCACATATTATGTCGTCACTGTAACTGCGGCAAATTTGACCCCTGCTGACCTGTAATTTGGAGTGGTGCGGAAAATAAGGTTTTAATTCGCTTTTGTGCAATACTGAAAGGGAAAATATTTTGATTTTCTTTAACATGTGTATTCTATGTACATTCAGCTTTCCATTGATAAAAAGTTGTATTTTCATCGGATAGGGTCTTTAATAAAACTGGCATATTTATCAGCCTTCCCCAAGTGGCGTTCACTTTCAGAGGAACAACCATTGATACAAATCTGAATTGATCAAGCTCTCTTTACAATTTTGAACATTCAAATATAATTTCCTGTGTTCTGGGGCTCCGTTGCATAAAACTTACAATTGATGGTAACTTTGCTGTTCATGCTAACTTCCATGGAAACCTTGATTTGATTGGCTGTTGAGTTATGTTGCCATGATAGTTGATATTGATGGCAAAGTTACCATCTGCGCGCCCATTTCTCGAAACCAACGACAAGACAGTCATAACTTTATCTGCCAACTACGGAGATGTCTCTGATCTTCCTAAACCGTTTCACGAAGAGCTTACTAGCTAGACATCTCGTGAAAATCGCTACTATCGGCGAGAAGAGGAGCCAAGACTATGTCTTAGTCGCAATCCCACCGGATTTAAAAGTAATTTTAGAAAAACTGCAATTATTTAAATGAATTAGGAATAAAAAATAGATTGAAAATAGTACCAGGAAATACATGTAAGAGATGCAATATACTTCAAAATTTGTGTAGATTATACCATAGAATTACTTGTAAAATATCATTGTGAGTATTTCAATTCATGACTGGTGAATCAGTTTTGTTTTTGAGATGGGTACCCCCTGGATATTTTCATTTGATAGTTTATAAAAATACACCCTTATATTATTCTTCGTAAAAGTACGATGTTATGAAAGTTTTGTCCAATGTTTTAGGCTTCAGCAGAATATCAAAATGACAAAACTTCAACATTCCGAACATTAAAACACATGTTTTAAACTATTCGGTTTACACATTTGAAGATAGAATTTATCACGAAAGTAACATGGTCTTTGGGTCTGAAAACTAGAAAATACACTTCTGATTATGGCTTGCCTGCCATAGCAGATTACCCATCCCTTCGAGGATTTTACAATATGGAAATAAACGCGTATAATCAGTTAAGTTAAGTGGGAAAAGCCTTAGATATAAGCATGGCATATTTTCATAAGATTTTCAATATAAAAAATGATAAGTCCCTGTTTAAGTGAATGTGTAGAAAGATCATAGCAGGGGGATTTCTTGTCCTTTTTTGCCAGCCATAGTCTACCCAATAAATGACATGTGATATCACGAACATTTATAAATCACTTGTATGGAATTGAAAATAAGTCATGGTTTAATTTTATTTGGGGTGGCAAGTGCACCCCCCCCCCCCACAGTACGTCAGTGTGTAGACTGTACTGTAGTCTAGTATAGTGTTAGAATAGTAATAGTTAGAACTCTCTTCCTTTTTTCCCCTATTCTACCCCCCCCCCCCCTTCCCTTGCACCTCTTTTTTTCCTCAATTCTTCAAACTTTTAAAAGTTAAAACCTGAAAATAAATGATAGCACTCACTGTCATAATTTGTGATGGTTTCATGAGAGGTACCTTCATGAGACCTGTCTTGCTCTATTCTAGACCGAACAACTATCATGTAGCTAGACCCTACCCAAAATGCGTGCATATTAAATTGCTTTTTTCATTTGCTAAATGAAATACACCATAGACTCTTCTAGATACAATTCCAAAAATGAGTTTAAAATATATCATAGAAGACATAGATTATAATTTATAATATATATTGAGGATTACCTTTAAAAGGTCAAGGGGGTTTATACATATTTTTCTAACTTTGACTTCCGAAGCTGTATCCAAGACTCAAAGCAGCGAAAATTGTGGGGTTGCAACTGTCAGTGCAGCGACGTCGACGGGAATCCACCACAATCCAGCTCAAAGCTCATGGCCCGACTCGCGGGGAAAGCGACCCATCCATCGCAGCTCTTCTACTAACCCTGGCGCGAGCCAAGACAACGACAGATCTTCAAAAGAGTGGCGAGACAAGTCGCCATAATATATATTTACCTATATTCTAGCTGCCTTCCTAGATCCTGTTGTCATATATTGTTACTCTTCACCTCCTTTCTCTTCTCCATATGCCCCACTGAGGTAAAAATATAGATTTTTATCAGATGATTTAGATTTAGTTAATAATTAAGTTATAGAGCCTAGAGCCTCATCACAGAGGGTCACTATTGGCGCCTTTGCAGTCTCTCAACGTCAATGCAGCGGTCAGACCAGTGTAATAACTCCTTGCTGGCTTGCTCAATAGTACATGCACAGTACAGTGTATGAATATTATTAGTTAGCTGCAGTGGCGGTTCCAGGGGCCTGAGCCCTCCCTGGCAAAAAACCCAGCTAGGTTAAAACACCCTTTTTTATTAAAAAAAAAGAAGAAGATGGGCCCCCTCCCCTGGCGCTCAAGGGGGGGGGGTGGATGTTGAGTAAAAAAATAGCACTGCCCCCGTTGAGCAACAAAAAAAAAAAATTCGCACGAAGCCTTGGGCCCCTTTCTTTACCCCCTCTCTTGCCGCTGCTGGCTGGATCCGCCCCTGGTCTAATAGCTGTGCATCTTTATGGTGCGCACCGCCCAAAGTTGGCTCGCCAGCTTTGAGTATGAGGAATTTGGGTACAAAACCAATAAAAGCTAGCTAGAGATCTTCGACCGTGAAACATAAAAAAGCCCCGGTTGAAATTCCCCATATCATCGTCTCAACTCTCAACTTTCACATATTCATAACTTGCTTATTTTTCTTTGAATTTCCAGGTTTGGACTTTCAACTTTCGTCAATCCATAGACCTAATTAAGCCTAATACTAATAGTGCGAGTCAGAAAACAACACACAATTTTTAAATTGCTTATTATTGTTTTAGAATGGAGCTGTAAATATAATTATTCTAATAGATTCACCTCTGCCGCTTCTCTTTATACAATTTTCTTTTGTCAGGCAAAATCATGCATGAGATATTTATAAGTTGGAGCTAAAATTTTCACGGGCGTGAAATAGTCGAATCCCCCCCCCCTCATACACACGCACACACACACACACACACACTTTCTCTCATTTCCCCCTCTCTCTCTCCCCCCTCTCCAAGTCTCTCTCTCTCTCTCGGCTCTTTCTTCCATGCCATCCCTGTATCAGACTGGAGTCAACGTCTACCTCCCCCTGAGATGGTGTTATACTATAATCTCTTGAAAACGAAGTAACTAAATATTTCTATTACTTGTAACATAAGAAATATGTTGAAGACACAAGATGATAGTATGGAAGTGTACACCTATCAGGGCCCTGGGAAGCGGGGGTGCTGGGGGTGCTGCAGCACCCCCTGCAATTTTTTTTGTATGATATATTACATTATGCTTCGTTTATGAAATTGTAACACAGCCACAAATGACGCTTTTTTTTTTCTTCTTCAATCTTTTTTAAAAACTTTCTTTCACAAAATCCTGTAACATGTCCCCCTTGCTGGCACGCGACACAATAATACTCGCGACACTCGATACCGGCGCGGGTGGTAACCAGCTGATATAGTACAGGGGTCTGGTGGGACTTTGCACTTTCCCGGATGGCTATACATGTATATAGTCAGCTCATGTGTGTGCGTGCCATGAAAAGCTTGTAATATGCCAATCTATAATAAAAGGCCAACAAATCAACTCAGTAGTAAGATATGGGAGAGGTGCATCCACTTTCTTACCCTCTCGCAAACTCTTAACTCTCTGAGATTCATGCATATTGTGCATCAATCTATGACGTAACATCTTAAACATTTTGTTGAATTATAAAAAAATTATGCAGTGTTGTTTGAATGGAAAGATAAACACCTACACACTAAAACATCGCTGAAGTAAAATGTATCTCACTGAACATTTGAGAATTGAGAACTTGATCAACTATATTGTTACAAACGTTGTTCAGGCTCAGCCTCATAATACCCTGCCGCGCAGACAGATGATTATTACTTAGTGGCGAAGACTGATTGCTGTAATAAAGTTGAAGCTATGTTTAAGCTGGTACTATGAGGTCAGATAAGTTTTATTCATTGAGTTCCTGTCTTTTAGTGATTGTGAAGTGGTGATCACATTGAGCTTATAGCCTTATACTAATAGATGTAGACAATTAAATTTCTTAAATTGCCAAGGAAACCATGGATAAATGGGATAATTTGGATATATGCAACCAGTGGCGTAATGAGCAAAAAAGTATGGGGGGCTGGCAGACAAAAAAAATCCGCATCACCCCACTCTTACATGCAGGCCCCGCTGAACGTTTTTCAAGGTGGGTGGGGGGAGGCTAAAGTATTTACGATCAGGTAGAGCGTAGTGTAAATTGGCGTGGGGTCTAGGGGCAAAGCCCCGGCAGGGGTCAAGGGGCAGAGTCCCCGGAAGCTCAGGGGTACGGGCATTTCATTACGGTCAGATGAACATATTTTGATACCCTATTTGTAACACTGGCAGGTCACTAATTGGCGTGGGGTCCAGGGGGCAGAGCCACCGGAAGTTCAGGGGTTTTAGGCATTAATTTACCGTCAGATGAGCATCTAGGGGCCCGTATTAGGGCCCTAGGTGGTGTCCAGAGGGCAGAGCTCCTGGAAGCTCAGGGGTTTTAGGCATTTAATCACGGTCAGATGAGCATATTTTGATACCTTATTTGTGACACTGGCAGGACATTCATTGGCGTGGGGTCCAGGGGGCAGAGCCCCCAGAAGCTCAGGGGTTTCAGGCATTTTATAACGGTCAGATAAGCATTCAGGGGCCCGCCTGGAGGCCCCTGGTGTGGTCGAGGGGGCAGAGCCACCGGAAGTTCAGGGGTTTTAGGCATTTGATTACGGTCAGATGAGCATATTTTGATACCTTATTTGGGACACTGGCAGGTCACTAATTGGTGTGGGGTCCAGTGGGCGGAGCCCCCGGAAGCTCAAGAAAAATACAGAAAATAGTGAGAAACCAACACCTTTTCTTGAAGCTGGCCATTCCCATATTCTTAATACAGCTTGCAAGAAAGCATGATTCAAGACCTACTGCATTAACTACATGTACAACCATGCCTTATGATTGTTATTTTTCTTTTTAAAAACTTGATTTAATATATCTCAAAATAACTTGGTCTAATGCATCACCACCATGATGGTGGAGTCATAAACTATATCTGACTGTCAATTAGGGGCACATTAAAACTGCAGAGCAATGAGACAGTATTATTACTTATAGTAAAGTATCCATAACATGTCTCTACACCCCCAACTTCTCAAGTACATGAAGACAATGTTCCAGACAGGAATCAATAGAGTTGTTACAAGTATCAGATTAAAGAATATCATCCATGCACTGGTGTGCTTTCAGATAGAGAGTTCAAGAGGATAAACAAGAATCATCATGTTCTCATCAACAACAGCTCCACAACAATTAATCACTCGATGCACTTATTACATAATGTAGACGCTGATAATCCTATTATGCAAGCTGTCCTTGCTAGTTTTCTACTCACTTAATACATCTCAAAGCTGTACTATGCAAGGGCGTCAATCCGAGCTTGAGCATGGGGGAGACACAATTACACAGGGGCGGATCCAGTCGGCGGCAACGTGAGAAAATATTTAGCGGCGAATCAGCCAGCCGGTGAATAAGCGGGGTAGTGAGTACTAAAAAAAAAATTGTCCCCAGAAATGTGAAAATCACGCCGACCGATATTTCGCTCAATGGGGGAGGGGGGCGGGGGTAGTGTGAGCACTAAGTAAAAATTAAAATTGGGGGGGGGGGGCAAAATGGGTGGTCCTCCTTCTTTTCTGACAGACATGGGGGGACATTTGATATGATCCCCGCCCCTAGGAAAAATCGTCGGGGGTCCTGACCCCTGTCCCCCATTGACTATGCTTGCTACTATGTCACATTCTCAAGAAACATAAATCGGGCAAATCAATTTTTCACATACTCAAAATATTTAAAAAACTAGGTTAGGATATGTATAAATTTAGTTGTTAACTGTACATGAAATTCAAGATTCATTGTGTCATCAACCATGTGTCTAGTCTACATGACATTACAAAATTATTTTCCAGTAAAAGTCATGATGTATACTTTTAAAAAATTGCTTCAGCAATGAGTAGGAAAAAGGAGAACATGTGCATACCATCTCTGATTAGAGTTCCTCAATACCAACAAGCTCCTTAAGTTCAAAATTGCTGAGTTTCCTGCCATTACGAAAAAAGAGGGGGGAAAATGAAAGTTGAAATAATCTGGGCCGTCTTATCAAGAGTTGTGATTGTTTCGAATCAATCGCAACTTGACATTAATCACAACTCCTATCTCTTTAGTACACAGTTGCGATTAATTTCTATTGATTTGAATCAACCACAACTATTTATAATTAATACAGGGCCCTGATGACTACATCATTCCATCATCATTCCTGTGCTTCAAAATCTACATTGGCTTCCTGTCCACTCCGTATTTTGTTTAAATTATAAGTTTTTGCATACGAATGCTTTCATGACTTTGCCCCTTCCTATTTTGGTGAACTATTATCATTGTATCGGCCTACTCGTATTTTTTTGATTGATCGATTCAAATTTATTCCATTCGTTTCATATCATTTGTTTGCACAATAAAGAACATAGTTGACAAAGTAAGTTCAAAATTATGAAATGAAACAGGAACCTACTGGACGGCATAACTTGTTTTTGTAGGTTCCCAAGAATAAATACAATGAACATTGTTTTCATAAATCATACATTAAAATAGATATAATAAAATAACATGTTTTCATAAACCATTTTCAAGTGTCTAAATAATAGAAAATATACGAAAGAACAGAATGACAAGACGGGACACATAGGACAGAAAACTGACATAATAAGATAAGACAGGACATGAAAAACAATTCACACCAGGACAAGATAAAACAAGACATGACAGGACAAGACAAAACAAAACAAAACAAGACATGACAGGACAAAACAAAACAAAAAGCAAAGCTGCACACTACAGAAATTAGAAGAAGCCGCGAGAGAGAGAGAGAGAGAGAGGGGGGGAGAGGGTGACGAAACGGGGGGGGGGGATGTGAGAGGTCTTTCCATATCCTAAAAGTTTAAGCTTGGCAGACATATATTTTTGTATTAAATTTTTATTGAACCCTTTACTAAAACTATAATATGTGGGTTTGTCTCTAACTGGATCTGAAAGAGAGTTCCAAAGTTTTGAGCCTGAAAATACAAATGATTTATTTGAGAGCAAAGTTCTTGTTTTTGGTAGATGAAAAAGCCCGGCAGACCGAGTAGGATAATGATGAATATTGACATTCTTTGTAAACATTGAATACAAATCATTTGGCAGTTCATTTCTATTTAAATTATACATAGATATTCCCCGATTATAACTGTATAAATCTGTTATCTTTAGAATACTATGTGTGTGAAAAAGTGCATCTGTGCGCGCTCGAAAATCAGAACGACATATAACACACACCGCTTTTTTCTGAAGTAATAACATTCTATTCAAATGATAGACAGCACAATTATTGCCCCACGCTATAATTCCGTAGTTTAAGTGTGGGAGGATCAACGTTGAATACAGGTTTAATAATATACGAGTTGGAAAGTAAAATTTGACCTTGTTTATAATGCCAATATTTCTTGAAATAACTTTACAAATATTATCTATACGTGTTCCTTCCAAGAAAACTTTTCATCTATAGTTATTCCCAGAAAATTAGTATTTAAAACTCTTTGAGTAATAGTACAATCTAAAAACAACATTGCCTGGAAGTTCATTTATTATGCTACTGAAGAGCATGTAGTTCGTCTTTTGCAGATTGAGAGATAATTTATTGGCTTTGACCCATTCTGAAACACGTTTTAAATCCTGGTTGATGGTGGCAAGCAAAAGATGTGGGTCCTTATGGGAAATGAAAAGATTTGAGTCGTCTGCAAAAATAATAAAAGATAAAACCTCCGAAGACTTACAGAAATCGTTGATAAAAACAAGAAAAAGAAGCGGGCCCAAAATAGAACCTTGTGGGACACCACAGCTTACATCTTTCGTATTAGACAGGGCATTGACAATAGAAACACACTTGCTGCCTATTGTAAAGGTAGATCCTGAACCACTCCATGCAAGGCTATTCCTCTGATTCCATTATAACTGAGTTTGTATAAAAGTATATCATGATTAATTGTATCGAAAGCCTTGGAGAAGTCCAGGAACACCCCAAGAGTATGTTCATATTTATCAATCCCACTAGTAATCTTATATATCATGGTCAACAACGTCTGAGTATATAGTACTGTGTTTTTCACGAAACCCAAACTGCAACTAATATAAAAATTCATGTGTTTCCAGAAATTAGATGTACGTGTAAAAACTATTTTTTCCAAAACTTTAGATAAACAAGTTAGAAGCGATATAGGTCGGTAATTTCCTAAATTGTCTCCTTTTTTAAATAGCCTATAGGAATAACTCAAGCTAATTTCATTGCTGAGGGAACAACTCCAGTAGAGATAGATAAATTGCAAATATAAGTCAGAGGTTTCATAACTTCATTCAAATTCTTTTTTAGCAATATGTTACTAATATTATCATGCCCTGAACTTTGTTTATTCTACAATTCACGTATTATGCCTGCAACTTCCGTTTCATCTGTAGGTGTCGTATAATATATTGACTTTGGGTTAGGATCATTGAGAAAAATAAATTGTTTGGAAGCGTCGGGAATGATACTGGCAAGATTTGGGCCTATACAGACTAAATATTCATTAAAAGCATTTGCTAGATTTTGTGGATTTTCAATTATTTCTCCATCTGCGTTTAATTTTGAAACGGTACTCCTTTTTGCGTTACCTTGTAAAGCATTCTTAATAACTTTCCATGTATTCTTTACATCTTTTTTTTTTATATAAGTCAAACTCCTTACAAAAATACACCATTTTAGATTTTCTTAGTATACCTGTAAGTAGGTTTTTATAATCGGTATACTTTTTAAAATTCTTTTCACATGGTTTTTCAATTGTTTTTATATAAAGATTATTCTTCCTGTTTATGGAGCGCAAAATACCCAGAGTGATCCAAGGGCACCTTGGAAACGTTTTGTAGTTGGACCGTTTCCTTTGTTTTACAGGAAAACAGCTATTCATTTGAGATGACACAAGATTCATAAAAACATCCAATGCATTATTGACATTATTTATACTGTACATTCCGGACCAGTCCACATTTCCGAACTCTTCTTTAAACAGATTCACATTATCTTCAGAAAAATCACGTTGGGTATTAGTGTTCAATATAGGATTGTTTTTATTAAGTTTAAAGTGTGAGAATATGGGAAAATGGTCTGACAAGTCAGAAAAAATTATACCAGAAGAAGAGTACACCGAGCATTCGTAAATACGTTATCAATAAGAGTAGCCGAATTAGCAGATATTCTAGTTGACTTGGTTATTAATGGAAGAAACCCCGCAGTAAGAAGTACATCAATAAACGTTTGTACAAAATAATGAACCATCATCATATTTAAAGAGATCAACATTGAAATCACCGAGTAAAAAACATGTTTTATTTACCAAGTAGGGGTGTGCTGATAACTCATGAAAACTCTTTAAAAATCATCATGAAGAGAATTTGGTGGCCTGTAGGTAATTCCAACTCATTTGGAATGATTATTTCAACAAAGAGGGTTTCTATGAAATCGTTAATGTAATTCAGTTCAGGCCTCAACTTGTACTCATATCATTGCGATCTGACTCTCAATTCGGGTTTCGCAAAAAACATACAACAACTCACGCAATGCTCATATTTATAAATAAAGTCGCTCAAGCAATCGATGATTATTCACACACCATTGGAATCTTCCTGGACTTCTCCAAGGCCTTCGACACTATAGATCACGACATTTTATTATATAAACTCTCGCACTATGGTGTGAGAGGAAGGGCCTTGGAGTGGTTCAGGAATTACTTACAAGACAGGACCCAATTCGTCTCAGTCAATAATTGCGAATCAACTGTCAAACATATTACATGTGGTGTACCACAAGGGTCGTTACTCGGCCCGCTGCTCTTTATTTTATATATAAATGATCTTAAAGGCGCATCTACCACCTTATCATTGATCTTATTTGCAGATGACACTAACATATTTTTATCCCATCGTGACCCACAACTTTTATTAAATACTGTTAACTATGAACTTACTTTAGTTTATGAATGGATCCAGGCAAACAAACTCTCCTTGAATATTAACAAAACCAATTACATGTTGTTTAGCAATATTATTGACTCACTTCCGGGTGAAGTATTCATAAATGGAGCAGCCCTTGACTGTGTTCAATCTACAAAATTTCTTGGAATATACTTTGACAACAAACTATCATGGAAAACACACATCGATGTACTCTGCCGACTTGTTTCACGAAATATTGGTGTAATAAACAAATTTAGACTTCAATTCCCTCACTTAAATATTATTATCTCTTTACTCAACCCTAATACTGCCGTATTTACATTATGGAATTCTTGCTTGGGGTAATTCAAACACCACATATATTAATAGAATACTTCTTTTACAGAAACGTGTACTCAGAGTGATAAATAATGCTAACTATTGCTCACATACTGACCCTTTATTTTCGAAAGACAAACTTTTAAAAGTCAAAGATTTATATCTTTCAAATCTCGGCATATTCATGTTTCAGTTGTCTCGCCAAGAACTCCCACCAGCCATAATTGAACTCTTTACAAAAAATGACGCTATACACACATACCAAACAAGACATGCAACACGTGCTAACTATCATCTTCCTCTAACCAGGACAGTTTTCGCCCAAAAAACGATTCCATACACAGGGCCAAACTACTGGAGCAACATTGATCTAAATCTCAAACGACTTAACAACTGTGGCAGCTTCAAAAAACATATTAAATTTTTATTATTGAATTCGTACGTGTAATATTGCACAACTATACAATTTTTTTCCCGACTGTGACTCCCGACCTTGAACATTCTATTCTAAAACTTCCTTTTCTCTCTTCTCAATCTTCTTCTGACCCCCATTCTTTACCTTCCCTTCCTATTTCTCTTTTCCTTACATCCATCATCCATATCATTTTAATGTTTTGTCTGTATACTTTTCTTTTTTTATTATTATACTTCTACCTTATTATGAATGACACTGTGTCAAAAATTTTCTGAGGAACTTAAATTCTACAAGCTATATGCTTTTTATTAAGTTCCTTTTTTTCACATGTAACTCCGAAATATAAACAGGCCGACACCTCCCCCTGCTTTTCCTGTTCTGCTATTTGTAATCAACTTATATCCAGGTAAAGAATAAAAGGGTAATTGTGTACTATTAGTAAACCAGGTTTCTAATACTATAACAGGACAATTGATTTTTGAATTCAATAAAAGGGAGCGCAAAGAATCAAAAAATTTGTTGGCGCTGCGAATGTTGCAATGCGACATTCGAAAATCATTAATGCTATTATAGATATTTTGATGCAATCTGCCTTTCTGTATAATAGAAAGAAGGTGCATGCTGATATGTATTATCATTTGGATCGGAGACAGTTTCAAGATTCTTACTTTGCGAGTTCATGAATTGTACAGCGGAGTCATGTAAAGAGTTATTCAAGCTTTCATTAAAATTCGTATTAAAAACAGATTGAACTGTCACCTAAATATATCGGAGAAAGGCGCCAATGACACAAAAGCAACTGTACATGAAGATGTAGATCTAAAAGTAAGCCTGACCCGTGACCAGAAAAGAAAAACTATGTGGGTTACTGCACCGTTTTCTCTGATAGTTTAACCCTAATAAGGCCGGGGGCCATGATGGCCCCCCTCCGCGATTTTCGGATTGTTCGGGAACGCATACGGATGACGCCCCGCCGCTTCATGACTTTATTTTTTCGAGTCTTGCGCATCTTTTAAAACAATTTTTTGAAAATCGGACCTACCGTTACAAAGTCACGTGACCTTTTGTCTTTACATGTCGGCCCGAAAATCGCTCATTTTCGTGATTTGTGTACAAAACATATGGAAATATCATTTTTCCTAAAAGAGATAAAACATTGGTTATTTGGTCTTGTTTAAAGTTTAGGTGTTTGTTTTAGGGGTCAAAATAGTTTAATTATAATTAGAAATGAAATAAAACAACAAAAACAATAAAACACATAAGTTAAAAAAACAATGAAATACATAAGAAATTATCAAAACAAGAGATAACATAAGGAATAACCTCGCTCTTCCAAATTTTTTTGTCGCATTAATATTCCAAATGGTCTAACAAATATATGTAATGGAAAAGAAAGCTTAAATATGAATAATATATGATTTATGGGTAAAAATATGAATTTTTTGACCTTATTTGCATAATTTACCATAAATATGCAAATGAGTAATTTTTTCAAAAATTGAAATTGCTATAGTATTCTATACACTTCACTTGACATGCATGCAAATTTTCGCGGCGATCGGCCGTTTCACGGCCGAGATCTTAGGGGGCCATAATGGCCCCCGGCCGTATTAAGAACTCAAATAGCCCGGCCTTATTAGGGTTAAAGATCAACAGATTTTTTTTTTTGCTGATTTTATTTTAGATTTTACATTGCCCTTTGACTCCTTCGATTTATAAGACCTACTGTTCCATCGTTTCCTTGGGAAAACGTTCTATTCATTCTTTGAGACCTCTTGAAGGTATCTTTGTACCTTCGGGATTTTTCTTCCCTCTCGGTGGCGTAGCTACGGTGAGGCACTGGGGGGGGGGGCACGTGCACCCCCGGCCTCCAATCAAATGGCATAAAAACAAAAAAGGGTGGAGTGTGAGGAGAGAGATGAAACAAAATGAACGAGAGAGAGGTGGATTGCTCGAAAATGATTTTCAAAGATTATAATATTATGAATCAGTGACGTGCCTGGGGACCCTGACATGATACTGTTGTAAGAGGAGCATTAAACGATAATCGATTAACGAAAAATATTTTGGGGTGGTCCGTTTGCATACTTGATGTAAAGTGTACAGCAGAGAAGAAAAAGAAACGGGAGATAGGAGTGAAATGTTGCAGAATGCGGGAAACTGAGGGACAGAGAAAGAGAGAGAGAGAGAGAGAGAGAGTATGCATGTGTGTCTGTTTCATTTTAAAATGCAAATTTTCCCACTCTCAATATCATTGGCAAGGGGTATAAAATTAATCCTTCCGGCCTTAATTGTCAATCTGCCGCCTCAAAATTTGACCATCTATATAGTCAGTTCAGCGTTTTTCAACCGGGGTGTCACGAGAAAATATAAGTTACATTAAACATCTATGTTGGAATAACGTCATGTTCATGAAAACAAAGTTTCAGAAACCGCAAGATGCCCGAATAAATTATCAGTTTGGGTATTTTGATAAGAAATATAACGTTTCAGAGATAGTATAGTGTCGTTTTCCTCGCTTGCTCACGAAATTTAGTAAGGGGATAGTTTCAGGCAGCGAGAGGACTATGAATATCCTCACATGATGATATGGCGATCATTCGGGCACTTTGCTGTCCGAATATCGTCATGATTCCGGGCCAAGGCGCGGATCCACGCCCCCCTTCCCCTTACTGAGCGAAAGTAACTGGTAGGGGCGCGATTTTCAAATTTTCGACCCCCCCCCCTATTGGAAAATCCTGGATCCGCCACTGATTCGGGCTGCATAATTATATAACCTTATAATCATGTTTATAAATTAATCCTCACTTATTGTATTTTTATAGCCGAATGAAATTTATACCACAACCAAATGTCTCAGTTTTGTTTGAAGTTCCTCGTTCGCTTCACTTTTCGTAAAATTGATAAATGATGATGATTCCTGGCAACGAGGTGCCCGAATATATAGTTTTACATTTGTATATTGATGACAAAATAACATTTTTACCATAATAAAAGTGCTTTTTTTTCGCTCGCTCTCGCAATATTTGGGATCGGATAGCATATTTTGGGGCAAGAGGCCCTCAACGCCCGGACTCATGTGCTCACGTCTTTCAGTATGATCTGAGGGAAGAAAAACAAATCCTCTTTGTCTATTTTTGATGAATTTTAGATTGGGGATACGCGAAACTTTTTAACTCCTCCCCTTGCCGTGACTAAAAAAGTAGAATAATACAAAAAAAAATATAACAAAAGGAGCTGGAAACTGCTCATCATGGCTATTAGTATTACTATATAGCCTACTATTATACAGGCCTATATATAACTTAATTGCCAAAAATTGCACACTGCCGGACTTCCTTGAATCATAATATTTGCACACATTGGTTTGCCTACAAATAAGAAGTGGCCTAGTAAAATTACAGTATGGTCGGCCCATTTTTAAAATCCTGCCATAGATATATGCCTCATAAATTAAAGTGACATATTTGTTTTTATATAACTGCATGTATATATGGATGGTTTTACCACGTACCACGCCCCCTCCCCTCTCCCCACACACACACGTCCCTAATTAGGACATATAGACAAATAGTAGGCAGTTATAACAATGGTGCACATAATAGTGTTCTAAAGGCCATATCAGTCCCTTGTGAATGTAATGTTGAATTTCTACAATCGAAATTATCAATTCGACTTAGTACTTTGCCGGTACTTTGTCGTCTGCAACGAAACCTTTGACCTCGTATATCAAAATGACCGCTCACCTACGGCTCCGTAGTATATTCATCCGCACTGTATTTGGTTTTTCATATTTTTTAATAACAGAATATATAGAGCTGAAAATTAAATCATAGATTTAAATTTAAAAAGAACATTATGGATCGATCCGACGCTGATCTTTTCTAATTTTAAAGATTTGAAACATTAAACAAATTATGAACTATGTTTTTCTTAAATACTATACTGGCTGCACTGCCGTGCTGCGCCCTCAGCCATTTTCGAGTTCAACGTTAGTGCAATGCGAATGCGCATATTGACGATAAAATTTCCCGTAATCCTTACTTTTCTACAGATAATCACATAGTACAGGTAGGATTTTCTTGGATTTATTGACATTAAGATACATTTAAAGCGTTGTGTTTTACTTAAAATTGTTTTATTATCATTCCTTTACCATGAAATTGGAGCCTTTCGGACACCGGTATTCATTTATTTTGAATGTTGACGATGGGCGCGACAACGTATGTGTATGTATTGTGTGTATGGAATGATTGATAGCGGAAGTTTCCTTTCGCAACACTGATGTTTTTATGCCATTTTAGTCGCATTTTCATGATTGTGAGAAAATGGGAAGTGAAAAACCGTCATTTAAACATTTCGGAATGTTAAGATGACATTGATTGTGTTCCTTTTCTCCTGAAAATGTTTAAAATTTCTTGATAATAATGGCATCAATTTAAATCTAAAAATAGATCCCAACATGCATTTCAGCCAACGTTTGTGACGTCACGCTTGAGGAAACCCCTATGACGTAGAGAAGGGAAATCCCAAAATTACTAACGTTAGGAATAGGAGTTAGGTGGACCATTTTGAAATTTGATGTACAGTTTGTAACTGTTTGAGGACTAATAGTCATAACCTTAATTTCAAATACTACATACAGAAAGGTCTAGCCATTTTTATTCAGATCTATCACTTTAATTTATTTATTTATTTATTTCGTTTTATTTAAAGTTATAACAGGGTAGCCCCGTCAGTCATCAGAGTACTGTTTTCCAGGGGGCCCTGTAAACAAATGAATTATCAAAGTAGAATTCAACTAGGTGTTGTGGCGTGCGCCTGTAATCCAGCTAACAGTGGAAGTTACAAACTGATTCAGCCGAGGACGCAGGTTCGAAACTGAGTCACGTCTTTCGGATGGTGACGTTAAAGGTCGGTCCCCAGACGTAAATAATCATATCTGATTGATACACGTCTGTAAAAACTCAATACACACACAAGCTGGTTAATTTAATTCTGTAGATTATTGATATCAACAACTGAAGAAAGTTAATAGATTGAGATCCTTCTTTTTTGTTCATCCCCACTTGTGATAAATAGGGGGGGGGGGAATGCCGTGGTTTACCACGTCATATTATGTAGACAAGCCTAATTTACATGTCTCAGTTTGGCTGTCGCTTACTCTAGCCATCATGGAGATCATTTATCCGTCATAATCCACAGAAGGAGAGAGTGACTGAGCAGAGATGGTAGTTGGGAGGAGGGGCCTCTGGTCCCACAAGAGGCCCCACATGTAGCTCGTTGTTATTATTTATTCGGCAAAGAAAAAATCAAGAAACAGTGAATACAAAACAACAGTAAGGTTTGAAGTGAGTCACATGGATGCTGGAAAAAGAAAGAGATAAACTAAATGATTATAACCCAAAGGTTTTGCAATATATTTTCACAGAAGGAGAGAGTGACTGAGCAGAGATGGTAGTTGGAGGAGGGGCCTCTGGTCTCGCAATAGGCCCCGCATGTAGCTCAGGGATGAACGCCAGAGACTTCGCAGACAACCATGTTGTGCTCTCTTAATCTATCCACTATTTAAATTTTTATTTTATCTGTTACGTTCCACAGAAGGAGAGAGTGACTGAGCAGAGATGGTAGTTGGAGGAGGGGCCTCTGGTCCCGCAAGAGGCCCCACGTGTAGCTCAGGGATGAACGCAAGAGACCTCGCAGACAACGATGACCTCGCCACTAGCCTTATACTTGACCCCTACCTCGAGTTCACCACACACAAGATGAACACTAGGTAAGTACCGGGGGTAAGGTCAGAGGGCACCGCTACCCCGTAACAATTCAGTGTTTTCTCAACGAATCAGTTTCCTTCCTCAAATCATGCTAAATATTATTATATTATTTATATAATATATTTTGAGTAGTGTCCCAAGGGAGAAGGCATTAAGGAGAAAAACGTGAAAGTTATCCGCGACTACGTCACAATCCACTGACTAAACTTTCAAACTTTCGCCATTCTGTCTATCTTACCCAGGGTCAGCTTTAAGCGAATTAGGCCAAATAACAAAAAAACGTGTTTCTCGTCTGGACTTTTAAAAAAAAGGAGGAGGCAGGGCATTACTATTTACTATTTTGCAATTTTTAGCTATTTTTTTTCTCCAATTTTTTTGCTAATTATATGCAAGTATACTGATGCAATGTATGATAAGGCTGCGAAGAGTACTCGAATACTCGAGTACTCGCACTGTTGACAACTACTGAGTACGATTTCTCATACTCGAATACTCGCCCGCCATTTTTTTTTTTTTTTTTTACCCTGTTCACCTGGCACTGTCCAGGCCGACGGTCACCCGTGCCAGAAGAGCACCGGCATGGTACCGTGGGTAAAAATGTTTTCTAGCTCAATCATACACAGGGTGTCACTGTCAACTCACCACTCAGAAACTGGGACCAAATCTCCGGATTTCTGTTTGGACTCGAGGAATATTTGTCTGTCATCTTTAGTTTTAAAAATAACATTGTTTCAATTATTTGTCAAAAATTCAAAAGCACAAATAGGCGCTTTCAACAGCAACTTGAAGTAAAATCGCGTGGGTTTTCAGAGACGAACCTTCGTACTGTTCGTAGTATGGTGTTGGCAAAACGAAAAAAAAATTATAAAAAAAACATGGCGTCCAAGTATTCGAGTACTCGCCTGTAAGCCTAGGAGTGTACTGAAGTACCTCATTACACGGTTATGCACAGCCCTAATGTATGACAAAACAAATGATTTGTATCACTTTAGAAGCTATTTAAATAAAATGTATATCACAGGCTTTTTTTTTTCTTTTTTTTTCTTTGGCTTTTTTTCTTCTGAATTGTAAATAGTTTTAAAAAAGGAGGCGGCGGCCAAAAAGGAGGCAGGCAGGGACGAGAAACACTTCATTTTTGTTATTTGGCCTTAGTAGATTATGGACCTTTGAGGCTACTTTTTTTCTGTTTAAAAAAAAGAATAAGCTGAGGCCTAAAACCAATCTTTTTTTATTTTAAAGATAAAGACCAGTTCTGGTCATGCGATTGCATTGTGAAAGAAACGTTGTGGAATCGATCAGAAAAGGTTGATCATCTAGCATATAAGTATTGGTGTATACTACAAGGTTCTGGAATCATCAAAATGATAAGAAATTTGGCCCAGTCTTGGTAAAGTTACAAGCACTGTACACAGAAAGATGTATATGGGACTACGCGACCACGCGCGATATCTATTTGGTCCCAATAGATATAATAATTTACCAAATATATCAATTAGTAGGCGGTTTCCCGACTTTCCCGGCAAAATTTGTATCATCACGTATTAGTCAAAACATATCCTTTCACATGATTGGTAATGAGAGCTTCTATTTCAATTTTTTGAGAGAGGGGCGTTTCCAAAACTGGTCTTTACCTTTACAGACGCTCAGTAGTGGGCTCTCATGGGGAATTCGACACCGTTCGGGTGTTTACCTAATATCAGGTGTTGTCAATCACCAGGATTAGCCTTCAGTTTTGTGACCAACAGGCCTTATGAAATGTTCTGCATTTTCCACCAATCGCCCAATGTGGAAAAGTCATTATCTTACATTTACCCCACCCGAAGAGTCTCAGAGAGATTATGGGCATTTGTTGATGGGACCATGGGTTTGCTGTGTGCAAGACTTGTACACCCATTAATGCTATTTCCTTCTCTCTGATTCAGATTTCGGCCCGTGACGACACGCACAGAGCACCTGCGTTACATCTTACGAATGTACAAGGAAAACCAGGACTATGAAAAGGCCTACAACAGGCTCATGTGCTCGGGAGACTGGGCTAACGTTTTCCTCTCCAATAAGTCAAAGCTTCAAGTACAAGTATTCAAAGAACATGTAAGTCACCAGTCTGAAGTTTAGAGAGTAATGTATGCTTAAAGACAATGAATAATTTGCCCTTTCCCACTAAAACTTACAGAACCAGATTTAATAAGACCACCTAACGCTCACTGCTTACAATAATAAATATATGCCTATTGTATCATATATCTCATATACATCATATATTTAAAACCTTTCATCAATTGACTTTACAAGTGTAAATACATATATTTCCTGAATTATTTTTTAGGTGCATTTAGCATCTCTAGAAATGGATATTGTGTGCTTTATGAATATTGTCAATATTATTATTTTCTATTATTATATTCATTATTATAAAAATTATTATATTCATTATTATTATTAAGATTATTATTATTATTATTATCATCATCATAATCATTGTTATTATTTATCGAATGACCCTAAATAATCCTCTTTTCTTTATGATTATTTTACAGGTATTCCGTTACCTGGGTATGTTTGACACAGACGCTGGTTTTGAGATTAAACCTTGCTATCGATATTCACTGGAGGGTGAAGGAGGGAAGATTGTTACGACATGTCACTGGTAAGGCATGGCTTCCTAAAAGATTTATAAAGTTATAGTAGCCAATTATGATGTAAACCACTTTTTGCAAAACAGGGATTTTTAACCTGTCATTGTGTTTCGAAGTTAAGGATTTTAAAGCTTATTTTCCTTTTTGATATTCTTTCTTCTTCTGGTAATCTTCAAAGGGCTTTCAAACTTATCACAAAGATCTGTAGATAGATTACCAGTTTTGCATAGTGTCAAACACAATGCCATATAACAAAAGCTGACACAATATGTGCAGAAATTTGTGCCCTTTGTTTTTATGCGTCTGGTATATATACGTTAGGGCTCTTGATGAAAAGATGCTGAGCCAAACATTGGGGAATGGCTGTCCCGAAAGTAGTTGACATAATCAAGAGATGATACACTGTGATTGACAAGTGGATTTTTTTTGCTCTTCTATGACAGGTCCAAGCACGAGAAGATAGACAACTTGGTAGGCTGTATTGCTGAGTTGACAGAGTTCGAGGAGAACACTTTCCTCAAATCTGGAGAGAATGATTTCAGCATCATGTTTTCAATGAGGAAGAATTGTGCCCAACTATGGCTCGGCCCTGCGGCCTTTATCAACCACGGTAAGTGCGGCCGAGATCATGTTGTCCTAAGATATCGGTGACATTTGCTCCAGGTATTACTTACCATTAGGGTTGCGATCATGTTTTACATGTGTATTTAGGGTTAGTGTTGAGCATTATAGGTCCACAACAAAAAAGACCCTCCATTTTGAAAAAAAAGTTGTCTGCGCTACGTCACATTGACATTACTGATTCAGCCAATTTGATGTGCCCATTCGTAGAGTATAGTGATTACAACTTTCAAAACATCACAAAACTTTCTATTTTGACTGATTTCATTGAATTTTTCACCAATCTACTTCTTTTGTTTTTCTGCTTTCTTTTCAAGGACTTCTCATCAAAGTCATTATTATAACAACATATTCTAATGATTGTACATGTAATAAGAATTACCTTCAGATTTGCTCCCTCTCTTGTGGGTTGTTCATTTTTGTTGTTGTTGTTGCTTGTTTCAAGTTCTGCTCGTTATCAGTAATTATCACTTCAATGTATTTTCATGTCCTTGCTTTTATGCATCTGCTCTCTCTCTCTCAATGTATGTTCATTTCGTTGCTTTATGCATCTGCTCTCTCTCTCTCTCTCAATGTATGTTCATGTCATTGCTTTTATGCATCTGCTCTCTCTCTCTCAATGTATGTTCATGTCATTGCTTTTATGCATCTGCTCTCTCTCTCTCTCTCAGATTGCCGTCCCAACTGCAAGTTTGTGGCCACAGGGCGGGACACAGCTTGTGTTCAAATCTTGAGGGATATAGAGCCAGAGGAAGAGATCACCTGTTACTACGGAGAAGACTTCTTCGGAGAGAACAACTGCTATTGCGAGTGTGAAACTTGTGAGAGGTAAGACGCGAGCATCAAATTGTAAATTTATATCAGGGGGGTGTTTCACAAAGACTAAGATCGACTTTAAGTTGGACTTAAGTATAACAGGCCGTTCATGCCATTGTTTGCTATCATTATTTACTGGCATTGGTCTCTCAAAGGGATGTACAAATCATGGTAAAAAATCTACAAAACTTACATTTTTTGATAATTCATTATTGAAGGAAAAAATATTATCTAAAGATTATAATTTAGAGACCAATTGGGATAGCAATCAATGGCATGAACGGCCTCTTATACTTAAGTCCAACTTAAAGTCGATCTTAGTCTTTGTGAAACACCCCCCTGTTGCGACAAGCATTCCACTTTTTGTCGTTTGGCACAATAACCTATGATTTAGTGCCCTAAAATATGGCAGATGCATGAGTAGAAAGAGCATAAATCTCTGCACACATTCATTCCATATTTGTTACATGACTATTGTGCATTGGATGTCAGGAATTTTGAAAAGGGAAATAAGCTTTAAAATCATGAAATTGGCAACACGTTGAGAGATTCAGAGTTTTTTTTTTAGAACAAAATTGACAATTTTTTCAACTTTCCGACAACAATCTCGCCCATTTATATTGTTTTCAGAGACATTACATTTTATTTTAACAATGTAGCAATGAAAGAAAAATATTATTGTTGCCAATTTGAAGAACAATATTTCCTCAATTCAGCCCTTAAAATGCTGACCTGAAAAGGTTAAAGAGTTCCCCCAAGAACTGTAATAAATTTAAATGTAGGTTATCATTACCTCTTTTTCTCTTTCTCTCTCTTACTCTCTCTCTCTCTCTCTCTCTCTTCAGACGGCAGAGTGGTGCGTTCACACCCAAGGACTCACCGGGCAAGAAAAAGGAAACACCAAAGTACAGTCTCAGGGACACCAACAAGCGCATCATGCGACTCAAGAAGCAGAAAAAAGCCACCGGTACAGAACAGAACAAGCCACCAAAGCACATCCTACATAGGAGCGGTAAGGCAATAATCCAAGCCTGTAACTCAGTAATGATGATAATAATAATTTTCTTTACGCAGGGAAGCGTCATCGTCATCAGTGCTTGTCTTCCCGAGGGTCCTGCAGTTATTATTACCCCAGCAATTGCCAGGTGCCTATTTACACCTGGGTAGAGAGTGGCAAATGTGGATTAATGCCTTGCCAAAGGATGTTTGTGTAGGGCTGGGCTTTCAAACCCTCACGCCTTTGATTGAAAGTCAAGTGAATGAACCACAAGACCTCCTCCAGTATGGTCCGTTTTCCTGAAACTAGCAAATAGCTCGGCTTCACTCTGGAAAAATATTATACTAAATCCAAGCCCCAACCCCAAACCTAACCCAAACCCTATCGCAACCCTCGCCCTAAATTTTGATAAAATCACATTGAAAGGTCCTAGGTACTTTATTTGTGAGAATGTAGATAAAACTTATCCTGAGTTTTAGTATATCTTTACTCTAAATGTTATTCTGTAAAATTGGTTATTTACCACTTGTAATATAAAGAGAGGTCAAATAAAAGATAAATCATGAAATAATTGTATTAAAACGAAATGCCATGTCATCTTTATATTAACAGATCATGTGATATTCCCTAATTGCAGATTCAGAAAGCAGCCTGAGCTCAACAAATAGCAACATGGTAACTTCCTCCAAACAAGTACTAAGCACCAAACCTCGTTCTAACCGACGGCCTCTGTCCCCCTCAAGGACTACCAATGAAGCTCTAGTCGACATCCTAGCTGAGCAGAAATGCCTTTCAAGATGCGATGCTGAACTCATGCTAGCCGAGGGCTACAAGGTTAGGGGTTCACACCCCGTCCCAATAAAGGATGCAAAGGTCCTCCTCACGCCGCACAAGTATGATAAGGACAAGAGAGTTCTGGTAGCTGGTGGCAGTGGACGATCGTTGCGAAGCCGAAGGAAACTTGAGGACGTAATGGGACCAGCCAGTAGGCAAAGAAGGGATAGGCAATCAGGAAGGACTAGAAACTCCCCTTCTCGTGTCCAGAGGACTAAAGAAACTAATGTAGTGAAACTGTGCAGCCCCACTGGACGGCAGGAATCTGTTGCTCTGCGCTCACCTTTGCGTCATTCAGGAAACGAGGATGACGCCCCAGTGTTGGTTGCAACGGAACTGCATGTCGACACCCACGACCGCTCAAGGAAGAAAGTTGTTCTCCTCTCGCAATCATTGCCTCGATCACGTAGGATGTCCGTATCCCCATCATCAACTGTTCATTCGTCCTCATCGTCGCCATCTTTTAAACCATCAACACCCTCGCGACAATCACCAACGTCTAGAGCCGCGGTGTCGCCTGTAAGGACGTTATCATCTCTTCTTTCAGCTCCATTGACCCTGACAAATAGGACTATGTCAAACTCCATACTTGCAGAGACCAAAGCTTTTTCCAGTCATAGCAAAGATGTTCCAATGGTAAAGCTAAAAGAAGAGATAAATTTATCATCAAACTCTCAGTCAAATGAAGCGAGTGCAGGCACTCGGGGCAGGACAAAAGACGAGGATGATGATGATGATATCTTTATCGTAGTTGACGATGATGACGACGATACCGATGATGACTATGCCGACGCTGTGGAGGCGGTGTACAATACGCCAAATCATGCAAGTCCTTCACCGAAGACCCTTGGATGTGAATTCACTGAATTGTTGGATAGTGGGGATACAGCTCAGGAAAGTACGGGACAGGAAAAAAGGATATCGCAGAAAGTGACACAGAAACGGATAATGACGTACAAGTCTGAGATTTCTGAATGCAAGACAAAGTTGACAATCCGTGGAATACCCCAACTGATATCACAACCAGTGGAAAGTTCACCAAACCCCAAATCAAGGGGACAGTGTAACGGGGAGCTTCAGAGTGAAAGTGCAAGCTTAGCGAAGAACGCGACATCCGGTAGCCAGACGAGAAGAACCCGCAAGAGGCAGATGACTAAGTCGGAGGACGCAGCCAGTTCTGGAGGTCCCAAGAATGAGTTGAAACCCACCCTGTTGAAGGTGCCGCGCCTTAAGATCCGTGTGAAGGACCCAAATGGTGACATCGAGGAGATCGTCACGTCATCGTCAGATGAGGAACGAGTCCTTATCTGCATCAGGGCATCAGCATAGAAGCTGTTGATTCAGTAAGTCCAAAAACAAGCCTGTCAAGAAGGTCCCCTGGAAAGAAAAACACTGTGCAAAATCCCAAGAAAGAATCTCGCAAGCAATCCACCGCAGGTAAATCCGAAATCAAACCGGACACGATGCTAGAGCGTAGGATTTTTCAGCCCAAGAATGCACCTTCTCCTTTCCAGCTTCCCAATTTCATTGCAGGTTCCCGTGAAGAGAGAGCAGAAGAGGTCTCCTCAGAGTCCATATCGCCTCCCGTACTCCCCAAGATCGATGATGACGAAGATCTCATCATCGATGTCGAGGACGAGTTTGACATTCCGCTGCCTCCGCTGGAACCAGAGGGGCATGGCCTCTTTGCATCTTCAGAAGCCATACCCCGTGGCATCGAGACGCAGAGAGTGCGCTTCAAGTTTGGTCAGGAGTCTATGCAGTTTCACATGCCCAAAGGAGATGGTATCTCATTCCCATATTGACAAATCCCATTCAGTACCGTATTGCTAATTTGTTGTAACTTATTAATTTGGAAGTATACGACTATTTTTTGGATCCCAAATGAATGTCAGTGTGATTTACAATCTCGTTTTCCTTTGTATTCACTCAACTGCAGGTTTTTGGCAATTCACGTTAATAGAATAGAAATTAGAATATGATCAGAAATATGGATGGGGTGGGGAGGTTCATCTTCTATTTTCCTTATAAATATTACAACAACAAATTTTCTTATTTGCTTTAATGAACTTACCATATTAAAGTACTTTTAGCAGATATGTAAGTCTGTGTGTGTGAGTTTTCATCTTTTTAGCCAAGAAAATAATTATGACAATTAATCATGTACCATATTATTACCAGTTACAGTAGTCCTACATGTAGTACTGCATTGTAACAAAAGAAAAGGCCTGACTTAGTGTTCTGTTCAATTTCACTCTGTTTCGCCCCTTCCTCTTCTCTCGTTTGTTTTACAGTTATGTGCAATCTTAAGTTACTAGAGTAAATCCTTTCTTAGGTAATTAGTAATATGGCTATGTGGTTTGTTTTTTTAAGTGTATGAAGATTACTAAAATTCTTGAATAATGGCACGTTTGGCCGAGGTTTTTTTATTTCAAATGTTATGAAGATACATGTAGATTTGAGTGTAAAATATCCTTTTCTAACTTCTATAGAAAAATAGTATGTTTCTGGATTAAATGCAGAAGAAATAATCTCTAGGTGAATTATTTTGCCATGATTTTTCAGAAGAAATCATTGAATATGGTCACCAATAATAGAAATTCCATTATTATTATGCTATTTATGCAACTTTCTATTTTCAGTCCTGTTTACAGCTCCCTCCCTCCCTCCTTTCTTTCCCCCTTCCAGTGCTTTTTAACAAGAAATCATTTTATACGGTCACCAATAATAGAAATTACATGTATTATTATGCTGTTTATGCTATTTTTGCAATGTTGTCTTTTTCAGTCCTTTTGAAAATTCCGCCCCTAGAAAAAAACACTGGAGGGCTTGCCATATTCATGTTTGCATTTGCCAAAAAGGGGGAAACAAGACGATAAGCCATTGAGGTTCATATTGCAGCTGCGTTGTCGGTATGTGTGTATTCTCTCTATTGTATTTTCATACTGGCTAGTACTTTTATGTGAAGGATGGGAAGTGCATTTGAGTATTCTGTTTAGATGAAAAACATTCAAATTTGAACAATCAGAAAAGAAAATATTCACAATGATGAAAAATTAAACTGTAAGATGAAGTAACTGGTCGGGGAAAAGACGGAATTGCCACGTAATCTTGGAAATGGCCCTGATCTATCCAAACTTTAAAAATATAATAAATAAAATTGACATACACAGCAGTGTTTTACAGATACAGTCAAACCTGTCTATAAAGGCCACTCAAGGGAAACAGAGAAAGTGACCACAGTAGACAAGTTCTACAACACACATTTCTTTCTCGTGACAAAATACATGGCCACTATAGACAGGTGGCCACTAAGAGTAAAGACAGGTTTGTCTATTATTTTTTTAAGGTTTCATGGTAAATAATCCAGATGAAATTGTTGATCACTCTTGTCTGTTTATCAGTTTGTACAATATACTGTTGCTATGTCAGGCATAGCTGTGCTTATTAATGTAGAACTAATTGATGATATCTGATCCCTGTAGTTTTGAGGTACATTTTGAGAAAGCATGATGTTACCATTAAGACTAGTACAACCAAAATATGAAAATGGTTATCAAAGTTCACTGCACTTTTTGCCTAGCTGATCTAGCAAAACTTTTCTTGTGCTGTCCAAGTGTCTTTAGATATTAAGACAAGTAAATCTGTTCTTAGGAAAATATAAATTAATGATTTTAGTAACTGTTTGCCACGTGCTGAAAACAATGTTCCACAACTTAAGCTAGATTAAGATAAAATTTATTTTTACTTGTACAAACTTAAGTACATCAGACCAACTAGCAGTTGAATTAAATTCAGGTATGAAATCAATGTGTGGGATAAATCAACCATGTTCATTTCACATAGAAATTTGCTGGAAAATATACATGTATTAATGAATTTTTCTATTTTTAAGGATGTTAGGAAAAGAATTATGCATTGGAAATATTTCCTATAGCTGCTTAGCTGTCAGATACAACATAGAGAAGAAAGAAGTGTTATTTTTGATGGTATTGGAACATTTTGGATGCGGATTGACGTGATGGGGTGTGTACAATAGTGTATCACTGCTAGATATATGTTTTGTAAATTATAATACTTGTTATTTTCTAAATACCTTTTTTTCCTGTTTGAATTTGATCTTGTTGATGAACAAGTTAATGTTAGTCAGGCCTGGATTGGAATTAATACACTTTATTTATTTTCAACAAAACAAAAAGAACGTGTCTTGGGTGATTTCTTTTCTTCTGTACCCGGTCCATTCAAGCATTACAGAATGACGTTCCCAGAGATTTTTAATTTTGAAAAAAAAATTTTTATACACAATAATAAACATCGCCGGCGTTACGAAACAACGAATCCGTCATTTATTTTACTGTAAGGATTTGTTGGTTCATGTTAACGCCGACGATATGTACACTAACATGAGGTACTTTAACAGCAGCTAAGTTTTCTATCAAGCATTCATCAAAATGATAAAATATTGAAATTTTAATAGCTTTGTTACCGAATGACTAAAAAATGTCGTTCCGCAACAAACGTATACAAAAAAAAACAAAAAAAATCAATATTTCATAAATCGGATGAATGGTTGATAGACTTACATTGTGAAAGTACCTCATAATCTTGTCATTAATTTTTAGATTTTTAAAATAAAATGTGTATAATATTCTTTACTAAAAATGGGAAAATTCTCTGGAAATGACCTTCAGTAATGCTTGGAATTGACCATTATTTAAGATAAGTGATACCTGTAAATTAAGACCACTCGATGGAAACAAAAGCTTTCCGTACAGGCAGGTAGTCTTTATGTACAGGTTAATTTTGTAGTACGCATTTAAATGAGAAAGACCATTATGATTTTATGTATTTAAAGGAAATAGAAAAATGTGGTCTGTTATACAGGTTCTTGCTATTTAAGCAGGTTTCATGGTAGTATTTTACTTCTGACAATTTCATGTTTAAATATCAGTTAGGTCATCATGTTTTGAAAGGGGGGGGGGCACATTACCTTTTTACACTCGATTCGAACATTGATAAACATGTACCACATCAGATTTTGAGACACCCCCTCCCCTCCACCACTTGGATCCACTATCATTACTTTTACTACCTCTGTTCCTCAATCAAATCAAATCGGTCAAAGATATATCCCCATGACAATCTCTCTCTCTCTCTCTCTCTCTCTCTCTCTCACACACACACAAACACGCACCCACTGTGTGCGCGATATGCATATATAGATATAATTATCTTCCGTACAAGAAGAAATTATTTCTTCTTGTACGGAAGATCACCATTTATTGTGTTTTTGCGTATTTTCTCCAACTCAAATCTATCTTACATATATTATTCACTCCATCCATTTTTTTTTTTAGTAATTGATCATGAATTGGATTTCACATTCCTCTCATTCCTCCAGTTTTATCATCCTCTCTCCCCCTTTAACTCTCCCATCGTTCACATTTTCTTTTTTCTTCTTTTTTCCAATTTTCCCTCTTTTTCTCTCTCCACCTTTTATTTTCTTTTCTTATTATCATTAATTAATTGATTATTTAATTAATCAACTAATCAATTAATTAATTATTTCTTGCTTGTTCTTTCTCCTTTTTTCTCTTTCTCTCTCTCTCTCTCTTCAATTTTCTTTCACCGTCTCCCGTTCTCCCCTCTCTCTCTCTCTCTCTCTCTCCATCCTTTCTTTTCCCTTTCTCTCTCTCTCTCTCTCTTTCTTCCCCTCTCCCTCTTCTCTCGCTTGATCTCAACTTTATCTTCTCTGTCATTACCGTGATCTTTCTGACTGTCTCACCCTTAACACTGTAGAGTCCACCCGTTATATTAAGTTGGTTTCACCTGTAGCAGACAATTATTGAGAGGAACAGGTAGGCCTAATAGAAAGTTTGAGCAAAACCTGATTAAAAATAAGAAAGTTATTAATTTTTGAAGTTGGGATTTGCAACTCTGTGATGTATCTTGCGAGGTCCACTTCTATATTTGCTCTGTACAGAAAAATTTCATAAACTGTCATATTGTTAGTTATTGATGGCGGAGTAGTTTTGCATCATTCAGGGGCTGTTTAAAAACATATTTGCAATAATTATATTTCGGGTGCATGTACGATTGACAATTTTCTTTCGAGAAAAAAAGAAAGCTCTGGGACCCGTTTCACAAAACTTGTCATCAGTGACAAATGACAGTTTCTGTTATAAGCTACTGAAATCCTTGCTTCTGATTGGTTATCAGCAGATTTGTCACTGATTTTTGTCATTTGTCATTGAAAAAGGGCTTTGTGAAACGGGTCCCTGAATTATTTGTGGACAGAGCAAATGGGAAGGGACCTCGCAAGATACGTCACAGTGTTGCCAATTTGTGTTTGAGTGATCGCAACTTTAAAGATACATAACCTTTTTTTTTCTCAATCGGATAATGCTCAAACTGTGACTAACTTATTCCTCCCATTTTCCTGCTTCTATTAAAACCATCTTTATATCAAGGTGGACCGCCCTTTAACACTGAAATGTGATTGAATAACTGCATTCTGAGTAATGTGCTTGTGATAATTGCCCATAAAATTTATTTTACCCATAATTAATCAATAGTATTTAAAAACTGTATAGCAATGCTACATGCACCTAAAGAAGAAAAGGAAGAAGAAGAAGAAGATAGACAAGAAGAAGAAGAATAGTTATTGTATGCTATAATAATTTTAAGCAGGGAACGTGGAATTTCGGCGCATATTCTGACATATTCTCTTCTGTCCCCTCTTTCCATGGAAGTTTCCCTATAGCGGGGCAATGCTCGGTTGTCATTTAAGAAATGGTATTTAAAAACTTTATAGTAATGCTACATGCACCTAAAGAAGAAGAAGAGAAGAAAAAGAATGGCAAAACAACAAGATAGTTAAATGTATGCTATATTAATTTTAACCAGAGAACGTGGAATTTCGGTGCATATTCTGACATATTCCCTTTTGTCCCTTCCTTCCAATCGAAGTTTCCTAGCGGGGAAATGCTCGGTTGTCATTTAATCGTCCTCGAGTTGGGCCAGGATCTCAGCCAGGAGCTCTTTCTTCTCCAATTCACTAGCATCCTGTTGGGAGAGAGAGAAGTTAGAAATATTAAAGATATCCTGCACAGCATCACGGGGCTCTAATAATAGTAGAAATAAGATAATGATGGTGACGATGATGATGGTGAGAATAATAATAATATTAATAACAATAATAATGATGACGACGATAATACCAACAATAATGATAATAATAATAATAATAATCATAATAATAATAATAATACAAAATTATAATCATACTATTAATAATAATAATAATAATAATAATATTTATGCAATAAAGTCGAATAACAGACACACAAACAATTTCTGTTCCATTTTTACGATTTTATTGAGGTATTTCGAATGCAATAGATTTCCATGAATTTTAATTTTTTACTAGCAACGGGTCATTAACATTTACACTTCAACATCGGAAGTTTCTGTTATAATCATTTGGCAAGAAATAAACTTTCTATCTCATTTCAGTTTAATAAAAATTGCACTTAGTTTCACAGATATTTTGTATCTTGGAATAATCAATTCAATATAATTTTGTCTTTCATACTGCTTCATACTGATACATCAAGTGTTTTTTCAGCCAAGCATCTGAGCATTCTTTTAATTTCTGTTTTGTATGATACGTATCGATGTTTGCTTTCAAAAGCCTTATCAGTTCGATTTCAACTATGTTTTTTTTTTTTTTTATTAGCATGTGTTTTAGTACAATTTACAAATGTCAATTCCATTGTAAACGGGCTTAATCCAACACTCTCCTAAAGATTTGCATTGCCCCCTATCCATTGAAAATGGTCGAGTTACGCCCTCAAAATGGGCATCATAATGCCCCCGCTCCTTCGTGTCTCTACTTACATACACTGATAATGAGAGATGCCCACCTTGAGATTCTGGAGAAACTCTTCTTCCTTCTTGACATAGGCTTCGTCTTCTTCCTGTTGGTACAAACAGTTATGGTACTCTTAACAGTGACAATCACGAACTCGAGTTTAAGACATTTAAAAGGAAAAGCTCGGACAATATCTGACAGCCCATTTTCCTGAAATCTCAAGCACTCACTCTTCCTGTTTCCTTCCCCCCCCTCCAATTGTACGTATTATTTGATGTGTCTTTTTAGGACATGCAAACGGGATGAGAATATGATATAGTTTTGGATGCTAAGACAATTTTCTCAGGTTACTTTTAAATACAAAATACCTTATCAGGGGTGTCGATCACGGGGGGGGGGGGGATATACCCCCAAAAAAAAAAAAATATATATATATATTTATATATATATATATATATATATTTATATATATATATATATATATATATATATATATATATATATATATATATATATATATATATTTCAGGTGGGGGATGGCCTCTACAATCATCCCCCAATAATTCACCATCAAAAAAAAAAATGAAGAGAAAAATTAATGATGAGTGCCCGATGAGAGTATTTAATGGTTATTATTCGCAAGATGACCATCAATATACACATTTTGCTATATCATTTTCATAATACATACATATATAAATAGAAAACGAAGTAAATGAGACAACCGTATATGAGACAAGAATAAATTGAATTCTCGCTCATACGGCTTCATCAGGAATTGATCAATTTATTCAATTTATTCAATCAACAGCATCATAGAAATGCAGTGCGCCAAATGCAAAGCCGCGCAGCGTTAAAAAGCAACGAGCTAAATGTTAAGCGCGAAGCGCAAAAGTGCAAGAAAGAAGTAGAGAGTGGGAGAGTTATAAGATAGTTCACTATTTTTATGTTGTTTCCGTTCACCCTTTTTTAAATTCATGTCATTGTATCTTTATTTGTTTGTTTTTTTCACTCATTTTATTTCCTGATATTTCCTAAAACATTTTTCAAAACGCGCTAGGAGTTACAGTCGTGTATTTGTTTAAAGGTAAAGACCAGTTTTGGAAACGCCCCTCTTTCAAAAAATGAAATGGAAGCTCTCATTGCCAATCATGTGAAAGAATATGTTTTGACTAATACGTGAAAATTTTGCCGGGAAACCGCCTACTAATTGATATATTTGGTAAATTATTATATCTCTTGGGACCAAATAGATATCGCGCACGTGATCGCGTAGTCCCATATACATCCTTCTGTGTACAGTGCTTGTAACTTTACCAAGACAGGACCAAATTTGTTATCATTTTGATGATTCCGGAACCTTGCAGTACACACCAATACTTATATGCTAGATGATCAACCTTTTCTGATCGATTCCACAACGTTTCTTTCACAATGCAATCGTATAACCAGAACTGGCCTTTATCTTTAACTTTTTTAATTTGGGCATTATTGCCAAGAAAAAAATTATCAACCAATTCCTCAATATAAAGAACTCTTAAAGGTAAAGGAAAGCATCTGAGCAAGAATATCACATGACTTTTGGCCAGTTCAATCTGAAGTGATTTTTAAAGCTATGACTATGTGGGGTTGATGATGCGTTTTTTCCATAATGCAAGTAAAGTTATAAAATATTGTGAAGAGAAAGACGGTTTTGTCCAAATGGCAGCATGTAGGAGATGAAACTTTCAGTTTGTTCCCTGATTCATACTCAGTATCTATTTTGTTTTATTGATTTCATCCATTTCTTTGTTTATTTATATCTCTACATGTAAAACATTTGAAGAGCTATTTTCCGAAAGGAGCAAAATCTTTTGATAGCAAATGGAGATAATGATATACATTTTCCTCTATTTACCTTGAACAAAATTATTAACCTAAATTACGAGAGAAATTATGAACACATGCATCTTTTAATAACAATTTTCCATAGACACCTGAACAAAATCGGGTAAACAAAGAGTTCTTTCTTAAGTTACACACATGGATCTAGTGCCTCTTGAAAATAAGCTCTTTGTATGTACATAAACAAGCAATACAACAGAATACTCCAGTTCGATATTTTGGAGAAAGATTATTATGTCACAACTTATTTTTGTTTTATTGAAAAGCTGATGTAGGCCTATGTATTGTATTCAAACGTAACAGGCATAAGATAGTTAAGGTGTTTTTGAAGGTTAGAATGTTATTAAGTTTGAAGTTTTGTTTATAACACCCTTCCAATAATAATGCACCTTCTAAGACTGGTTATAGTTTTTGAGAAAAAATAGTGCTCTGGTCAGGGCCTTAGGGAATATTATGCTTATATTTTAGAGCGTATCTGGTATGATAAGTATATCTGGGTGAAGAAGGAGATAATGGAAGTTTGTTGTTTGGTAGTTGGAACGTAAGTTTTATATTATGTTTTTAAGAAACAGACAGTTTGTATGAGATCAGGAGTGGAAATTTTCTGTCATTTTGAGAACCAAATTTTGCATCAGTGATATTCTGTTTCATTGAATTGAGTTTCCCGCAGAGAGGATTCAGTTGGTTTAATTAAAGAAGGAAGAGAGTCAAATGAAGAACCAAAAGCAATATGTTTTTCATTTACTAATGAGAACTATGTTTTTGAGATCTCCTTACACAGAATATTGGAATGGGTTTTCACGATGAATGTTGTTTGGAGACATCAATATTCATAAAATGTATGTTTCTATCACCAGGAAATAAAGAATTTTCTGTCTACATGAACCTTTCCTGGTTGCTTATTAATGCATTTGCCCACTGGTAACATAATACTTTCACAAGTTGATATCCCTCACCATTGGATTTTTTTGGTAATGTCTAAATTTCGTTTAAAAATAGATGATATCAGTCTGGTAGGCCTACACTGCAGGCAAGAGTCAGGACTAACATTTAGCATGTTATTCATTTTATTACCACTCTTATATTCTCTGAAATGTTATCTTTATTGAGGGTGACTTGAAAAAGTTAATAACTTGGAAGGGAGGGTGCAACCTGCCACACGCTTCTACCTCTTGGTTGCTTTGATCCATTGCCGAAAATATTTTGGCACCTATCATCCCCAACCACGGATACAAATCGATACCCCTGTACCTTATTAAGCCCCCTCTCTCAAGCTAAAACAAAAAAGAATTAACTATAACGACGATGCGTATAATTGCATATCAAATTATGCAATTGAAATTTTACAAAGCCTTATCAGTTCGATTCAAGCATTTGATCATTATTTTAATTTCTGTTTGGTATGAAACCTATCGATGTTTTCTTTCCAAAGCCTTATCCGTTCGATTTCAACTATATATTTTTTTTCAAATGTGTTTTAGTACATTTTACAAATGTTAATTCCATTGTAAACGGGCTCAATATCCAACACTCTCCCAAATACTTGGATTGGCCTTTCCCCATTAATAATGGTTACACCCAGGGGCGTCAATCCTGGGAGGGAGACGGGGGGACACGTCCCCCCACGAATTGTTAGGTGGTGAAATGTCCCCCCCCCCATGTTTTGTCAGAAAAGAAGTTCTTTAATAATTTAATGTAACGTCAAAGCTTCGCGCTTCGCGCGGAGGGGGGACTGAATTCAAACAAAGATTAAGAGTCGAGAACAGTACAATGAATCGTCCTCTTTCTCTAATAATGTAATGAAACGTCAAAGCTTCCGCGCTACGTGCGAGAGGGTGGAAACTGAATTCAAACAGAGATTAAGAGTCAAGAACGGTACAACGAATCGTCTTCTTTTTTTAATAATTTAATGAAACGTCAAAGCTTCCGTGCGCGGGAGTGGGGGAACTGAATTCAAACAAAGATTAAGAGTCGAGAACGGTACAATGAATCGTCCTTTTTCTCTAAAAATTTATTGAAACAGGGATTAAGAGTCGAGAACGGTACAACGAATCATCTTTGTTCTCTAATAATTCAATGAAACGTCAAAGCTTCCGCGCTACGCGCGATAGGGTGGAAACTGAATTCAGGCAAGGATTAAGAGTCGAGAACGGTAGAACGAATCATCTTCTTTCTCTAATAATTAAATGAAACGTCACAGCTTCCGCGCTTCGCGCGGGAGGGGGGGGAACTGTATTCAAACAAGGATTAAGAGTCGAGAACGGTATAATGAATCGTCTTCTTTCTCTAATAATTTAATGAAACGTCAAAGCTTCCGCGCTACGCGCGAGAGGGTGGAAACTGAATTCAGATAAGGATTAAGAGTCGAGAACGGTAGAACGAACCATCTTCTTTCTCTAATTGAAAGTAACTGTAAAGGTGACATGTAATTATGTCCCCCCCCCCCTCCAATGCTCCAACTCGGATTGACGCCCTTGGTTACACCCTTCGACTAGCAATCACCCCTCCCCCTCCCCCTCTCTCTCTCTCTCTCTCTGTGCCTCTCCTTCACATACATTAATAATGAGATATGCCCACCTTGAGATTCTGGAAAAAATCTTCTTCCTTCTCGTCAAAGGCTTCGTCTTCCTGTTGATACAAACAGTTATAATACTTTTAAAAGTGACAATCACGAACTGGAGTGTGAGAGATTTCAAGGGAATTAAAGCTCTGACATTATCTGGCAGCCCATTTCCCTGAAATCTCAAGCTAAGCACTCACTCTTCCTGTTTCCCCTACCCCCTCCAATTTTGCGTATTATTTGATGTGTTTTTTAGGACATGCAAACGGGATGGGAATATGCGTATCCGGACAACTACCCCCTGGACATCAACCCCCCGGATAACCACCCCTAGGATAACCACCCTCTAGGACAACTATACCCCCTAGGACAACTACCCCATAGGGCAACCATCCTCTAGGACGACTACCCCCTAGGACAACTACCCTCCAGACAACTACCCCCGGACAGTTACACTCTAAAAACTGAAATGTTAAATGTTAAAATACTATTTCCCGAGTGTCATGAAATAGTTTTTTAATTCTTATAACATGTTTGCAAACAACAGCTTTTCGTAATTATAAGCGGTACAAACATCTGTAGGGGCCTGGGGGGGGGGGCAGCCAGAGTATGCCGAAAATCCACCCACAGCCTCATATAAAAAAAGAACTGAACAACCTTTAGAAAATCTCTAGTATTTTTTTTTTCATTCTTTAAATTTCGTTTAATTGTTTATTTATTATTGTTTGAACTGTTTTTATTTCTTATTATCATTATTTTAATTCTAATTATATATTTAGTTTTTCGGGATTGGGGTGGCGGTAGGATAGCCTCGCCCCTCTATTCAAGGGTGGGGTAATACGATTGCTAGTGTTGTTCTTACCAGTTGTTCTGTCATGTCATAAAGCCCCCTCGCTGCATTTATCTGTCCTGTAATTTAAAAGAGAAAAGATAGCAGTCAATATAATTCAATTTAATTTAATGACGTCTGACAACCAGAAAATCAGCAACCATCGATAACCAATTTGCAAAACTTTAGAATGGGCGATCAGTAACTGTTATAGATAGGTTGAAGGGCAGTTGCCGATCGGTTGCCAAAAATATCGTACACAAATTGTCCCAACATCAACCATTTTTGTCAAACTTATTCGCGGCAGCTCCTGGAAATATTTACGATTGGTTGGCAGTGTTTCGGCGATTGATCGGCAATAATAAACAACTGGTCGGAGATCAGTGACCAATGTTTTCATTATTCATTTATGCACCGGGGGTACATTCTATGATACACAGGGAGGGTAATCGTGAAGCAGCTCTCTCACTTTTGCAGTGATCATTCAATAAAATGCAGAAAGTGGGACGTCTCCATTGTGTAAAAGATCTATGGATATTTGGGATCATAGGTTGAGTTCTGGGAAGAGGTGAAAAATAATTTGTGAGCGTTATCATTGTTGTTAAGCAAGTGTGGAAGAACATCAGATAAAAAATGTTCCCTGAAAAGCATGGGTCTTCAAATGCCTTCATATTTTAAATATGGCATGTAACAGCATAAAAATCGGGACGGGTTTTTATGTCACATGTTTGTGTAGTCCCACATACATATTTCTGTGTAAAGTGCCTGTTACTTTACCAACACTGGGCCAAATTTCTTATTATTTTGATATATATATATATATATATATATATATATATATATATAAGATATAAAATTATGAATGCTAGCACATCACTGCCGAATACATGTATACAAAAATCAAATATTCAATCATCTCGATACACGAACATTAGGATATTTTCGGGCATCTCGTTGCCCAGAATTATCCTGTTTTTAAAATTTTGTGAGCGAGTGAAGCGAAGTATTAAAATGATATTAAAATACAATTATTCGTAACAGGTGTATGAAATAATTTGTAACGAGGCACTTAAAAAAGACTTGTGCGTTAGATTTGATTACATTACGATAATGGCCTACTGTACAAGTTTTATCTCCGAAGTGGCTTTATTCTGAAATGGAGGGACTTTTATTTGCTGCATCCACATTAGATCGATTCGCTCACGTATTACATCATTTAAAGGTAAAGACCAGTTCTGGAAACGCCCCTCTCTCAACAAAATGAAATGGAAGCTCTCATTACCAATCATGTGAAAGAATATGTTTTGACTAATACGTGATGATGCGAATTTTGCCGGGAAAGTCGGGAAACCGCCTACTAATTGATATATTTGGTAAATTATTATATCTATTGGGACCAAATAGATATCGCGCACGTGGTCGCGTAGTCCCATATACATCTTTCTGTGTACAGTGCTTGTAACTTTACCAAGACTGGGCCAAATTTCTTATCAATTTGATGATTCCAGAACCTTGCAGTACACACCAATACTTATATGCTAGATGATCAACCTTTTCTGATCGATTCCACAACGTTTCTTTCACAATGCAATCGCATGCATGACCAGAACTGGTCTTTGTCTTTAAAAGATCAGACTTTATCGAAATTTTGGATAACATTTGGTGTTTTACCAGGCTGTTTAAAAAAGGAATAACATGCTGCGAAGACCCCTGGCAACCTTTTAAAGACTGACAAAAACCTCTCTGCGACCTCTGACAACTAACTCCCAATTAGCGGGTGTCGGATGTCGGCGACCGGTCGTATCTCTAGAGTGACTTAAGCTTTAATGGATCAACCAGGATTCATAAAAATAGGCCCAACTTAACTTAACATTAGAGAATAAACGTCGCATAAACTTACCGGTGCGGTATCCTGTGAAATAGGAAAACAAAAAAAAGGGACGTTATAATATGTTTGGTAAATAATCATGAATTCTTCATTTGTTTGGAAGACGGATTGTGTTCACAATGGTTCTCTGTTGACAATACTAATGCATTTTGAAAAATTTCACTTTTGACTGGACCCCATGATATTCAGTTGTACTATAAATACCGCGATTACATAATCATTACCAATGGGGCAGCACCGTAAACGGGAATAAGCAGGCTTTTCAATGATACCAATGTCAAGTATGAACAAGTAGTATTACGAGAGATATCAACGCTCAAACTTGAATTGCAGATTTATTTTGGAGGAGTTTTTGATAGATAAAAGTGAGGTGGGGAATCTCACTGCATGGAAGCAACCGTAGTGGCAATATAAATTATTAAAGAAGATTCCCTGTAAGACACGATTCATAGCAAATAGAAATTAAGCCACCTAATTATTTCATTAACAAACATTAAAACTTACATTTACATTCTAAACTACTGATGAAATTAATAATCAGCGATATGAAATATTATATCTTGCATCAAAAAGGTATTGGTTTTTGTTTGGTTGAGAGCTCGTCACGTGACCAGAAATATTTCAACTATTTTAAGGTTGCTCTGAAAAAGTACTATACGGGAGTACTATTTGGGAGTAGAAGTACTATATGAGAGTACTATTTGGGAGTTGAAATATTTTTTTGATTTTTTTTTTTTTTTTTTTAATTTGAAATTTTTTAAAATAATTTGTAGACCCCTATATTAAAAAGCAAATCTAATATTTGTTTTAATTTTTAATTCTTATTTAATAAAAATTGTTATTTTTTAAAATAAATTTTGATAATTTTTTTTCTAAAAATGGTATTTTTTTAAATTTTAAATTTGTTAAGATAAATTTTTGAGGCGGGATATAAAACAAATATACCTTGCCTTCTTTTCGAGGTACTGGTTAAAACTATGGGCCTAGACTCGAATAGTACTATTTGCTTCGGGGCTGCACCCCTCAGCAAATAGTACTATTGTGCACCTCTTGCGCATAGTTTTAACCAGAACCTCTCAAGACAGTGTATATTTGTATACTATTTCATCTTACCTCTGCAAATAACAGTGACTTCTTGGTTGCGGACGCACTGGTTTTGCCCCCAGGGGTCAGCCGGGCAGTCGGTCAGTTTCGCCTCGGTGCCTATGCATCTCACGTTCGATAGCCAGAAAGGGCCACTTCCACTTCCATAATTCGCTAACGAGTGAACCAAGGGGGTATTATAATGACTCCTTGAGTAAACCACGTAAGCACCGGCGCGGTATAGCCCCACTGCCTGCAGGCAACGCTGGCGGATACCAATCCGAAATCATCTTGGTTGCACACGCTTCCCCAACTGCCTTCGTGATAGACTTCGACACGGCCTAACCGGTTGAACAGGGGGAACATGCTCACCAGACGGATATCGTTCTCTGTGGTCGTATACCCAAAAATAAATACAACAGTATCAACAACACAAATCTCAAAAAATCCTTACAAATTTACACCAAAAAAAAATCGAAAAGACTTCAGGGCTCGTATTCATAAAGCCTGATTCAGCCTAGTTGTCAACTAACTATTATGTTCATGTATGTCCTAAAGCCTATGCACATGGGCCCGCCCGCTATGGGCCCGCCAGAAACACGAGCGGAAAGACCTTTGAAAAACCAATCAACCGATCAGGCAATTTCGATAGTCTTGTCCATCATTGTTGAAAAGTGCGACCATTACAAATAATCCAAAAATGATGTCTATGGAAAATAGCCATTTAATTGATATTTCAAAAATCTTTGCGATCGTCTCTATACAGTATAGGGCAAAAAGCCGTGTTCTTCACCCGATTAGTCAACAGTACAATGATATTACGTAATCCTGTATTTTGATTTCTCTAGATCAGCGTTTTTCAACCGGGGTGCCGCAAGACATCTCTAGGGGTACCGCGAGAGAAAAAATAGTTTTAGAATAACGTCAATTTCGTGAAAAAGAAATATTAGAAACTACTATGGTGAAGGAGTATTTTCCTTACGAAATAACATTTTAAAGATAATTAAATGTCTTTCTTCATCGCTCACTTCGCTCGCTCGTAACATTTAAAAACAAAATTATTTCAGGCAGCGAAGTGTCTGACTACCTCAATATTTGGGCAACGAGAAGCCCTTATATCCTTCTACCTGGCAGCGAGGTGGCTGAATGTCATCAAATTCGGGCAGCAAGGTTTATCGTACAGTTTTTATATTCTATATATAAATATTATTAAACCACTCTCATTCGCTTGACTCGCTCACAACATTTTAGAAACAGAATAATTCTGGGCAACGAGATCAATTAAAATAAAGGTTGAAAAACGCTGATCTAAATTATATAATGGGTTATGGAATTTGTCAAATTAAAGTATAAATTTTGTGAAATGGTCTGGCGACGTTAATACTTGGGTTATGATAAGAGGATACAGGAAATAAACAAAACAACAACAACAACAAAACACCACCAGTAACAAGACCAAGGGGGTGTTTCACAAAGACTAAGATCGACTTTAAGTTGGACTTAAGTATAACAGGCCGTTCGTGCCATTGTTTTCTCTCACCATTTACTGGCATTTGTCTTTCAAGGGACGTACAAATCGTGGTCTCAAATCTACAGAGATTACATTTTTTGATAGTTCATTTTTGAAGGAAAAAATATTATCTAAAGATTATAATTTAGAGACCAATGGGGATAGCAACCAATGGCATGAATGGCCTGCTATACTTAAGTCCAACTTAAAGTCGATCTCAGTCTTCGTGAAACACCCCCAAATGTCAAATTAAAGTATAAATTTGGTGAGATGGTCTGGCGACATTAGTAATTGGGTTATGATAAGAGGATAAAGGGAAAATAAAAAACAAAGCAACAACATCTACAACACCACCACCAACAACAACAACAACAAAAGTAATCTCACCTTTGGGCGCGGCTGTAGAGACAGAAGTAAAAATAGAAATAAAAGGGGGAAAAGGTGCATGAGATTTTGTTGTAGTGAATATTTTTCCTAATCATGTTAAAGGCAGGGTATTCCGATATGGCTACAATGCACTGCTGTAATGTATCGTCGTACATTACCATTTACTTATTGATATACATATTTTAATAAACTTTGCAAACATTGTTGGTTCATACCATTTGCTCTTATGTCATACTTTTGCACTGTTTATTTATGATAACGTTAAAATGTTGTGCTGTAACATTTTCTTCTTCATGTTTTGAGTTACATTTCATGTATTTATGTGTGCAGGGCATATAATTCACATATTAAATCACGGTTAGAACAAAAAAGAAAAAAAAGCGTTTTTGTATTATGTGTTATTATACAATTCCTATCTCCGAAGAGGCCTATTATGAAATAGAAGGATTTTTTTCTCCTTCTTCTTGATCCGCTACAGAAAGATTAGCATACGTAACATCAATTAGTAGATCAGACTTTATCTAACTTTTGAACTGACATTTGGTGTTTTAACCAGACTGTTGCAGAAGAAAATAGTATATTTGTTTTACAAATAAATCATCACAGAATAACATGATCCAAGTAATTATTTAAGTTTTCATTTTTCTCCTTCTTTCATCCTTTTTTCATTCAATTTAAAAATATAAAACAAACTGAAACTAGCAGTATGAGCAACAATAGAATTGTCAAAATCAGAAAGAACACAAATTTCCCTCCAGTAAATTTTCAACATACATGCACCCTAAATATTATTAATGCAAATATGCTTCTATTTAGCCCCTGTATGGAAAAATCTATTCCGTCACCAATGACGAAGAAAATGAAAGTTTATGAAATTTTACGTATGCTTCATCGAAACTCTTGTGTCGACCAAAATGATTGTGGAATTGTTTTTTTGTTGGGCTTCCAAGGGTATGCGACAGTCTCAGACTGATTTCCGACTGATCCCCAATGGTTGCCGACTGATCCCCGATGGTTGCCGACTGATCCCCAATGGTTGCCGACTGATCCCCGATGGTTGCTGATTATTACCGGGCGATATTTGGTTGAGAAAAGTTGATCTACGAATGATTTAGGTTCAGTTACTGATTAGACGGGAAGTCTACCCTGATATTAATTTTGTTTCTTAGCGAAACAGAAACAACATGAGAGGAACATGTCAGTGAAAGTTTGAGCAAATTCCGATAAAATTTAGAAAGTTATACACTTTGGAAGTTGCGATCGATCAAACACAAATTGGCAATACTGCGACGTATCTTGTGAGCTCCTCTCCAATTTGATCTGTATAGCTTCAACTTCCAGCCGACCAAATGCTGCGGAGACCCCTGGCAACCATTTAAAGACTGACAAAAACCTCTCTGCCACCTCTGACAACTGACTCCCAATTAGCGGTTGTCGGGTGTCGGCGACCGGTCGTATCTCTAGTATAACTTAAGCTTTCATAGATTAACCAGTAGGCATAAACATAGGCCGAAATTAACTTATCATTAGATAATAAAATCGAATAAACTTACCGGTAGGTGTTCCTGTGAAATAGGAAAACATAAAAAAGGACGTTAAATTAATAATCATGGATTGTTCATTTGTTTGGAAGATAGATTGCGTTCACAATTTTAATGCATTTTGCAAAATTTCCCTTTTCACTGCACATTCCATGATTACATAATCATTACCAATAGGGCATCATTGTAAACGGGAATAAACAGGAATTTCTATGATACCAATGCCCAGTATGATAAATTAGTACCACGAGATATATCAACGATCCAACTTGAATTGCAGATTATTTTTTGGAGCAGTTTATAAAAATAAAAGTGAAGTGGGGAATCTCAAAAGCCACCAAAATGGCTTGTTAAAGATGATTCCCTGTAAAAGATAATGAATAGCAAATGTCAATAAAGCTGCATAATTATTCCATTTAAGGTAGGCCTACTATGTCCCATTTGCAGGTCAAAAATGAAAAGGTTAAATTCCAACGGCATTTGAAAGACAATACTAATTTAGAACTTCCCTCAAAACGAAAGGGCTTGAAAATGGCTTTTAGTGGGAAAATAACGACCATTAGTTGTCGAATCGACTTAAGTGATTGCAATAACCTAAGTAATAGTCTAATTTTCAGACCCTTATACCAAATCGTCGTACGTTTTGTGCTGCGCAAAGATTTAATCAGTTTAATTTTGGCCATTACAAGTAGTGGGTTATTGATGTAGACTACAAATGCTCATGTACCTGTTACAGCTCATTTTATGTATGTTATTACCAAAGAAAAAAGTCAGTCAGTCACTCAATAGTGTCTGACAGTGAAGTCTAAAAGGTAAACGGGTTTCCTTGCATAATTGGAATACCAGGACACTGCTAATATTTAAATTTCACAGATAGGACATACATGACATAGGCCCCCTATTCATAATTCCTGCACAGTTCTACAGAATTTGATGTTGGCTGCAAAAGGGACATAGTATCTTTAAGACATTATAAATTACATTTAATTACATTCTTAGCTACGAATGAAGTGCATATAATTATAATCAGCGATAGTATGTTCACTTACCTTTGCACATAACACCGGCTTCTTGTCTGCGGGTGCACCTGTTTAGCCCCCAGGGGGCAGACGGGCAGTCGGTCAGTTTAGATTCAGTGCCTATGCATCTCACGTTGGAGAGCAAGATAGGACCACTGCCATGACCGTACCTCGATACGAAGTACCTTACTGTGTATGCACCGGCGGGGTAGCCCCACTGCCTGCAGACAACTTTGGCGTCTTCCATTCCGAAGCTTTGGTTGCACACGCTTCCCCATCTGCCTCCGTGATAGACTTCAACACGGCCTGCCCGGGTGGCCGTGAACCTTGTCACGAGACGGATATCGCCCTCTGGTGATCGTATAACCAACAAAACACAACAGTATCAACAACACAAATCTCACAAAATCCTTACAAATTTACACGAATTGAAAAGACTTCAGAAGTTCAGGGCTCGTATTAATTCATGAAACCTGATTCAGCCTAGTTGTGACCCTGTTACACATACGTCTGAAAGTGGACTGAGGCCGGCCCGGAGGCGGCTCGACGTATGTGTAACATCAACTTTTTGAAAAGCCGGACTGAGGCCGGACTGAGGCCAGGTCCAGGCGCGTAGCCAGGGGGGCGGTGGAGGCGGTCGCCCCCCCCCCCAAAAAAAAGAGAAAAAAGGAAGAGGACGTAGGAAGAAAAAGGAGCACGGTACAACGAATCGTCATCTTCTCGAATAATTACATGAAACGTCAGAGCTTCCGCGCTTCGCACGGGAGGGGGAAAACTGAATTCAGACAAGGATTAAGAGCCGAGAATTGGTACAACGAATCGGCTTCTTTCTCTAATAATTTAATGAAACGTCAAAGCTTCCGCGCTTCGTGTGGGAGCGGGGAATCTGAATTCAGACAAGAATTAAGAGTCGAGAACGGTACAACGAATCGGCTTCTTTCTCTAATAGTTTAATGAAACGTCAAAGCTTCCGCGCTTCCTGCACCCACCCCCTAGGAAGCGCGCTTTGCGCGCTCTGTAAGTGATTCGCATGCTTCGCCCCCCTAAAATAAAATCCTGGCTACGCGCTTGGCCAGGTGGACTCAGTCCACCTCTGGATGTGGTTTGAGGCCGGCCCGAGTCCGGACTCAGTCCCGCAATCAGTAGGTGTAACACCAAAGTGGACTCGGGCCGGCCTATAAGCGGAAGTGCCGTGACCTGTCATCATATATCAACATAATACATCGGGCGCGCTTTGCCACCTTCTCTTATGTTATTCTTTGTTTTTATCATTCTATCACTTTCTCTTTCTGTCTTTCCTTATGTTATTCTTTGTTTCTTCCTTCTATCACCTTCTCTTATGTTATTCTTTGTTTTTATCATTCCATCACTTTCTCTTTCTGTCTTTCCTTATGTTAATCTTTGTTTCTTCCTTCTATCACCTTCTCTTATGTTTTTCTTAGTTTTTATAAATCTATCCCTTTCTCTTTCTGTCTTTCCTTATGTTATTCTTTGTTTTTATCATTCTATCACTTTCTCTTTCTGTCTTTCCTTATGTTATTCTTAGTTTTTATCATTCTATCACTTTCTCTTTCTGTCTTCCTGGAGTGCGCCCCAACGTCAGCTCGTGAAAAGGCGACGTGAGGCCGGCCTATGTGTAGACACAAAATTGCGGGCCCGAGATATGTGTAACAGGGGTTTGATGATTTCGAGGCGGCTTCCAATTGCAGGCGTGAGGCCGCCTCCGAAGCCGGCTTTAAAAGCCGTCGCATGTGTAACAGGGGTTACTCGATGTACATGTGTGTGCTAAAGCCTATATGCACAGCTAGCCTAGTACTGTTTCTATCAATATCATGAATATAATATGAGCCCCGGTAAACAGTAAAGCCAAAAAACACGAGCGGAAAGACCTTTGAAAAACCAATCATCCGATTAGGCAATTTCGATAGTCTTGTCGGGAGTCCTGAAAAGTGCGACCATTGCAATGACTCATAACCTTATCCAAACATGATGTACGTCTATGGTAAATACTCCAGAGTATTGGAATTGCCATTTGATTGATATTTCAAAAACCTTTGCGATCGTCTCCAGGGCAAAAAGCCGCGTTCTTCACCAGATTAGCCAACATTACAATGACATTGCGTAATCGATTGTTTTGATTTCTCAACATTATACAACAGGTTATTGATATTGTCAAATTATATTATACATTTAAATAAAAATGGTATTGCGACGTCAACAACAATAACCCCAATTCCCCAAACAAAACGAAAATAACATTAAGAACACCAACTCCTATAACACCACCACCACGTACCACCACCACAACCAACAACAACAAAAGCAATCTCACCTTCGGGCGTGGCTGTAGAGGCAGAAGTAAAAATAGAAATAAGAAATAAAAATGTAGTGAATATTTTGCCTAATCATGGTAAAGGCAGGCTACAATGCACTGATGTAATGTATCTTCGATTGCACCATCTTCCGGTGAAGACGTCGGCCTACACTGAGTGATTTGGGCAAGCGAAGCATCACCGCTCGCGCGCGTCATCGGTGGGTGATGCATTGTGGGGCATTGCTGTAGACACATCGGGATATAATAGGGACTTTTAGATTTGCACGACGAGAACGTGGACTGCTGCGTGGACATCCTTTTAAGGCAATGTGACGTCCTTTTAAGGCACTGCTGGGCAGACTGTCAGTGCCCGGCAGTGCCTTAAAAGGACGTCACATTGCCTTAAAAGGATGTCCACGCAGCAGTCCACGTTCTCGTCGAGCAAATCTAAAAGTCCCTATTATTAGCAGGAGATGGCAGTATACGTAATGTAAATCCGAAGTAGTGCCATTCAGAACGCCCTGCCTTTAATGTTATCGACATGTTAAATGATAAAGCTGAGTTCTGATCAGGCGATTACATAGTCAAGAAACTGATCGATTACAAGCAATTGGAAAACGTTGATTATGTAGAACATAAGAACTGAGGTAAAGTTCCTTCTGTTTAGGCTTTGGAACCCACACAATGATAAGATATAAGGCATTGGTTCAGTCATGCTGAATTTCACATTCAATGCAAACACAAATGGGAAAAGTACACACATATGCCTTTAACGTTTGGTCAAAATTGTCAGATTTTCTCGTCATTATGAGGACATGGTCGTTTTTTTTTAAGTAGGGACATTTCTACTATGATATGTTTCTAAACTGACAAAAATGAAAACGACCACAAACCGAATTTAGATTTTCACCTTCACAAGAATTTAACCTTCTTTTTAAAGCCACTAAAAAATTCACTAGAAATCATGAACGGAATATGAACATTTATAAGTTGGCAGTCCTATTTATAGTCCTACGAGTTAGAAACACCTTCAAATGACTATGCAAAACATGTTCAACCAACTTTTTTTCCGAATTTACTTTTCGTTATAAGTATCAGAACGAAATACTATCTACAATAACAACAGCAAGAAGAAAACGCTAAATGTTCAAATGTTTAGTACAAATCTTTCCTCTCGGTTCTAGGACACCTACCCCTTGGACAACCACCCCCGGATAACCACCCTCTAAGACAACTACCCTCTAGGACGACAACCCCCTAGGACAACTACCCCCGGACAACTACCCCCAGACAGCTACCCCCTATGACAACTCCCCCAGGCAACTACCCCCTAGGACAACTACCCCCGGACAACTACCCCCCAGACAACTACCCCCTACGACAAACATTCTCTAGGACAACTACCCCCGGACAACTATCCTAGGGGGTTGTTGTCTTCGTCCGGTTGTAGGTAGATGTAATCTGGGGGTAGTTGTCCTAGGGGTGGTTGCCCTAGGGGTTAGTTGTCCTAGGGGGTAGTTGTCCTAGAGAGTGGTTATCCTAGGGGTGGTTATCCGGGGGTGGATGTCTGGATACGTTCCTCTCCATCATATTTTAAGCGAGGACGTTATTTGCGGAATGCTTTAATTTCTCTGTCCACTTTTTCTCATTCTCTTTCTTTACTTTTCGGTATCAGTATCTACAATAACAACAGCAACATAAAGCTAAATTTTCAAATGTTTAATAGAAATCTTTTCCCTCCATTATCTCTTAAGCAAGGCCGTTGTTTACGGAATGCGATCTATTCACTGTCTCCTTCTCTATTTTGTCGATATAAGTCACATGCACTTCTATCTCCGTTAATCTCCTCCTCCACTCTATTTTTCCGCTTTTCAGTTCTCTCCCTCTCTCTCTTTCTCTCTCTCTCTCTCTCTCTCTCTCTCTTTCTCTCTCTCTCTCTCTCTCAAACACTCTTTTCCCTCCATTATCTCTTAAGCAAGGCCGTTGTTTACGGAATGCGATCTATTCACTGTCTCCTTCTCTATTTTGTCGATATAAGTCACATGCACTTCTATCTCCGTTAATCTCCTCCTCCACTCTATTTTTCCGCTTTTCAGTTCTCTCCCTCTCTCTCTTTCTCTCTCTCTCTCTCTCTTTCTCTCTCTCTCTCTCTCAAACACTCTTTTCCCTCCATTATCTCTTAAGCAAGGCCGTTGTTTACGGAATGCGATCTATTCACTGTCTCCTTCTCTATTTTGTCGATATAAGTCACAAAAAAGTCATGCACTTCTATCTCCGTTAATCTCCTCCTCCACTCTATTTTTCCGCTTTTCAGTTCTCTCCCTCACACTCTTTCTTTCTCTCTCTCTCTCTCTCTCTCTCAAACACTCTTTTCTCTCCATTATCTCTTAAGCAAGGCCGTTGTTTACGGAATGCGATCTGTTCACTGTCTCCTTCTCTATTTTGTCGATATAAGTCACATGCACTTCTATCTCCGTTAATCTCCTCCTCCACTCCATTTTTCCGCTTTTCAGTTCTCTCCCTCTCACTCTTTCTCTCTCTCTCTCTCTCTCTCTCTCTCTCTTTCTCTCTCTCTCTCTCTCTCTCTCAAACACTCTTTTCTCTCCATTATCTCTTAAGCAAGGCCGTTGTTTACGGAATGCGATCTATTCACTGTCTCCTTCTCTATTTTGTCGATATAAGTCACATGCACTTCTATCTCCGTTAATCTCCTCCTCCACTCCATTTTTCCGCTTTTCAGTTCTCTCCCTCTCACTCTTTCTCTCTCTCTCTCTCTCCCTCTCTCTCTCAAACACACACGCACTCACACACACACACACACTCACGCACGCATGCGCACATGCATACGGGACTTTCTGATGACATTTTAAACCCTCTCCACTTGCATATATGTTCAATCCCATCGGAAATAGTCGGCGAAACGAGATTTTGCAAGACCTGCTCGACGTGCGTACGCGTTCATGGCGTGAATCGAGGACTCGTTACAGGCTGTTACTACATGTTCGAGGAAACAAATTTATGTAATAATAATGATAACATCGGAATCTTTAGACACATTGTCACTCCTGGCCCTCCATTATTATTAAACCTTTAGCACGGCTGCCACTATAGCGCTCGAGCATTTTAAGGAATTAATTCCTGCCGGGTATCCATTTACCTCACCTGGCTGGAGTGTGGCAAATCTGGTAGGTTAATGTCTTGCCAAAGGACATTAGTGCTGGGGTTCACAGTCCGGAGACTTATCCAATATGTCCTCTGGACCACATCACCTCTACATAGGAATGTATCACCCTCACTGAGGACGAGGACCTACCCTTTAAATGCCAACCGAGAACCTAAAATAACTTACTTCTCAGTTCAGTTCAGTTCAATTTATTCATTCTTCTCAAGCATAAAAACAATATTATAAGATATACAAAATGGCAAATATACATAGTAAGAGGAAAAACGGAAACTACAAAAAAGTTCATAAAAACTTGTACAGAGTAGTTCCCAGTAAAGGGAAAAATACATGGTATAAACAATAGCAATAACAAAATACCAAATTATACAGATTAACTAGGTAATCCTATAGTAACACACTACACTAACACCAGCAATCATACAGGGAGGGTGGGGGTTAATGGTAATTGTAAATTTAATGGAAACAAATATTTGAATAGTCATCAATATATACCCTTTTCAACTTTGCTTTGAATGAAGCCATTTGTTGAACTCTTTACATCCTCTGAAAGATTATTCCACACGCGTGGACCACTGTGTCTTAATGAATTAAGTAAAATCTGTGTTTTAACTTTGGGATAATGAAATTTATTACTTGAGCGAGTACTGTGATTATGGACCGATCTATTTATGGTGAACATTTGGGAAACATTGCAAGGAGTAATATTATGAATTGTATGAAACATTACTAATGCTATTTGAAATCTATGTATATCATATAGTTAGGGTTTTTAAACGGAATAATAATGGTCGCAAATGTGATCTAAAGGAAGAATTTGTGCATATTCTCAAAATGTTCTTTTGTAATTTGTGTAACGGTTCCAATTTCGTTGTTCCAACATTCGCCCAAATAGTATTACAATATTGAAGATAAGGTAAGGCTAGACAAATATAAAGCATATACATTTCCTTTTGAGGCAAAAAAATCACGAAGTTTACAATGAATTCCTACAGTTTTTGAGATCTTGCTAGTTATAGTGGAACGATGGCTGTTGAGGTCTAAGGTTACCCCAAGAAACTTGATTGTTTGGGAGCAACTTAAAGGGATTTCATTCACTAAATGAAATTACATGTGTTATATGTTCTTTACAAAAGTACATAACATTAGTTTTATCATAATTTATTACCAATTCATTAGCATGAAACCAATTTATAATCTTAATTAATTCCTTATTTATCTTATTTACAAGAATATCAAAATCATTATGAGAAGCAACTAAATTAGTGTCGTCTGCGAAGAGGACAAAATGGAAAATTGAAGAAACAGTACATAAATAATTTATATGAATAAAAAAGGAGCGGGTCCAGTGTTGAGCCCTGGGGGACTCTACACTGAACCCTCTCATGATGAGAAATAACATTATTATAAACAGTATAATGAAAACGGTCAGATAAATAATCCTTGAACAAATTAAATACGTATACCAAAATCATCTAACTTAGAAAGTAAAATATTTTGATTAAAGGGCAAGTTCACTCCAACTTACTTTCAATAGAAGCAGAAAAATCAGACAAACCAATCAAAAAAAGTTTGAGCTAAATCGGATAACTAATAAGAAAGTTACCAATTTTGACATGACATGAAAAACTTTGAAAATCACTAGACAAATTGGCAACTCACCCATGAGTCTGTTACGTCATGTCCTCACTATCAACTAATTATTTTCTTTATATTGATAATATAAATTTCCTATTTTCTCCCTAAGAATCTTATTTCTTCACACCAGCATCCAAGTAGATTGATAGTAATATGTTTTCGTGTGGATAAACTAATATAGAGTAATTTTTTTCTTCCAGTTTAATCATGAAAAATGTGAATTTTGATAAACTATTTAATATATAAAAATAAATAATTATGAAATAATATACAATATTCAGAAAATAGTATCAATTCCTCAAAGTTCATGAATTTTTTTGTGAAATGTCATGCACGCAATATGATACAAATCATATAACCTGGGCAAAGGCATGGGAAAATCAAGTTTTAGGGGGAAAAAAGGGAAATTAATGGGATTAAACAATTGATAAATAGTGAGGACATGACGTCACAAACTGATAACCAAATTGGCAATTTGTGTAGTGATTTCCACTGTTCCATAGTTTTAAATATTTTTTCAAAAATTCATAACTTTCTTATTAGTTATCCCATTTTGCTTTTTGATGGGTTTGTCTGATTTTCTGCTTCTATTGAAAGTAAGTTATTTTTGGAGTGGACTTGGACTTTTAATTACATCAAACACCTTACTAAAATCGAGAAATATACCAAGTGAGTGTAAGTTAGTATTCATATTATTAAGGACATGATCATGAAGGTCAATAAGTGGAAGATCACAAGAGGAATTTGATCTAAATCCATATTGAGAATTATTCAACAGATTATTTTTATCAATATGACTTATAAGTCTGTTGTACATCAACTTTTCTAAGACTTTAAAATGTTTTCTAAGACTTTAGAAAAACAGGGGAGTAATGTTATTGGTCTGTAACTTGAAAATATATGAAGATCCCTTTTTTTAAATACCGGAATACCGGAATATATATATATACAAGAGGCTTAGTAATAAAATGTATAACCTGTTTGATCACTGATTGGCTAATACCATCAAACCCCGCATTTTTACTTAATTTTAGCTGTTTAACAACTTGAATAATTTCAGTTTCATTTGTAGGGCTCAAATATATGGAGTTATGGCAATGGTTTGTAAAAGAAGAAGAAAAATGAAGTAGAAGTTTGGGCAATATTAGATTTAATCTTAGTAGCAATATTGGAGAAAAAATGATTAAAATCCTCAATGATGATTTGGTTGTCAGTTATTTTAATATCACCTTTTATAAAGTAACTAGTAATATCTTCTTCTTTTTTTGCCAAGTACATCATTAATAATCTTCCATAATATAGAAAGATTACTTCTGTGTTTCTGCAACAAGTTGCAAAAATATTGTTTTAACCCTTTTAAGTTTTAAACATTCTTTCTGTTGATTGATTTCTGTGTTTACAGAATCTTGTATACATCCAATCTTTTTTAATGTATACATTTCAATAAGGAATTTGTTATCCATGGCTTACGTACTTGATATTTTTTATAATTCATTCTTCTTTTTAACATACAATTATTTTCATATGCATTCTTAAAACAGTGGATGAATTTACTATAAGCATTATCAATATCCTCACACGCTAAGACTTCATCCCACAAAATACTGGATAGATCATTCTTCATAGAATTAACAGATGATAAATCGGTCTTATGTATGATAGGAGAGGGTATTTGTGGGGTTGATTGTTCACAGTATAAGCTAGTTATTTGAAATATGGGCATAAGCATTGTTATATGAAAGATCACTTGTTTTCACCACTTGTTGAGGATGGAGGGGGAACATGTCCCCGTAACCTCTATAGCTACCCCCATCGGATTGCCTCAGTTATCACAAAGGCTGTTTAAAAAAAACTAGAAGTCCAATGAGTATTTATGCATGCAGAAATATACAGGATGATCTGAAGATGAAATGCTTCGAAATGAATTAGAAAAGTGCCAAGATGAGACCTTTATGTCTCATAATTCTCATAAATGATTGATGGTTATTTTACCTGACTGCTAAGAAAGCATAAATTCTTGTAAGTAAGCAACCAGACGAACGACGGCTTTAGGTCCTCTCTGAGGGACCTGGTAGTGAGGATTAGTGCCTAACCAAAGGGCACTAGCGCATCGACTTGGTTTCGAACCCGGGTCACCGGATTACGACACCACTGCTCTACCGCGCCTCCTCAAGGTCTGGACGTTGCCTCTCATAATTTATGTATGTAGGCCTATTTCAGTTTTATCAATGAGATAAACAGGATGGCATGGCATCTAATTACTGTTCCAGAGTGACTAACTTGACATATTTCAAGAAAGATAGTGTAAGCTAGAGATATTTGGGGTGAGACATTTGAAATATAATTGAAGAAAAATAGAAGGTACCGATGGGGAAAAGAAAGGCGAATGAGAGAAGATGTAAGCATTAGACTAGGAGACCTTTTCATTTAAACTAGGACTATTGAATTGGAGTCATTCGTGCACGAAGGTAAAACAAGATTACCCCATGAAGTGCTTTAGAAATGGCGTGAAATGCTGTCCTCTGAGCATAAGAAACCAGCCTGACATGAGTACATTCTAAGTTGTGGTGGTGCCTGCCAGACGCTCCTTTGTAATGAAACAAAAACAATTTCAGTAATCAATTATCATCAATAGAGTTATGCCCTTCTTTTTCCATCAGGTTAAAGGTACAGACCAGTTTGGGAAACGCCCCTCTCTCAAAAAAATGAAATGGAAGCTCTCATTACCAATCATGTGAAAGAATATGTTTAGACTAATACGTGATGATACAAATTTTGCCGGGAAAGTCGGGAAACCGCCTACGAATTGATATATTTGATATATTTGGGAAATTATTATATCTATTGGGACCAAATAGATATCGCGCACGTGGTCGCGTAGTCCCATATACATCTTTCTGTGTACAGTGCTTGTAACTTTACCAAGGTTGGGCCAAATTTCTTATCATTTTGATGATTCCAGAACCTTGCAGTACACACCAATACTTATATGCTAGATGATCAACCTTTTCTGATCGATCCCACAACGTTTCTTTCACAATGCAATCGCATGACCAGAACTGGTCTTTCTCTATAATCCGGTTAATTTTCTTCTAATAATATAGTAGTTTATTATATTTATGCAATTTTCCACTTATTACGGCCGTCTGTTTTGTGTTTTGTTTAGGGGGCGGCCGATGGACACAGCTCGCTACTTTAAACGTCTTGCAGTGGACATATATGATATGATTATGTAGTATTTCATTATATTTATTCGATTTTTGTACTTATTAAGGGCGTCTGTTGGGCACAACCCACCATTGGAAAAGTCTGGCAGTGGTAATTGGTAATAAAAAGAGTTATGCTCTACTTTTTTCATCAGGTTTGTTCCAGTTACTTTTCTTAATGTAGTATTTTTAGCATTCTGTCATTTGGGGCCGTCTGGCGGGCACAACCCCTCTTAAAACGTCTGACAGTGGTCGTTAATGATACAGGGAGTTGTTGTCCATAATTTCCACCAATTTTCAACCGGTTACCTTTCTTGCCACTCTACCTCTTTTATTTTAATTCTTTATTATCCTCACCGTATCAGATGGGCATTTGGCATTTGGGGGAGTCTGGCGGGCCCAATTCGTGGTACAGGGTGCAATGTTCTACAATTTCCACCAGGTTTGATCCAGTTACTATTTTCGCTAATCTAGCTCAATGTTAGCCCCCCTGGCCGCCCCCACCACTCTGTGCACGACTGACATCAAGCTAGTGACACACTTTTGTTCATGGATCATTGCTGTGTATATGAAAAATAGTTTTTCGCTAGGCTGACCCCTTCTGGTTCCTGCTCTATCATTCACGGTATTATTTATATAATAATTTTGCAAGATCCCCCCCCCCCAGGCACGTAGCCAGGGGGCACGTGCCCCAAAATTTCCAAGATCATACACACTTCCTCATAGACCCCTCCCCAGGACGTCGATCAATTACATGTATGTGCCCCCCAAAACATCAAACTCTGGCTACGGCGCTGCCCCCATTCCTTTTGTACGCACTTCCTTTCTTTGAACAATGTGGGCTCGATACTCCCTGTCCGTCATTCGCTGTTTTCGAAGCATTTTGGGGTTCTCGGTTTTCATAAGTTTTCATTTCGCTGATCATACTATTGGAGAGCTCGTACCACGTTTCTTGGCACGTCGAGGTGAACCACGGCGCGCTTACAGCGAAATATCATCTCAAGATGCCCCTAAGCAATGCGGTGTGAGCTCTCACAACGTATGGACAGTGAAACAAGGACACAACCGTTATATTAATCACAGCCCGCTCATCCACCATACATGTGCGCGCGCGCGCGCGCGTGTGTGTGTGTGTAATAGAGAGAGAGAGAGAGAGAAGGAGAGGGAGAGACAGAGGGAGAGACAGAGAGAGCGGGAGAGAGAGGGGGAGAGAGGGAGAGAGGGAGAGAGAGAGAGGGGGAGAGGGAGAGAAAGGAAAAGCGGAAAATAGAGTGGAAGGTGAGATTAACGGAGATAAAAGAGCATGTGACTTATATTGAAAGAAAGAGAACGAGACAGTGAACAAATCGCATTCTGTAAACAACGACCTTGCTTAGTTAAGAGATAACGGAGAGAAAAGATTTCTACTAAACATTTGAAAATTTAGCTTCATGCTGCTCTGGTTTTTGTAGATAGTATTTTGTTTATGGTACTGATACCGGAAAGTATTTGTTCTCATCTTCCTGGAAAGAGTGCACAGAGAAATTAAAGGACTCCGTAAACAACGAGCTTGCTTAAAACATAATGGAAAGGAAAGATTTCTACTAAACATTTAAAAATTTAGCTTTTTTTTTCTCGCTGTTGTTATTGTAGATAGTAATTTGTTCTGAAACTGATACGGAACGTAAATTCGGGAAAAAAAATTGTTGAACATTTTTTTCATGACCATTTCAAGGTGTTTCTTACTCGTAGGACTATACTGTATACCTGTAAATCGTGATTTAATGTGTGAATTATATGAATAACTGTAAATTTCCATTTTCATTTCATTTCTTACGTCGGCACCTTCTTACAGTTAAAATGTATATATTGGGTGTGTCCTCCCTGAAGTTTTCATGAATGAAAAGGCTGTTAATTTTGTTTCTGGATTAGCCGCTGCATGTTTTCGAGGATTAGTTATACCTTTTGATCTCTCATTTGATTAAATGATCTTTCAAAATAAAAAAAACACCATTATAGTGCGTATCAACAACAAAAAAGTACACGTTTTGAAAATACCCTCAAAAATAAATATGTTACGATATCTGCATGATTTTTCTTATGATATTATTTGTGAAGGTCTGTTCAATCGGATGACACTAAAAGTATTGACAATATTTCATGCTTCAGTATGCATTGGCTAATTTCGAGAAGAAAAAAAAATTGAGGATATTTTCAAAGTGTGTATTTCTTTTTTTGCGCCGAAAAAAAATCATAATCTAATTAAGTAATCCCAATTTGAATGAAAAGGTCTCCTATTATTATGCCTATATACATCATCTCTCATTCACCTTCCTTTTTTCCAAACGTTACCTTTTACTTTTCTTAATGTATTTTTCGAAATGTATCACCCCAAATATCTCACGATCTTTCCACGTATCACTTCTTGAAATATCTCGGGATATGCGAGACAACCTTGTTTATCTCCTTGATAAAAAAAAAACGAAATAGGCCTACATAAATAAATTATGAGATGCATCGTCTAGACATAAAGGTCCCAGCTTGGCATTTTTCTTTATCATTTCGAAGGATATCATCATCAGATTATCCTGTTTATTTGTTTGTCAGTTGTTTTTTTCTATATGCATGAATACCTATCTGACTCTAGCTTTTATAACAGCTTTTTGAATGGCTGAGGTAATCCAGTGGCGTAGCTTTATGGGTTACAATGAGAAAAGAAGAAGCATGGACCGCCTCCCGCCCCTCATTCTAATCAGTAGAATTGTAAATTTGGTGCCCCCTCCTGTGCCCCCTCAATGGATGGACTCACAATTCGCCACTGAGATAACAAGTATCCAGGAAGGAGGAATAATCTCCAACAAGGTCCTATGGTGTAATATAAAGGCCTGTCACTCTCACAATTTCCAACATTTTTCGGCGAGACCTCCACAGATCAGCTCCTGGTTTATATTTCTTGCGAAGCAATGGAATTCTACGCTTCAGTTTTGTTCCTCTCCCTCATCGCTGCAAGTGCCATGGGTATGAGTTACAATGGTTTTCCTTTTCTTTTGTAATTGCTTTGTATTTGCTATGTTTTGTTTTGTTTTTTTTTTTATAAGTAACGCTTTTACTTGAAAAGATGTTTATTTCACAGTTTAAAGTAAGCCTACAAGGTGAAAATAATTGGTAATTTTTTTCTTCTTTTTCAGAAGGTTAGAAAATTAGTAGATACATTCGGAAAAGGAGAAAGAGTTCGTAATTACGACAATGAAATAGAACCCTGTATTAGTTTTCTGAATTACGAACCTTCAGAATAATAAACATTATTTCATTTTGGAACTATAAACCCTATTTCATTTTCGAAATTATGAACCTTCAAATAACATGAATAAACGAACCTTCGGAATAACGCAATAAATGTTCGGATTTATGAGCCCTTTTTATCTTCGGAATTATGAAACTCCTGCTATCGAAAAATTGTGTTTCAGAATTATAGACCTTTAGAATAATGAACCTTTGGGGTGGGGGACAAAACCTTCAGAAAAAAACGAGTGCCTACTAAATACAATCCGAGAGGGCCACCGTCGTGACAATACAAATTCAGGGTTTTAATCTCAATTTGTTCTCACCAAAGAATGTCTTTTTCGAATAGAATTGATACACAGGCTTTTCATTCCAGGGGCGGATCCAGCCAGCGGCAAGGGGGCAATTCGTCCGAAAATATTCAGCGGCGAATCAGCCGGCCGGCGGGGGTAAGGAGCACTTTTTTTAAACGGAAAATTAACGTTACCATCTTTTTTTAAACCTTTTTTTCTTCAGGGGAGAGAGCCACTGGTTCATTCCACGTTATTGTTGGTGAAATTTGTGAAAAGGAGTAGTCCAGCCTGACATAAAGTTGTTTTTAATTTAAAGCATAATGAGTGAACTAATCAGTGAGAGTACAGGGAAAGTCTAATAACAAATAATATTTGTATATTAGGATGTGCTCTGCTAATTAAAACGATTAAAGGATGTTGTTCCGATTCGTACAAACTTTCGAAAACCCGACTATATTTATTTTATTTATTCATTTTTTGTTTCTTTTTTTTACACACGGTGGCTTAACCACACTATTGCACTCTTGCCCTTATTAAAGGGCTTTACACCTGTAGATACGTGAAGTGTAACACAATACATGAAGAAGAAAATGTTACAACGCAACATTTTAACGTTATCATAAATAAACATTGCAAAAGTATGACATAAGAGTAAATTATATACCAACAATGTTTGCAAAGTTTGTAAAAAACATCAATAATTAAGTACATGGTAATAAAAAATTTAGTTGACTTATGTAGTATTTTGATTGTCTTCTACGTTATACGGGTCTACGTACTGCTCAAAAAGAAGATTAAGTTCTTGTGAAGGTAAAAAAAACTAAATTCGGTTTGTGATCTTTTTTCATTTTTGTCAGAGAGAGAGGGAGAGAAAGGAAAAGCGGAAAATAGAGTGGAGGGTGAGATTAACGGAGATAAAAGAGCATGTGACTTATATTGAAAGAAAGAGAACGAGACAGTGAACAGATCGCATTCTGTAAACAACGACCTTGCTTAAGAGATAATGGAGAGAAAAGATTTCTACTAAACATTTGAAAATTTAGCTTTATGCTGCTGTGGTTTTTGTAGATAGTATTTTGTTCTGAAACTGAAAACGGAACGTAAATTCGGGAAAAAAAATTGTTGAACATTTTTTTCATGACCATTTCAAGGTGTTTCTTACTCGTAGGACTATACTGTATACCTGCTTATTACATAAATATAAATGTTCATATTCCTTTCACGATTTCTAATAAATTTGTAATGTAGTCATCTGAAATAAACTTCACATCGAAGCTATCGACCACTAACCACTCGGCACAATAAAGCAACAGAGTTATCATTATCACAGAGCTTTGCAATTGTTTGCGCTATGGAGTGGGATCCTGCAGGGCCGAGGTATAAAATATTTGTACCACTGATTTGTTCGATAATAAATCTTTTATATCAACCAGTTTATAACAGATATAGTTTATCAATTAATATAAATGAAATCTGATAAAGAGGTTAATGGGCTTACCACAACTAAATGATTTAGGTCGTGTTTAAACCTTACTGCACTATATTTAGACTTCATGTATTTCGAGCTCCATCTGACTAGGGGGGGGAGGTAAAGAACGCCCCCTCCCCATTCACCCCTTAGATCTCCGTTTGGTTCGAAAATATGTTTTTGTAAAGCGTGATTTAATGTGTGAATTATATGAATAACTGTAAATTTCCATTTTCATTTCATTTCTTACGTCGGCACCTTCTTACAGTTAAAATGTATATATTGGGTGTGTCCTCCCTGAAGTTTTCATGAATGAAAAGGCTGTTAATTTTGTTTCTGGATTAGCCGCTGCATGTTTTCGAGGATTAGTTATACCTTTTGATCTCTCATTTGATTAAATGATCTTTAAAAATAAAAATAAAACACCATTATAGTGCGCATCAACAACAAAAAAGTACACGCTTTGAAAATATCCTCAAAAATAAATATGTCACGATATCTGCATGATTTTTCTTCTGATATTATTTGTGAAGGTCTGTTCAATCGGATGACACTAAAAGTATTGACAATATTTTATGCTTCTGTATGCATTGGCTAATTTCGAGAAGAAAAAAATTGAGGATATTTTCAAAGTGTGTATTTCTTTTTGCGCCGAAAAAAAATCATAATCTAATTAAGTAATCCCAATTTGAATGAAAAGGTCTCCTATTATTATGCCTATATACATCATCTCTCATTCACCTTCCTTTTTCCAAACGTTACCTTCTACTTTTCTCAATGTATTTTTTGAAATGTATCACCCCAAATATCTCGCGATCTTTCCACGTATCACTTCTTGAAATATCTCGAGATATGCGAGACAACCTTGGTTATCTACTTGATAAAAAAAAAACACGAAATAGGCCTACATAAATAAATTATGAGATGCATCGTCTAGACATAAAGGTCCCAGCTTGGCATTTTTCTTTATCATTTCGAAGGATATCATCATCAGATTATCCTGTTTATTTGTTTGTCAGTTGTTTTTTTCTATATGCATGAATACCTATCTGACTCCTAGCTTTTATAACAGCTTTTTGAATGGCTGAGGTAATCCAGTGGCGTAGCTTTATGGGTTACAATGAGAAAAGAAGAAGCATGGACCGCCTCCCGCCCCTCATTCTAATCAGTAGAATTGTAAATTTGGTGCCCCCTCCTGTGCCCCTCAATGGATGGACTCACAATTCGCCACTGAGATAACAAGTATCCAGGAAGGAGGAATAATCTCCAACAAGGTCCTATGGTGTAATATAAAGGCCTGTCACTCTCACAATTTCCAACATTTTTCGGCGAGACCTCCACAGATCAGCTCCTGGTTTGAATTTCTTGCGAAGCAATGGAATTCTACGCTTCAGTTTTGTTCCTCTCCCTCATCGCTGCAAGTGCCATGGGTATGAGTTACAATGATTTTCCTTTTCTTTTGTAATTGCTTTGTATTTGCTATGTTTTGTTTTTTTTTTTTTTTTTTATAAGTAACGCTTTTACTTGAAAAGATGTTTATTTCACAGTTTAAAGTAAGCCTACAGGGTGAAAATAATTGGGTTTTTTTTTCTTCTTTTTCAGAAGGTAAGAAAATTAGTAGATACATTCCGAAAAGGAGAAAGAGTTCGTAATTCCGACAATGAAATAGAACCCTGTACTAGTTTTCTGAATTACGAACCTTCAGAATAATAAACCCTATTTCATTTTCGAAATTATGAACCTTCAAATAACATGAATAAACGAACCTTCGGAATAACGCAATAAATGTTCGGATTTATGAGCCCTTTTTATCTTCGGAATTATGAAACTCCTGCTATCGAAAAATTGTGTTTTAGAATTATAGACCTTTAGAATAATGAACCTTTGGGGTGGGGGACAAAACCTTCAGAAAAAACAAGTGCCTACTAAATACAATCCGAGAGGGCCACCGTCGTGACAATACAAATTCAGGGTTTTAATCTCAATTTGTTCTCACCAAAGAATGTCTTTTTCGAATAGAATTGATACACAGGCTTTTCATTCCAGGGGCGGATCCAGCCAGCGGCAAGGGGGCAAGGGGGCAATTCGTCCGAAAATATTCAGCGGCGAATCAGCCGGCCGGCGGGGGGGTAAGGAGCACTTTTTTTAAAGGAAAATTAACGTTACCATCTTCTTTTTAACCTTTTTTTTTCTTCAGGGAGAGAGCCCCCTCCGCCCTGTCTCCCTGGATCCGCCACTGGTTCATTCCACGTTATTGTTGGTGAAATTTGTGAAAAGGAGTAGTCCAGCCTGACATAAAGTTGTTTTTAATTTAAAGCATAATGAGTGAACTAATCAGTGAGAGTACAGGGAAAGTCTAATAACAAATAATATTGGTGTATTAGGATGTGCTCTGCTAATTAAAACGATTATGGCCAGGTTTTCGAGGTCCCGAAAAGTATGTTGTTCCGATTCGTACAAACTTTCGAAAACCCGACTATATTTATTTTATTTATTCATTTTTTTTGTTTCTTTTTTTACCCACGGTGGCTTAACCATACTATTGCACTCTTGCCCTTACTAAAGGGCTTTACACCTATAGATACGTGAAATGTAACACAATACATGAAGAAGAAAATGTTACAACGCAACATTTTAACGTTATCATAAATAAACATTGCAAAAGTATGACATAAGAGTAAATTATATACCAACAATGTTTGCAAAGTTTGTAAAAAAACATCAATAATTAAGTACATGGTAATAAAAAATTTAGTTGACTTATATGTAGTATTTTGATTGTCTTCTACGTTATACGGGTCTACGTACTGCTCAAAAAGAAGATTAAGTTCTTGTGAAGGTAAAAAAACTAAATTCGGTTTGTGATCTTTTTTCATTTTTGTCAGTTTAGAAAGATATCATAGTAGAAGTGTCCCTTCTTTAAAAAAACCAACCATGTCCTCAAAATGACGAGAAAATCTGACAATTTTGACCAAACGTTAAAGGCAAATGTGTGTACTTTTCCCATTTGTGCGTGCATTGAATGTGAAATTCAGCATGACAGAACTAATGCCTTATATCTTAACATTTTGTTGGTTCCAAAGTCTAACAGAAGAACCTTAACCTCAGTTCTTATTTTCTAATAATCAACGTTTTCCAATTGCTTGCAATCAGTAAGTTTCTTGACTATGTAATCGCTTGATCAGAACTCAGCTTTATCATTTAACATGTCGATAACATTAAAGGCATGGCATTTTGCTGGCACTACTTCGGATTTACATTACGTATACTGCCATCTCCTGCTCATAATATCCCGATGTGTCTACACAGCAATACCCCACAATGCATCACTAACTGATGACGTGCGTGAGCGGTGATGCCCCAAATCACTCAGTGTAGGCCGACGCCTTCACCGGAAGATGGCGCAATCGAAGATAAATTACAGCAGTGCATTATAGCCATGTCGGAATACCCTGCCTTTAACATGATTAGGCAAAGTATTCACTACAACAAAATCTCATGCACCTTTTCCCCCTTTTATTTCTATGTTTACTTCAGTCTCTACAGCCGTGCCCAAAGGTGAGATTACTTTTGTTGTTGGTGGTGGTTGTGGTGGTGGTGGTGCTGTAGATGTTGTTGCTTTGTTTTTTTTATTTTCCCTTTATCTCTTATCATAACCCAATTACTGACGTCTCTGGACCATTTAAAGGTACTATGTCCCATTTGCAGGCCCACAAAATGAAAAGGTTAAATTCCAACGGCATTTGAAAGACAATACTAATTTAGAACTTCCCTAAAAAAGAGGGGGCTTGAAAATGTCTTTAAGTGGGAAAATAACAACTATTAGTTGTCGAATCGACTTAGGAGCTATAGAGCCCGTAAGTAATAGTCTGATTTTCAGACCATTGTACCGAATGGTCGTACGTTTGATGCTGCGCAAAGATTCAATCAGATTAATTTTGGCCATTACAAGAAATAGGTTATTGATGTAGACAAATGCTCATGTACCCTTTACAGCTCATTTTATGAATGTTATTACCAAAGATGAAAAAAGCCAGTCAGTCACTCAATAGTGTCTGACAGTGAAGTCTAGCAAGGGGTTTCCTTGCATAATTTGAATATTGGGACACTGCTAAGTGCTAACGTTTAAATTTCACAGATATATAGGACATACATGACATATTCATAATTCCTGCAAAGTTCTACAGAATTTGATGTTGGCTGCAAAAGGGACATAGTATCTTTAAGTCTTGTTACTGGTGGTGTTGTTGTTGTTGTTTTTTGTGGAATCGGGGTTGTCGTTGTTGTTGTTGTTTTTATATTTCCTGTATCCTCTTATCATTACCCAAGTATTGACGTCGCCAGACCATTTCACCAAATTTATACTTTAATTTGACAATTTCCATAACCCATTGTATAATTTAGAGCAGCGTTTTTCAACCTTTTATTTTAATTGATCTCGTTGCCCAGAATTATTCTGTTTCTAAAATGTTGTGAGCGAGTCAAGCGAATGAGAGTGGTTTAATAATATTTAGATATAGAATATAATAATTGTACGATATACCTTGCTGCCCGAATTTGACGACATTCAGCCACCTCGCTGCCAGGTAGAAGGATATAAGGGCTTCTCGTTGCCCAAATATTGAGGTAGTCAGACACTTCGCTGCCTGAAATAATTTTGTTTTTAAATGTTACGAGCGAGCGAAGTGAGCGATGAAGAAAGACATTTAATTATCTTTAAAATGTTATTTCGTAAGGAAAAATTCCTTCACCATAGTAGTTTCTAATATTTATTTTTCACGAAATTGACGTTATTCTAAAACTATTTTTTTCTCTCGTGATACCCCTAGAGATGTCTTGCGGCACCCCGGTTGAAAAAACGCTGATCTAGAGAAATCAAAATACAGGATTACGTAATATCATTGTACTGTTGACTAATTGGGTGAAGAACACGGCTTTTTGCCCTAGAGACGATCGCAAAGATTTTTGAAATATCAATTAAATGGCTATTTTCCATAGACACTATGTTTGGATTATTTGTAATGGTCGCACTTTTCAACAGTGATGGACAAGACTATCGAAATTGCCTAATAGGTTGATTGGTTTTTCAAAGGTCTTTCCGCTCGTGTTTCTGGCGGGCCCATATTCATGATATTGATAGAAATCGTACTACAGGCTAGCTGTGCATAGGCTTTAGCACACACATGTATAATATATAGTTAGTTGACAACTAGGCTGAATCAGGCTTTATGAATACGAGCCCTGAAGTCTTTTCGATTTGTGTAAATTTATTTGGATTTTGTGAGATTTGTGTTATTGATACTTTTGTATTTATGTTTGGGTATACGACCACAGAGAACGATATCCGTCTGATGAGCATGTTCCCCATGTTCATCCGGTTAGGCCGTGTCGAAGTCTATCACGAAGGCATTTGGGGAAGCGTGTGCGACCAAGGCTTCGGTGGAAGCCGCCGACGTTGCCTGCAGGCAGTGGGGCTACCGCTCCGGCAGTTGGGGAAGCGAGTGCGACCAAGGTTTCAGAGTGGAAGCCGCCGACGTTGCCTGCGGGCAGTCCGGTGCAAACTCATTATTTTCCTTATTATCGAGTTACGGAAATGGAAGTGGCCCTTTCTGGCTCTCCAACGTGAGATGCATAGGCACCGAGGCGAAACTGACCGACTGCCCGGCTGACCCTGGGGGCAAAACGAGTGCTCCCGCGACCAAGAAGCCAGTATTATATGCAGAGGTAAGATGAAAAAGTATACAAATATACACTGTCTTGAGAGGTTCTGGTTAAAACTATGCGCAAGAGGTGCATAATAGTACTATTTGCTGAGGGGCGCAGCCCCGAAGCAAATGGTACTATTGGAGTCACCGAGGCCCATAGTTTTAACCAGTACCTCGAAAAGAAGGCAAGGTATATTTGTTTTATATCCCGCCTCAAAAATTTATCTTACAAATTAAAAAAAAATAAATACCATTTTTTAGAAAAAAAATTATCAAAATTTATTTAAAAATTACAATTTTTTATTAAAAAAGAATTAAAAATAAAAACAAATATTAGATTTGTTTTTTAATATAAAATTATTTTAAAAAATTAAAAAAATAAATAAAAAAAAGAATCATATAATTTCAACTCCCAAGTAGTACTCTCATATAGTACTTCTACTCCCAAATAGAACTTCCATATAGTACTTTTTCAGAGCAACCTTAAAATAGTTGAAATATTTCTGGTCACGTGACGAGCTCTCAACCAAACAAAAACCAATAAATTTTTGATGCAAGATATAATATTTCATATCGCTGATTATTAATTTCATCAGTAGTTTAGAATGTAAATGTAAGTTTTAATGTTTGTTAATGAAATAATTAGGTGGCTTAATTTCTATTTGCTATTCATCGTGTTTACAGGGAATCTTCTTGACATTGCCATTTACGTTGCTACCAGTGAGATTCCCCACTTCACTTTTATCTTTAAAAACTCCTCCAAAATAAATCTGCAATTCAAGTTTGAGCGTTGATATCTCTCGTAATACTACTTTTTCATACTTGACATTGGTATCATTGAAAAGCCTGCTTATTCCCGTTCACGGTGCTGCCCCATTGGTAATGATAATGTAATCGCGGTATTTATAGTACAACTGAATATGGGGTCCAGTCAAAAGTGAAATTTTGCAAAATGCATTAGTATTGTCAACAGAGAACCATTGTGAACACAATCCGTCTTCCAAACAAAATGAAGAATTCATGATTATTTACATAACATATAACGTCCCTTTTTTCTGTTTTCCTATTTCACAGGAACACGCACCGGTAAGTTTATGCGACGTTTATTCTCTAATGATAAGTTAAGTTAGGCCTATTTTATGACTCCTGATTGATTCATTAAATCTTAAGTCGCTCTAGCGATACGACCGGTCGCGGACACCCGACAACCGCTAATTGGGAGTTAGTTGTCAGAGGTCTCAGAGAGGTTTGTATCAGTCTTTAAAAGGTTGCCAGGGGTCTCCGCAGCATTTTGGTCGGCTGGAGGTTGACGCTGCTTCATCGAAAACCTTTGTCGACCAAAATTACTGTGAAATTGTTTTTCTTGGTCTTCTAAGGGTAAGCAACAGTTCTCAGACTGATCCCCAATGGTTGCCGACTATTACCGGGCGACATTTGCTTGATAAAAGTTGATGTACGAAAATCTAAGTTCAGTTACTGATTAGAGGGGAAGTCTACCCTGATATCAATTTTATTTTAAAGGGACTCGGTAACATTGCCTGATTCTGAAACAAAATCCTGGATTTAGCTCATGCTGCAATCATAAGTCCTTTAGGTCAATCAGGAATCCCATGACTTTTACAAGCCGATCGCCTGTCTGATTATCAAGATATTTATGATTGGAAATCGAAATTTCATTTTCGTTTTCCTAACGGTTTTGATAACACTACAGTCTTTTGGGGAAATGAGTATGGTATTAAACCGGTCACTCAAAGATTTTTACTTTTTTGAGGCACTTCATGATCATTTTGAAGCGCAATTTTGTTAGGGCTTCTGTATTACACCATAGCCTATCACAGAGTGAGACACTGATAACACGTAGGGCCATGCATCTCAGATTTAACATTGTTAAACGATGCCTTTAAGAGAAGCAGAGAAAATGAGAGGAAGTTGTCAGTGAAAGTTTGAGCAAATTCCGATAAAAATAAGTAAGTTATGCATTTTTTAAGTTGCGATTAATCTAAGACTAATTGGCTCCACTGTGACGTATCATGCGAGCTCCTCTCCACATAAGATTTCATAAACTTCCATTCTCTTCGTTATTGATGACGGAATAGATTTTTCCATACAGGGGTTGAATAGAAACATATTTGAAATACTAACATTTAGGGTGCATGTATATAATGATTGAAAAATTACTCGAGGTCAAAAAACAATTCTGATTTTGAAAATTCTATTGTTGCTTATACTCTGGTTCACAACTTTAGTTTGTCTTATATTTTTCCACCGAAAGAAAAGAGGATGAACAAAGGAGAAGCTGCAACAGCCTGGTAAAAATACCAAATGTAGATAAAGTCTGATCTTTTAAATGATGTTACGTGTGCGAATCGATCTAATGTGGATGCAGCAAAAAAGCAATCTGAAATTTCTGAAATCTCTCAAGACATGGTAAAAGCTGAAAAATGTAACAAGTATTTTGCAAAGGTTGGTGAAGACTTAGCATCTAATATTCCTCATGTTCCACCCACTTCTTTTCATGAAAATGTTAAATCCTTTTCTCTCAGGGAGGTTTCTGAAAATGAAGTCCTAAAGGTATTATGTGGTATGACAAATAACAAAATCTATCGGGACTGATGACATCCCTATGAACATTTTGAAACTATCTCCTCCAGTGATAATTCCTTCTTTGACTCACATTATAAACACTTCATTGTCACGTGGTGTAATGCCCTTACATTCCGGGAAGCAGGCCAAAGTTGTACCGATTTATAAATCTGGTGACAAAACACATGCCTCTTATTGTAGACCAATTGCGATTCTCTTTCATCCGCTTCTAGAATGATTGAAAACGTGTTCTAATTCAACTTACCAATCACTTGAAAATGAACAATTTACTTTCGTCTGAGCAGTTTGGCTTTAGAGAAAAGCATTCACTCGTTACTTCTCTTGTATAAGAGTCACCGATGAATGGTTTCACGCTACTGACAATGGTTTATACACTGGAGTAGTCTTCATAGATATGCGTAAGGCGTTCGATACTGTTGACCCATGTATTTTGTTTAAAAAAATAAAATCTTTTGGTGTGTCAGATGATAGTCGTGTCGGGTTTAAAAGTTATTTGAGCGATCGCAAAATATGCACATGTATGAATCCTGCTGTGCATGTCTGGCTTTTCAGACATCATCCAGTACGGTGTGCCGCAGGGCTCAATTTTAGCTTAGCAGGGCGATCCGTCCAATGTTATTTGCTCATGTTATCATGTATGTTATTTATATGTTTTTATATTTGGTAAAAAAAAAAATCCCCCCTGTGTATCATAAAAATGTACCGCCGGTGCATAAATGAATAATGAAAACATTGGTCATTGATCTTCGACCAGTTGTTTATTATTGCCGATCAATCGCCGAAAAACTGCCAACCATTCGTAAATATTTCAAGGAGCTGTCGCAAAAAGTTTACAAAAATCGTTGATGTTCGGACAATTTTTCTACGATATTTGGCAACCGATCGGCAACTTACTGCCCTTCAACCTATCTATAACAGTTACTGATCGCCCATTCTAAAGTTTTGCAGATTGGTTATTGATGGTCGCTGCTTTTCTGGTTGTCAGACGTCATTAAATTAAATTGAATTATATTGACTGCTATCTTTTCTCCTATAAATTACAGGACAGGTAAATCCAGCGAGGGGGCTTAATGACATGACAGAACAACTGGTAAGAACAACACTAACAATCGTATTACCCCACCCTTGAATAGAGGAGCGAGGCAACCCTACCGCCACCTTATCCCGAAAAACTGAATATATAATTAGAATTAAAATTATGATAAAAATGAATAAAAACAATTAAAAAATAATGAATAAACATTAAACAAAATTTTAAGAATGAAAAAAATACTAGAGATCTTCTGAAGGCTGTTCAGTTCTTTTTTTATATATAACTGTGGGTAGATTTCCGGCATACTTTGGCTGTCCCGCAGGCCCCTACAGATATTTGTACCTCTTATAAATACGAAAAGGTGTTGTTTGCAAACATGTTAATGTTATAAGGAATTAAAAACGATTTCATGACACTCGGAAATTGTAGTTTATGAAGAGGTTGGTTAAAAAACAGGCTACACCCCTCAAAAATATCAATGAACAGAATAAAATGAATATGCAAAAGAATAAATGATACTAGTAATATTAAACAACAATAAATAAGCGATTGAACCCCAAAAATAGATAGTTTTGGTTGCCGTTCATATTTTGTATTACTATGGGTATTTTTTCCGGCTTATTCGGCATACTTTATTGCACCCCCCACACACACACACACACACACACACAGATGTTTGTACTGTTTAGAATTACGAAAAGGTGTTGTTGGCAAACATGTTATTATCTGAAGAGTAAAGCTCTCATGACACTCAGAAATGTGCTGTTATATGAAGAGTTCGATTGACAAAACAGGCTTCACCCCTTTAAAAAAAAGAAATGAATGCATGAATAGATAAGTTGGTAAGTAAGTAAATAAAGAAAGAAATAAGAAAATAAATAAATAAGTAAATAATAGATAAATAAATAAACAGGAACATATATTAGACTAGTAAATTAAATAGATAAACAAGTAAATAGGAAATAATAGATAAGTCAATATATAAATAAATAACAAATAAATAAATATTAAAAAAAACACATTGGCCTTTTCTAGTAAAGTGTTGGTCTTTTGACTGACTTACATTTCTTGGCGCAAACCCATTCATACAAATAAATGAACTGCGAAGCATGCAACGTTCATTAAGTATTGCTTGCCAATTTAACTCCTGCATAAAATACCCATTTGAGACTTTTTTTATTTCGAAATTCCAATTGCGCAATTTGATATGCCATTAGCGCATCGTGTTGTGATAGTATTTTTTTGTTTGTTTTTAGAGAGGAGGGGCCGGGCTTTAATAAGATATTTTGTATCAAAACATAACGTGAGAAAACTGTCTTAGCAGCCAAAGCTATATCATATTCCCATCCCGTTTCCAACTCCTTAAAATAAACCTCCGAGCTTTTCCCTTCAAATGTCTTACACTCGTGATTGTTCGTGATTGTCACTTTTAAGAGTACTATAACTGTTTGTACCAACAGGAAGAAGGCGAAGTCTCTGAAGAGAAGGAAGAAGAACTTCTCCAGAATCTCAAGGTGAGCATCTCTCATTATCAGAGTATGTGAAGGAGAGGCACACATGGGGGCATTCTGATTGCTAGTCCAAGGGCGTAACTCGAGTTGGAAGAGTGTTGAATTGAGCCCGTTTCCAATGGAATTGACATTTGTAAAATGTATCAAAACACATTTGAAAGTAACCTGAGAAAATTGTCTTAGCATCCAAAACTATATCATATTCTCATCCCGTTTGCATGTCCTAAAAAGACACATCAAATAATACGTACAATTGGAGGGGGGGGAGGGGAAGGGAAACAGGAAGAGTGAATGCTTGAGATTTCAGGAAAATGGGCTGTCAGGTATTGTCCGAGCTTTTCCTTTTAAATGTCTTAAACTCGAGTTCGTGATTGTCACTGTTAAGAGTACCATAACTGTTTGTACCAACAGGAAGAAGACGAAGCCTATGTCAAGAAGGAAGAAGAGTTTCTCCAGAATCTCAAGGTGGGCATCTCTCATTATCAGTGTATGTGAAGTAGAGACAAGAAGGAGCGGGGGGCATTATGGTGCCCATTTTGAGGGCGTAACTCGACCATTTTCAATGGATAGGGGGCAATGCAAATCTTTAGGAGAGTGTTGGATTAAGCCCGTTTACAATGGAATTGACATTTGTAAATTGTATCAAAACACATTTGAAAGAAGAAAACATGTAGTCGAATTCGAACTGATAAGGTTTTGAAAAGAAAACATCGATAAGTATCATACAAAACAGAAATTTAAAAAATGCTCAAAATGCTTGGCTGAAAAAGCACTTGATGTATCAGTATGAATCAGTATGAAAGACAAAATTATATTGAATTTATTATTCCAAGATACAAAATATCTGTGAAACTAAGTGCAATTTTTATTAAACTGAAATGAGATTTAAAAATAAAATAAAATTTAAAATACCTCAATAAAATCGTTAAAAAACGGGACAGAAATTGGTTATAAGTCTGTTATTAGACTTGATGCACAAATTTTGTATTAATGTTCTAATAATTATTATAATTATTATTATTGTTATTATTAATATTTGTATTATTATTGTTATTATCGTTATTATTATCATTATTCTCGACATCATCATCATCATCATTATCTTCATCTTATTTCTACTATTATTAGTGCCCCGTGAAGCTGTGCAGGACATCTTTAATATTTTATATTATATATAACTTCTCTCTCTCTCTCTCTCTCCCAACAGGATGCTAGGGAATTGAAGAAGAAAGAGCTCGTGGCTGAGATCCTGGCCCTACTCGAGGATAATTAAATGACAATCGAGCATTCCCCCGCTAGGAAACTTTCATGGAAAGAGTTGACAGAAGAGAATATGTCAGAATATGCGCCGAAATTCCACGTTCCCTGCTTAAAATTAATATAGCATACATTTAACTATCTTGTTGTTTTTGTCATTCTTCTCTAGGTGCATGTAGCATTACTATAAAGTTTTAAAATACTATTTCTTAATTATGTCTTAAATGACAACCGAGCATCCCCACGCTAGGAAACTTCGATTGGAAGGAAGGGACAAAAGAGAATATGTCAGCATTTGCACCAAAATTCCACGTTCCTGGTTAAAATCAATATAACTTACATTGAACTATTTCTTCTTTTTGTTCTTGTTCTTGTTTTTCTTGTTTTTCTTCTTCTTCTTCTTCTTCTTCTTCTTCTTCTTCTTCTTCTTCTTCTTCTTCTATCTCTTCTTCTTTAGGTGCATGTAGCATTGCTATAAAGTTTTTAAATACTATTCATTAATTATGGGTAAAATAAATGTTATGGACAATTATCATAAGCACATTACTCGAATGCAGTTATTCAATCACATGTCAGTCTTAAAGGGGAAATCCACCTTGATATAAAGATGGTTTTAATAGAAGCAGGAAAATTTGAGGAACATGTTAGTGACAGTTTGAGCATTATCCTATTGAGAAGGAAAAAAAGGTTATGTATCTTTAAAGTTGCGATCACTCAAACACAAATTGGCAACACTGTGACGTATCTTGCGAGGTCCCTTCCCATGGCATTTGCTCTGTCCAAAAATAATTCAGAGCTTTCTTTTTCTCGAAAGAAAATTGTCAATCGTACATGCACCCGAAATATAATTATTGCAAATATGTTTTTAAACAGCCCCTGAATGATGCAAAACTACTCCGCCATTAATAACTAAGAATATGAAAGTTTATACAATTTCTTGTACAGAGAAATTATAGAAGTGGACCTTGCAAGATACGTCACAGAGTTGCCAATTTGTGTTTGATCGATCCAAACTTGAAAAAACATAACTTTCTTTCCTTATTCGGATTTTGCTCAAACTTTCTATAACCTGTTCCTCTCCCTTTTCTGCTTCAATAAAAACCAATACAACGGGTGGACTTTCCTGTCTTAAAAGGGTGAGACAATCAGAGCGATCGAGGTAGTGAAAGAAAACTGAGAGAAAACTGAGAGAAAATTGAAATCACGCGAGAGAAGAGGGAGAGGGGAAGAAAGAGATAGAGAAAGAGAGGGAGAGAGAGAGAGGGGGGAAGGAAGGATACGGATGGAAAGAGAGGAGAACGGGAGATGATTAATTAAACGATTAATTCTTGAAAATAAGAAAAGAAAAGGTGGAGAGAGAAAAGGAGGAAAATGGGATAGAAGAAGAGAGAAATGTGAAATCCAATTCATGATCAATAATTAAAAAAAATTGAAGAAGGGAATATCACAGTGGCGGATCCAGGGGCCGGGGGCCTGGGCCCTCCCTAGAAAAAAAACAGGTAAAAACACTTTTTTGAAAAAAAAGAAGATGGGCCCCCTCCTGGCGCCAAGGGGGGGGGTGGCAAAAAATCACCCTCCCGTAGGGAAATTTTTTCGGGTGCCAAAATTTTTGTTTTTGCTCACTACCCCCCTCCACTTCAAATTTTTCGCACTAAGTGGCCCCTTTTAGGCCCCTCCCTGCCGCCGGCTGGATCCGCCCCTGGAATATCATATACATATTATGTGTCAAGAAGTATTGAGTTAGAGAAAATACGCAAAAACAAAATAAATGGTGTTTTCCGTATTAGAAAAAAATAATCCCTTCTAATCAGAAAGATCTATTTTGTTATACATGTATAAATATATATATATATATATATATATATATATATATATATATATATATGCATAACACAGACACACACATACCCCCTTACACGCACACTTTTTTGTCCATATTTTTAGTTATTAAAGATTTCATTCAAAATAAATTATTACATAAAAATCAATGTAAATAATTCCATACAAATACAAATCTTCATTTCGTTTTCATAACACAAATAAATCATTCACAAAACACTGAGAAAAGAAGGAGAATAATGGAATGAAATCACTAAATTTTTTCTAATAATAATAACATACTGAACTTAGTTACCATCATTCATGAAAAATAACATAATACATATTTGTATACAATGCACCCTCCGTTAATATCCCCCGCCCCCCCCCCCCCCCTTCTACTACTTACCCCCCCCCCCCACACATTTACACGCGCACACACACACAAACACAAACACACACACACGTACACGCTTAATTTCTCTCTCTCTCCCTCTTTCTTTTTCTCTCGCCCCTCCCTCTATATCTCTACTTGTCTCTTTGTACACCGTGTATATTCCTTCAAGCAAACACATGAATTATGAACAGAACCATATTTTGCAATTAATTTTTTTTTTTTTTACTACAGTAATTATAATTCGGAAGCTAAAGAGTTAATAGTCAGATAAAGGCATCAGCCCCCCGCCGGCCCTCCCCTCCTCGCAAAATAATGCCCGTAAGCCTATATGGATGGTAGCATTTTTTGCTTGAAGAGAGAAAGATCAAAGAAAATGAATGAATAAGAGAATTGATGGCGAGTAGTTTCATTATGGAGAAAGACATGATATGTTTTGCCAATCTTTGTATTCGTTCCATGCAATAAAAAGCTGAAGATATATATATATTTAAAATTCTAAAACAAGATTTGGGTCTAGATCGAATTTGAATGCATAATTGATGAGCGTACGTTGTGCTGATCGCGATAGCCAGGTGGTCAATTTGACAATGACAATTTGACAAAATGCGCGTTCATACAAAATATGCGCAGCCGGCCGTGTAGGCGGCGCGCGCGAATGTGAAAATTACCTAGATCAATATTTCGCGATTCGATCTAGCTAGTTTTCTGAACTAATTTGGCGACGTACGGCCGGCTGAGCAGAAATTTATGTCAAGAATATCGAGGTAGCAGCATAAAGTTAGCTTTATTGTACCAACCGAACTGATACTCAACGTGGTATGTATTTTCACTTTCATTTTCAACAAAATGATAAGATGGTATAACGGGAGATAATGTGATAAATGTTACCAAATCATTGGAATTTGGATGGTTGCGTGTGTGTGTGTGTTGTTCTGAGTTTGACTTGTAGTTGTAGTACCGGACGTGGACGGTATGACTATGACTGCATTTTACTGTCGCCTGTCGCGATGTCGTCGCGGTGTAAATCTTATATCTGGTCAGTAATGCATGGGACAAAAAATAGCTCGGACTTGGCCTTTTTAGTAGTACTACTAGTAGACTCTACTGAAGTAGACTGCATGCTCGGTCCTAGTTTAGCGCAGCGGTAGCCGCCATAGCAGTAGCATATAGCCTAGGCTAGGGCTTGGAAGGGGTCATGCTAAGTTAGACTGAAGAGTGAAGTAGGCCTAGGCCTAGATCAGGGAGCTGTCATTAAATCTCCCTGAGTACAGAGTAGATCTAGACTAGATCTAGATTCTATGCCTACAGATTAGTGGATCTTGATACAAATTGATAGTGATGATACTTCTACTTCTATGCCAGTAGGCCTATACTCATCGAAAGCCTTTTCAGCAACTAAACAAGGAAATTGTGGTGTGCATGGTGTCTCTCATAGTGGTCACGATTGATTAGTGCAGCGTGCGTACGTATGATACTTGATGAGGTAATCCCTGAAGCAGCTGTTCCACGGCTACTAGTCTAGGTCTAGTACTAGATGATCTAGTCTATATAGGCTCTAGATCTACTGTAGATCTACTGGGTTAAATGCCAGGTTGGATTAGACCGAACATTTCTGTTTCTTTCGTTCGTTAGCCTCTTATTTGGGTAGGGTCGGCTCCTCTCTTTTACTTTAGATAGACTCTACAGAAGCCGGCCATAGGGTCTCTGTGCGAAGTTTGGTGGCACAATCGTGCCACCAAACTTTGACTAAAAATGTCAGCATATCCGATGCATTTATAATTATACTCGATAATTAGGCCTAGGCCTACATTGGTTCCACTTACCAGCTTGACTGTATAAATAATGCGTTTAAGGGTCTTTTTTCTGGATTTTCTTCGCGAAATTGAACTCTGTGTTGAAATTCTTGCAGCAGTATTTTAAACTGTTAGACCTAGATCTAGTATAAAGAGGTTTAGGCCTACTCTACTGTCAATAGATGACGTCATCTTCCTTTATGCGCCTTCATGTCTTTCCTCCTCAATGAATCTCGGGGTATGGGCATTTAATTAATACGCTCAGATGAGCATATTGAGATACATGTACCTTATTCACGACACTAATTGGCGTGGGGTTCAGGGGGCTGAGCCCTCTGAAACTCAGGGATTTGAGGCATTTTTATAACAGTCAGATAAGCATTCAGGGGCCCGCCATAGCCCCCTGGTAGTCGAGGGCAGAGCCCCTGGAAGCTCAGGGATTTAACTTAAGGCATTAATTACAGTCAGATGAGCATATTTTGATACCTTATTATTTTGTGACACTGTGACAGGTCACTATTCTTTCTTTCTTTCTCTCTCTTTCCGTCTTTTTCTCTTTAGGGCCCTAGGTGGGGTCCAGGGGACAGAGCCCCCGGAAGCTCAGGAGTTTTAGGCATTTAATTACAGTCAGATGAGCATATTTTGATAGTTATTTGTGACCTTGGCAGGTCACTAATTGGCGTAGGGTCCAGGGGCGGAGCCTCACGGAAACTTCGGGGTTTTAGGCAATACATTACTGTCAGATGAGCATCCAGGGGCCCGCCTTAGGCCCTAGGTGGAATCCAGGGGCAGAGCCCTGGAAGCTCAGAGGTTTTAGGCATTTAATCATGGTCAGATGAGCATCTTTTGATAACCCATTATTTTGTGACACTGGCAGGTCATTATTCTTTCTTTCTTTTCTCTTTCTTTTTATTTCTCTTTAATATACTTTTTCAAAAAAGCAGGGGGTGGGGCTCGAGCCCCGAGTCACGCTCGTTACGCGGCCCTGACATGTAGGCCTCTAAATATCGTATTTCTTGCCCGACTGTAAATTTAGGAATTTGTCATTTCAGCAACATTTGTAAATCATCGGTATTGAATTAGAAATAAACCACGTTTTAATTAGTACACCAGTGCCCCCGATCTACACTTAGCGGGAAAAATCGCAACTGATCTCCCTTTCTTTTCACCCTTTTCTTTTCTTCTTCCTCTTTTTTGTTCCCTTTTAGCTCTCTTTCCCTTTCCCTTCCCTCTCTCTCTCTCTCTCTTTTTGTGGCGTTGGCGAGGGGGGGGGGAGGGGGGAGAGGCAATGGCCTTTTGACCCCCCCCCCTGATCCACAACTTGTGGGCAGGAAAATTGCAACTGATATCCCCCTTCTTTTCTTTTCTTCTTCCTCTTTTTTTCCTTCTCTTTATCTCCTCATTTCCTTTTTTCTTTACCTTTCCTTCTCTCTATTTTTCTTTATGGGGGGCAGGCCCTTTTGCCCCGATCTCTTTCTTTTTTCCCCTTTTCTTTTCTTCTTCCTCTTCTTTCTTTCCCTTTCTCTCCTCTTTTCCTTTCCCTTCTCTCTCTCTCTCTTGCAGGGGGCAAGGCCCGCTAGCCCCCCTGGATCCTTGATGGGATATATGCATCCGCTAAAATGACATTTTAGTCCAAACTTCACACAGGAGACCCTACACTCTACAGCCGGCTTCTGTCTCTAAAGTGATCGAGGAGCCGATCGACCCTGCCCAAAATAATAAGAGGCTAACGAACGAAAGAGACAGAAATTTTTGGTCTATACTGGTAACTGGGATCGGATGTGTTGTGACAGCACATGAAGGTGCAGACGGTAACACTATAACACTCAGAAAGGTGTAACATTTCTATATAGGGCCTACAATATAAAACAGTGACGTGCAAGTAAAAATCATGCTTCTATAGTTTTAATACAGCATTCTGGAACATATAGGAGGTTCCAACCCTCTGAGAGTCTGATGACAGGAAGGGCGACCATCTGGAAAGCAGCAACTGTTGGGGCAGTAACTGCAGTGGCTGGTAGTTGATTCCAGATGCGAATGGTCCGGGGATAAAATGAAAACTTGTAGGAGCTAGTCTATTGTTGCCTCATCAGGAACAGAGAGCTTGAGTGTGTGGTCTCTTCTGCTGATGTATGTAGCTTTGGTTATGAAGTGAGGAAGACAAATATTGACTAGCTGGTGGTGTATTCTAGAGCATGGTAAGTCTAGGAGCTAGAGACGACGCGTGTGTGTAGTTGATCCCACCCCAGCTGGGAAACAAGCCCTGTAGGCTGTACTAGCTGACGTGGATCAGCTGTTTTCTGTACCCTTTCCAGCTAGACCTTCGGCAGCACCAGAAGTGTGGGGGTTCCAGGCGCTTCAGCGCCAAACTCTAGCTGCGGTCGAACCAGGGCCAGATCTATCCCGCCAAAAAAAAGGGATGAACAGACCCCGGGAGCATGCAGACGTTGTAGCTACATGTACTATGCAGATCTCAAGTCTTGAAGACAAAAGTAAAAACATTTTATTAATATTATTACTTAGTTAGACTTAGAGTCGTTAGACAATTAAGACATCTGATCTAGCTAGAATAGAATACTTCAGAATAGATCTAGATCTACAAAGTACATCTCACTTGCATTCTAACTTTAGTCTAGTTGTTAGAAGTCTACTCTGACTTAAAGATACTATGTCCTTTTGCAGCCAACATCAAATTCTGTAGAACTTTGCAGGAATTATGAATATGTCATGTATGTCCTATAGAAATTTAAACGTTAGCAGTGTCACATACATGTCCTAATATTCAAATTATGCAAGGAAACTTGTTTACTTGCTAGACTTCACTGTCAGACACTATTGAGTGACTGACTGGCTTTTTTTCATCTTTGGTAATAACATAAATAAAATGAGCTGTAAAGGGTACATGAGCATTTGTCTACATCAATAACCCATTTCTTGTAATGGCCAAAATTAAACTGATTGAATCTTTGCGCAGCATAAAACATACAACCATTCGGTACAATGGTCTGAAAAATCAGACTATTACTTATACTGGCTCTATAGCTCCTAAGTCGATTCGACAACTAATAGTCGTTATTTTCCCACTTAAAGACATTTTCAAGCCCCCTTTTTTTAGGGAAGTTCTAAAATAGTATTGTCTTTCAAATGCCGTTGGAATTTAACCTTTTCATTTTTTTGGCCTGCAAATGGGACATAGTACCTTAAGAAGTTAAGGAGATGAATGAAAAAGGAGCATATACTATAGGGTGAATAGGTCTAACACTTGTAAGAGTAACACTATAGACAGTAACACTTTAACAGTTAGATCTAAATCTACATTGTAAACATGCACACAGTACAGTCAATTTAGACCTATAGACAGTATAGTACTAGACTCTATACCTAGTCTTACTTCTTAGTCTTAATCTAGATAGATCATTAGACTCTATTTCTAGGGCTAGGCCTAATAATATAAAGCCTAAAGGGTCTAGAAAATAGACTATGGGACTGGGTCAATTAGGAAAAGAATGCAAACTTCATCAACCAACATAAAGATTTCAATAAAATAGGAATCTAGATCTAGTCTAAAAATAAAATGCAATTTTTTCCTTGATATTTTTCATAGTGTTCTAATCTTAGAATTCAGATTAGAAATAGAATCCTCATCACGATGCCCCGAGCTCCAGCCAATGCCCGTAAGCAGAGCGGAGGTGGAGGAAAGAAGAAGTCTTCGGTAGAAGGAGCAAGTACGAGCAAGATGGACTTTGAAGATGATGCAAGCAGCATGGATCCTATCGAGAATGAACAAGGTTAGTTGGTCCACTTTAGATTACTTCAGCAGTTCACTTTATTAGTAGATCTATTCTACATAACAACCTGTTCAACAAAGGTCTACACTTTTTTTGTTTTGTATTCTCAGTGCTAATTAATATTCTGGTTCCTTTGTTATTTGTCTTTGTGTGTGAGACAACAAAGAAACACTCTCTAAATTGGATTTTTTTTTTTTTTGTTTGTTGGGGGGTGTGTGTGACGGGGTCCATCTTTGACTTTGCCCCCTCAAATGTTTCCATCTCTACATAGTTACACCCCTCTCTCTCTCTCTCTCTCTCTCTCTCTCTTGCACACACAGACACACAGACACACACACAAACACACACTCACTACCTCACTATTTTTCCTAAATAATTCATCTTCATTCTTAACTTCTTTCTACAATCTTTTTTCTTTCTTTCTTTCTCAGATGAGGATGATACAGGACTAATTAAAGAGGGCTGAACAAAAATGATGAATCATTATGATGAAGAAGAATTTGGAATGAAGTCAGAAATAAATATTGATTGATCTATTTCTCCTTTTTTTCTTCCTTTCTATCTTTCTATCTTTCTTTCTTTTTCTCAGATGAGGATGATACAGGACTGAAGAAAGCTGGAAAGAAACGGTCTTACGATGTGAGCGATGAAGAAGAAGAAGAAGAATTGCAGTGTAAGCCAGGAGTAAATATTGAGTAAGTATGATCATGAGATAGAGAAATGTAAATTTTTAAGTCAGGAAAGATCACTGTCAGTGAATTCTCAATAATTGCTCTATTTGGTAATGTCTTCATTGGGAATGTTGTGTGTTCTTTTGTGATGTAATTAGCAAGTAGTACTAGCATATCATTATGTATGATACATTTCCAGGGACAAGCCTGTGATAACCTTTAGCCTTTGTCTGTCCCTCCACATTTTGATATGTTTTTGTTGTTATTTCTATCTATTGCATTCTTGTACTATACCTTTTATTGTTGTTGAATTTCTTTATACCTTTACTGCTGTTTATAGGTTGTTGTGCATGTCCTTATCATTTTTATCAAACTGTGGAAAGAATATATTGAATTGAATTAAAGAAATGAAAAAGTACTACCTGTAGATAACAAAGTCTCAGTTTAGTTTAGTTATAAGATTTTCATTGCAATAAAGAAAGAAAATATAACTTTAAGCTTGTCACAAAGGTCATTGTGAAAATGGCGTGTAAAGAGAGTAATTTCTTATGTATTATTTCTTATAATAGAAAATCTGTTGATGAAAGATGTTTGGTATCTAAACAAAGTCAAAAAGTTACTCAAATGACAGTTCTTTTAGAACCCCTATCAGAGATGCCAACTGTTCCGTTTTGCCGTATTTGTCCCGTTTTTTGGCTATGAATACGGCAGTACGTTTTCTTTACTGCTGTTTATAGGTTGTTGTGCATGTCCTTATCATTTTTATCAAACTGTGGAAAGAATATATTGAATTGAATTAAAGAAATGAAAAAGGTACTACCTGTAGATAAGAAAGTCTCAGTTTAGTTTAGTTACAAGATTTTCATTGCAATAAAGAAAGAAAATATAACTTTAAGCTTGTCACAAAGGTCATTGTGAAAATGGCGTGTAAAGAGAGTAATTTCTTATGTATTATTTCTTATAATAGAAAATCTGTTGATGAAAGATGTTTGGTATCTAAACAAAGTCAAAAAGTTACTCAAATGACAGTTCTTTTAGAACCCCTATCAGAGATGCCAACTGTTCCGTTTTTGCCGTATTTGTCCCGTTTTTTGGCTATGAATACGGCAGTACGTTTTTTTTGTGTTTTGTTACGTTTTTTTTTTTTTTTTCTATTTTTTAATTGATGTTTTTCTTCAATTCCGATCATGGGCTTTGTGTTGTATGTGATTTATGCCCTATGTCTTCAAACGATGCATGCAGTACGGTGATACGGAGCCCAAACTGCGTGGTAGCGAACAACCCATGTGTACTGTATGCACGCCGTCGTCCGATCCGGATACGTATAGTGCCGTTGCCTATTTCTTTGAAGCTGCTTGATTGGGCGATATTTTAGGGTTTTTCAAAATACTGTTTTTTCTGTTTAAGAATACTTTTTTTGTTGATGAAAGTTGGCATCTCTGCCCTATGCATTTCTTTGATATTTTTATCATTGTTTATCATTTACATTGTTCAATCATATTTCAGTTCCTATTAAGTTCAATTAGTAAACAGTAATCTCTTCTTTTTTCTGTCATT
>CP137684.1:15519326-15594326 GCA_037976565.1 Mesocentrotus franciscanus
TCTTTTTTTCTGTCATTTGAAGTGGGGAGATGCAGACAGTGCTTCAGACATTTGGGGGTAAGTAAACTTTACTTTAAAAAAGAAAATCATCACATATGTTTAAAAGATTTCTTTAAACCTTTTCTCAAGCTGAGGTTATACTCATGATAAATTCTAACACGGGTTTCAGTTTGAAAGCAGTTTGTGGCATCTTTCTGTTCACCTTAATATCACCATATTGAATTATAAAACATCATGTTATTGTTAACCGATTACTACCATGACTACCAATCAATAATTTACAAATCTATTTACAAAGTATATATATGTATTGTTTGTAAAAGTTGCAGTGAATTTCCAGCAATTTCATTTTTCTTTTGTAAATTCTCTTATCACTTTGATGTCTTGTTTATAGGCTCATGGTAAATTGACTTGTTCAGAATAAGTTACTGGCTGAATACAGTATTCAATTTCTTTATTCACCTTAATTCACTTGCTTTTACTTTGTTACAGCCGATATGAGGAAATCTATGAGTGGGAAGAAGAAACGTCTGGAGACGCTGACACAGCAAACCCTCAAATCTACCAACGTCAAAGTGGAAAAGATTTGGAAAATGCAGCAGACAGAGAGGTAACACTAACTACCAATAGACTCACAGTATTTATCAGGCTCATTACAAAAATGGGGGAGCTAGGTTGCTATATTATTTCCAACGACAATTGTTCCGTGGTAATTTCTGTAAACACAAATTAAATTCCTAACTTTAACCCTAGACCAAACACTATACCTATAGCCTAAATTCCTATTGTAACCCTAACCCTAACTTTATACTTATAGGAGGGTGCTATATAAAATCAAGGAAGGAGAAAATAGAGGCTAACCAAATTAAGGATAAAATGATTGCATCAATAAAACTGATGAAACTGAAAATGGCTGCTAATGATTGAGAATGAAACATTATCGGGGAAGACTTGACCCCCTAGCTGTGTGAGAGAACAATGCAAGTGTTGATGAGGAGGGGAAAGATGATGATGAGGAGGAGGAGGATGACGACGTGATGATGAAGGCAATGACGATGATGATGGTGATCATAACAGCATTTTAATTATTTCCTTATTATAAAAAGTATGTGCCATATCTGCTTTCCAGAACAGACAAGTTATTGCTTTTGCTCAGTCTACATCTATCAATTCCATGTTTGCTTGCTTGCTTGCTAGGTGCCTTGTCTGTTCCAGACATTGGCGATCAAGGCTATCCATCTACTTCTATCTCTGATTCTTTGTAATGTGACGTTACTTACAGCCCTCCCTCTGCTTCTCTTTCCCTCAATTTTTCCTGTCGGTATCCTGTTTTCTGTCCCTTCTCACCTCATATTATGCCCAACAAACTGAAGTTATCTTTTCCTAATGATGTTAAGGAGGGATCCATTGACACATACATGCCTTATTGAGCAATTCCATGAATTTCATTTTAAAACGTGTCTTTTTTCCGTTTCATGCAGACAGAGACTTCACGGCGAGTACACCAAACAACTGACCTCTGTACTGGACCAGTGGGATTCAGATATGAAGAAGATGAAAGAAAATGAAGAAAAACTTCAGGTATTTTACACCTCAGGGCCCGTCTCATAAAGAGTTTCGATTGATCCAAATCAATCGAAAGTTTGCAATCTCCTGTCTCTTATGTACATAGTTGCGATCGATATCAATTGCAAATAAGTTGTGAATATCAACTCTTTATAAGACAGGGCTCTGGTGCCTGGTCTTTAATTTTCTCTTCATAGATTTCATTTCATTTGGGATCAAATTAAATCTTTCCTAGATGATCCTTGTATATTATTTGGATCTTACTATCATTCCGATAAAAAACGAAATGTATCAAATAAATGAAAACTTGCTCCATCAGAATTTCCTCTTCCTCTTCTCATCTTTCTTGTCCCATTTCTTCTTTCTCTTTCTCCTTTCTCTCTTCATGGTCTACTCATAATTGTTATCCATCTTCTCAAATTTCTTTCCTCATTGAATCATTATTTCACTGCTACTTTATCTTCTCTTCTTTCGTTTTCTTGTTCTATTCGTAATCATTATCATCGTGATCAATTAGTGTACTTATATTTTATTTAAATTTGTCTTCCTCTACTGCTCTTGCATACATTTGTGTCTTATATCTGTAGTATTATTCATATGTGAGCTATTTATCGTTGTACTTATTATTATAGTACGGTTATCTGTGAGGTCTAACTAGGCCTTAACCATATAGCTTGGTATCATAATCATTTGTGATGTATATGTACATGTATGTTTAGTACCATACCATGTATTTCTCTGGAATTTGTTCTAAAATTGAAGCTCATCCTGGTGATTGACAACTCCTGTTTTGGGTAAACACCCAAATGGTGTCTAATTCCCCACGAGAGCCCACTACTATGCGCCATTAACCATATAGCTTGGTATCATTTGCGATATACATGTAGATTTAGTACAGTCAAACCTGCTTTAGTGACCACCTGTCTACAAAGACCACCTGTCTACAAAGACCACATTTTTTGTTTCCCTTGAAAATGGTTTCTCATTGAAACATGTACTAAATGAACCTGTCTACAAAGACCACCTGTCTACAAAGACCACTTTTGTGTTTCCCTTGGGCGGTCACTATAGACAGGTTTGACTGTACCACACCATTTATTTCTTTGGAATTCGTTGTAGGCAATGTTAAAGCAACAACAGAGGGTGGTACAGCAGTCCTGCATCGCCATGAACCAACGACTCAAGAACGTCCGACAGCTCTTTGAACAATACAATAAGGTATGTCCATCCAGGCTTAGAGGTCAACACTTAACCCGTAACGGTTTGATATTGTCTTTGAAATCCATATTATGTTCTACAAAAATATTCTTGAGCAAGTCCAAGGCATTTTGTCCTGTACATTACAGACTTCATCATGGATGTCCGTGAAGTTCATATAGATTGACTGCTATTATTGAATGGTTGAATAAACTTGTTTTTCATATACGTGTATTTGATTCGATTTGGGAAGTGTATTAAATTCTTTACCATTGCTTTCATAATTACATCTAATTATTTAATTGAAATCCTTTTTGTTTCCCCTCTCTCTCCTACCCGTCCCTCTCTCTCTCTCTCTCTGTCTTTGTGTCTCTCGATCTCCCTCTCTTCTTCTCTTTCTTCTCCTTGCCTCTTTTTGCCACTTACTGCCCTCGATCTGCCTCTCACTGTATTTGCCTTTCCATAATTGTCTTTCACTATCTCTCTCTCTCTAGACGATGGGAGAGTTGGAGCAGTGTCATCAGGGCCAGCAGACCAACGTTCAAGGAGAACTCAAGAAAGAGCTCAATCTCCTCCACAAGAAGATCCTTATGGATACGGTGAGTTACAATAATAGCTTGTTCACACGGCACCCGTAAAGAGATCAAGGTTTTTTAACGTATCAGGTCAATTACCCCCTGGACATTCACCCCCAGGAAGTCCACCCTGATAATAAGTTGGTTTAATGAAAGCAGAATTTTTTCGGGGGATTGTCCTGGGGTAATTTGGGGGTGATTGTCCTCGGGGGGTGGTTGTCCTTGGGGGTAATTGTCCCAGAACCGTTTTTGAACTGCCACAGATGAGTAACATACATGCCGCTTCACCAGCACCTGGAAAATCTGGTAGTACGACACTTGCTCTGCGCCAGTTTCCTTCACTGACCAAATTCTCTACTTCAGTCCAAGACCCAACACTATAACTATAACCCTAGTACTCACCCCATCACTACCTAAATGCCATTTGCAAGCCTAACCCAAACTGAATACTTTTGACAAATGAAGCCCAGAGCAGTTGTCAGATCACCATATTCACACAGCACCATTGTTTTAGCCATTTTAGGCTCAAAGTTTCAAACAGTAACGCAGGTACATGCAGGACAGAAACAATGAGTGGTAAAAGTTTTAAAACTAAAAACTACAAGTTTTAAAGGAATATGTTTCGCCTACTTCTACATGTGCCTGATGATAGGGAAGAGTAATAAAGCATAAAGCTTGTGTTGTATACTATTGAAAACCTGAGAGGTAAAGTTGTGCCCGCCTACCTCCTGTATCTGCGCTACCACTGATCATGGCTCAGTAGTAGAGCAGTGGTCCTAGGTCCCAGGTCCCAAACCAAGTTGATATCGACTCATGCTAGGGTCCTTTGGTAAGGCTTTAATCCTCATTACCAAGTCCCTCGGAGAGGGCTTAAAGCCGTAGGTCCCCTGGCTGCTCACTAGTTACAAGCATGCACATGCTTTCTTAGTAGTCGGGTAAAACAAACGAACAAGCCAACAACCCAAGCAAGCAGTACCTTCAAGCTGGCAAAACCTCAATGACGATTGTTGTCTATGCATGCTCCAGAGATGCCAACCAGTACGATTAAATCGTATTTAGTACGATATTTAAAATACGATTTTTCAACAACGACCTTTCATCGCATAGAAACATGTACAAGTAAACCCCGGAACCCCAACAAAAACTTTGCTTTACAATTTTCTCATTAAATTTTAATGAAAGATCAAACATTTTTACTTGACCGTTCTTACCAGTAACACATTTTTCTGAAATTATACTAGCTCGGGGCCACTAACAAGAGGCCAGTTGTAATGTTAAGTTTTCGTGAAAATCTGATTTTTTAGGATATTCAGTCTGTTCTTTTGTGGCAAGAGGTTGGCATCTCTGATGCTCACTTAACTTTTATTGAGGACCGCCCCGGTTCAGGGTTATCACGCTATAACCATAACATATTTATGGTTTAAAACTTTGAGTAAATAAGTTTACTAAACCTCGAGTGCAACCACACAGACCTTCACTTCAAGTTAACCTTAAAAGTTAAAAAGCACAAGCCTATACACCACTTTATGGCCTATTGTGTAAACTATTGCTATATGACCTTCTTTTAATTAAAATTTAAAAAAAATTTTAAACTCAAAACAAAACAAAAAATACTATATACCTTATATTGTTCAAACTAAGACACGCCCCACTTTTTTATAGTAGTAAAGTATCTATTTCACATCATTGACATTCTAAGAATTATAAACTATACGACCATTGATTATCATCATTTTTACTTTCATTTCCAGCTTTAGTTACACAACTACTCAATTGTAACTTGCGTTGTTTTGTTTTTGTATATGAATCACAATCTATTTATAGCACTTTGCTCAGTGTGTGTAAGGTGATGCAACAATGTCAAAGCACTTTTAGTATATTCTTGCAAGACTGTCTTTTGGGGGGAAAAAAAACAATTGGAGGATTGAATAAGCGATTGCATAAGACATTAAAAAAGCTTTCGTTCTATTAATTTATCTGTTGATATAAACAGAATGGAAGGTACATTTCTGTGCTTCAAAATGAATGTAAATCCCTCATTATTTCATTGAAAAAAGGAAATAGGTATTTAAAACCTAGGCAATCAATCCATTTCTAGCTGGTTTTGGAAGAAAAGAAGAAGAAAACGAAAAAAAAACAGACTCCCCCAATTGTCCTGCAGTAAACCATATTCATGAAAACAGATGCCATGTAGACATTGTGGGACTAGCGCCCTCTCTTGACATATTACCATCCATTTATAACTGATGATACACTTCTCAAATAGTGCAGGAGCTTGTTTTCTACCTTCATGTACCTTCATGTGTTAACAACAACCAATGTGGAATTAATAGAAATGGAACACTGTTTGTGCTTTGGACAAATCAGATATCCAATCCAATACCAAAATAGTACAAATAGCAAGGAAAATAAAAAGATCTATAATTAGGCAATAAATGCTTTTCATATCTATTCATTAACTAGTATTTTACCTACCCCCAAAAAAAAAAATGGGGGGGGGAGTAAAATTCACTGGATATGATTTCTGTGATGTCACAATTCAACACCATGATTTTTCATTAATTCTGTTCAATAATTTTATGTATATAGAGGTCAAAAGGCTAGGGAAATGTTGTTAGAATCCATCTTTGTTTTGATGACTGCATTAATTGTCATACTGATTATGAACTTGCACTTTTTTCACATTTGTCAAATGTTAATCACTTTATCCAGTAAGAATCTGTTTCATTTTTGATCGGTATCAAATTGCAATGTGTTTCGTTATTCATTCATTCATCCATTCTTTTGTCCCAAGACAGCTAAGCCGGCATCTAGACTACAAAGGGTCAAAATAGTTTTTTAAATTTTTTTATGTACTTTCATTTTCACTTTGAAGCTGTTGAGACTTGAGTAGTAACTCTTAAAAGAAAAGAAAAAAAAGGAAAAGAGGGAAATGATACGCGTGTATGTGGTTAAGCCAATAAATTCACAATAAAACTTTATGACTGATTAAAAGTCAAATAAATCATTGTTTCAGTGAATCTTATTGTCATATCAAAGTACAATAAATATTTACAATTAGAGTTTATGAATGGTTGTATATTTTATGTTATAGGCCAAGGATGCTGATGACAATCATAAACTTTTTGAAAAACACTTAGCTGGCAAATATTTCTTCTTCTTCTTCTTCTTCTTCTTCTTCTTCTTCTTCTTCTTCTTCTTCTTCTTCTCTTCCTCTTCTTCCTCCTCTTCTTCCTCCTCTTCTTCCTCCTCTTCTTCCTCTTCTTCTTCTTCTTCTTCTTCTTCTTCTTCTTCTCTTCTTCTTCTTCTTCTCCTTCATTTCCCTCTCTCTCTCTCTCTCTCTTGTGTACAAAGCTATCAAGTAGGACTGATTTTCTTCTTCTTCTCCTCCTTCATCCTCCTCTTCTCCCTCCTCCTCTTCTCCTTCTTGTTTACCTTCTCTTCTTTTTCTTTTTCTTTCTCCTTCTTCGTATTAAGTCTCCTTTTCTTTCTTGTTTCCCTTCCTCCACTTCTTCTTCTTCTTCTTCTTCTTCTTCTTCTTCTTCTTCTTCTGTTACAACATGCAATCCATTATAGTACAGACATGCAGAAAGAGTTGCCCTTTGAAGAAATACCAATTCATGATTTTAAGTGTTCAAGTGGGGAGTTGTCCCCAGAAAGAGTTACCTTTTGAAGAAATACCAATTCTCAATTTTATGTGCTCTAGTGGGGGAGTGGTCCCATGCAGAAAGAGTTACCCTTTGAAAAAATACCAATTCATGATTTTAAGTGTTCAAGTGGGGGGAGTTGTCCCGTGCGGAAAGAGTTACCTTTTGAAGAAATACCAATTCACGATTTTAAGTGTTCAAGTGGGGGAGTGGTCCCGTGCGGAAAGAGTTACCCTTTGAAAAATTACCAATTCATGATTTTAAGTGTTAAAGTGGGGAGTTGTCCCCAAATAAGCTAGGCTTTGACAAATGACTGATTTACTGATTTGAACTTTCAAATTACTACACTTGAATATTGATTCAACAACAAAATACCATTGCCTATCACATGATGTAGGCAAGTCATCTAGTCATAGTTCTTCAATATATCCAATAAAAATGAAATATGATACAGAACCAACTTTCCAGGGTACACTTTATTATGGGTTCGAGATGATTCATCAAATATATATCATTGTCTACCATACGAAGGCTATTCATTTAAAAATAGTAACACAATACATGTATATACCAGTGAAAGGTGATACGAAAGTTTTGAGGGTACATGACATATTGATTCAGTACGTTCCAAGATGCTGGCTAAAACTATCATTAAAGTGTACCAATGACCTGGAGAAAGACAAAATTGTGTATTGGTAGAATGTATGAAATCAACCTCAAATAAACTTTATACGGCAATCTATTGGTAACAAGTTGAAGGGATTGGGTATCTTCGTCTCAGATTCTAAACAAGCTCATGCTGCAATCATGATTATAAACTTTAGGTCAGTCAGGAATCCCATGCGTTTATATGCCGATCGCCCGTCTGATTATCAAGATATTTATGATTGGAATTTGAAAGTTCAAAAACCGTTTTCCCAATGGTTTTTTGTCTCGCCTGCGTAGCAAAAAGCGAGACATAGGCGCCGCTTTTCCGGTGGCGGCGACGGCGGCGGCGTCAACATCAAAACTTAACCTAAGGTTAAGTTTTTGAATTTTTAATATAATTTTGAAAGTATAAGGTCCTATTAAATGAAACTTGGACTAAAGGGTTATCAAGTATCCCCAATCATGTGAGGAAAATTTCAGGTCACAAAGTCAAGGTCAAAGGTCATTTCAGGTCAACAAACTTAGACTATGTTGTGGCATCATCATCAAAAACTTAACCTGAGGTTAAGTTTTTGAATTTGTAATATAATTTTGAAAGTATAAGTTCTTATTCAATGAAACTTAAACTAAAGGGTTATCAAGTATCCCCAATCATGTGAGTAGAATTTCAGCCCACTAGGTCAAGGTCAAAGGTCATTTCAGGTCAACAAACTTAACTATGTTGTGGCATCAGGCTAAGATTTTTTAATTGTTATCATAATTTTGAAAGTATACATTCCTATTCCATGAAACTTGAACATAAGGGTTATCAAGTATCACCAATCATGTTATTAGTCTTTTAGGTGACAAAGTAAAGGTCAAATGTCATTTCAGGTCTGGAAACTTAGACTTTGTTGTGGCATCAACATCAAGATTTTGAAATTTTAGCATAATTTCAAAAGTGTTTGTTCAAATTCCATGAAACTTGTACCCAAGGGCTATCAAGTATCACAAATCATGTGACACAAATTCCAGGTCACAAAGTCAAGGTCAAAGGTCATTTTAGGTCAGTAGACTTGGATTATGTTCTCAAAATTTAATATGAGAATTAATAAATAAATTGTTGTTATTTGTTCATATTTCATGAAAGTAAATATTCGAAGTACTTTCCCATGAATATTCTAATAGTAATTTTAGTATTCGATCCCAGGCCTAGTATGTACATGATCAGTTACAGCTAGGTGACAATATTGATGTTTCAATAATATATATTGGAGTATATCTCATAATAATTATGACTGCATGTATTAGGAATAGAGGTAACAAAACTGAGAGATTGAGACAGATAGTGAGTGAGAGAGAGAGAGTTAGATCCTGTTTACATCTTAATGAATAGATTAAATTAGTATATTGGACATAATATATAGGGGAGAAGAAAACTAACATTTTCCCCCTGTAAAATGAGAAATGAATGGTTTCATAAAATCTCTGTTGTAAAATACAAAAATCACTTCCCTGCTCATTCCTGGCAATTGGAAACAACAAAAATCAAAGAAAACCAAATCTGTCTACCACAGCTGTTTAAAGGACAATAAAACCCAAAACTAGTATGCACTTTAACAGAAGCAGACAAATCTTAGATGCATATAAATGAAGGTTTCAGGAAAAAGGAACAAGTAATACAAGTTAAGAATATTTGACATCCCCAAATCACTAGTTGTATGGGGATCTGAAATTCGCAATGTTCTCATTATGCTAATGAGACGTGATGTGATGTAGATGGGCTCTACCTTCCAATTGTTTTTACACAAAATGCTGAAAAATCCTCTTTTCTTAAAAGTTTATTAGATAACTTTATTTGTAAATTACTGACAAGCATTGAAACATTTATAGTCTTACCCATACACTAAATCTCATTTTATTATATTCTTATGATACAGTAAATAATTATTCTGATGATTCATAATCAATATTCACTTCAAAATGCTTATTATATTCAGAGGATTTCATTTTCGGGGGTCTGCAAATGGGCCACCCTGCCTATATAAATAATGTCCCAACCTCAATTTTTCATCATATCGAATTGCGTAATGCCGAATTGCGTAATGCAGGCGAGACCGCCGAGAGCGTTTCACTTGTATAACACTACAGTCTATTGGGGAAAATGAGTATGGTAAAACCCGTCACTCTAAGATTTTTCTTTTTTGAGGCACTTCATGATCATTTTGAAGCGCAATTTTTGTTAGGGCTTCAATATTACACCATATCACAGACGCTGATAACCCGTACGGCCATGTATATCAGATTTGTCATTGTTAAACAATTAATGCCTAACGGATCTAAAAACAAGCCTATTGTCCAGTTACAGCCGTTATCATCACAATTCATGTGGTAAAATCTCCCCTTGTGTTTTTAAATGGCACAATTTAAGTAAAGAAAATAAAGGATTAAGATAAAACAATGTGAAAGAAAGTGGAAGCAACTGGAAAGGTTGATAATGTAAGTATTAGTATATACTACAAGGTTTTGGAATCATCAAAATGATTAGAAACTGGCACAGTCTTGCTAAGAATCACATGCATGGTATGCAGAAATGTGTATGGACTACATAACATGTGGCATGAAATACATGTATTGTGGACCAGAATATTTAGCTGTTACTTGTCAAGTTGTCATATTTTGAATGTAAGGGCATCTGAAGATCGAGCCATTCTTTTCACATTTTCAGTGGAAATTTCTGTCTGTGATGCTCTTCGACACTTGCATAGAAAGAATTAAAAAATTTAAAGCTCACAAATTATTTGTCACCTTGCCTAGAACTCAACCTTCTCTTTAAGCTTATTATGAGAAAGAGAGAATTCATAGTAGTCAACCAGGTTAACAGTAAAGACACACTATTGTAATCATTTTTTAAATTTTTTGTTTATTGTTGTACACTGTGCTATGGTTGGCTATATTCAAATTTGGATTGAATTTACCACTTGGTGAGTATCTACACCACGGAAACATAAAACGTGATCGATCGCAACTACTTTTGGAAAATCGACCCAAGGCCAATTCGATTGTCTTGTGCGTCACCCATTGAAATGTGCGAACATGACAATGACGTATTACGTGATTTGAACATGATTTCCATGGTACATCCATACAATAGGGTATTGAAATTGCCCTGGAGTTGATTTTTCGAAAAATAGCTGCAATCTTGTTATTAGGTTCGTGACCTAATAAACTAAATGGTGTATCAGATTATTTTATTTCCCATTGTCCTTAGCCAATAATTGTATCAGCTAGACAATCCCAACTAAACTTGATCTAGGCAATCAAATGCTATACAGCTCCATTGTTTTTATATACCTATTGAAAGTGGAGATGATACATGTATTTTATTGCCTCTTAAAATTCAGTTCAATTCAGCTCATTCAGTTCTAAATATAGTCGATTGTGTCACTAAGCTTTTCATTAGGTCAGTTTACTAACATATACAAATTGTATGCATATTTGTTATTCAAAGGTTGTTCTTGACAACCTGAAAGCTTGCCTGAGTCTTACCCGACACAGCAACAAGTAATATATGCAGACTGGATTCCAAGTATTGTAGTTCATCCATTAATACCAGGTTAATGGATAACATGTCACTAGGTCCCCACAAAAGAAACATCCATGAATTTGAATATGTAAACCGGTCAATTGCCTGAAAAAACAAAAGGTATTCAACTCAATAGCTTGTATTCAAATGGTGATAATAGCCCTACAGTAATTTTTTTGGTAGAAATAGAAAGGATTGAATCTATTAACCTGCAAATTTCATGTCACAAAAAAAGTTTAAATACATATTGCAACTCCTACAAAACTGATGAACAATTTTTACTTAGCTACTGTTATGAGCAGGAAACTTGCTTTTTTCCACTTCAGTTTGACATATTACATCACCACAATGAAGTGAAACTGGAATACAAATTACATCAGCCTAATTATCTTGAGTATACTATTGACTCAATAATTTCCTTTTCATTTCATCTTATTTTAGTTTATTTACCGTCTATGTTGTAATTCAGGAATTAAAAAGGCCAGGGGGATAAGAAAGGGTAATCTTCCTTTCATAGTAAGTTTGGCTTGTTTAAAACAGAAAATGTTACAGAAACATATCGGTGAAAGTTTGAGAAAATCATGACAAATAATCAGAGAGTTGTGATTTTGACAAATGAGATCACTAAACGCTAGTACAGGGAATTCCCCGAATTCCTTGTCATGATGTCATACATTGAGAACTCTCCAAATTTGTGTTTAAAAAATAACAATTATTCATGAAAAACTTTTCTCCATTTTTAATGATGAAATAGACTTGTCCAATGATGCATAACTGATGGCACATTTCCTATGACTTCCTGCCTAAATAAATCAATCAATCAATCAATAGATCAATAAATAGATAGATGAATAATTTGATCAACTATTTGGCATCATCAGCATTTATATGTATATATACAATTCTCTTACTTTTCTTGATCCTTTTCTTCTTTCCTTCTAGCTGTGTGTGTGCGAATGTATGTATGTGTGTGTTGATTGAATATTTGTCTTATATAAGATTCATTGTATGTATAATTTGCTGAAGGGGCCTTGTTTTACAGGCTTTTGCTTTTTTAGGGCTCCTAACCTTTATTACTTTGTATATGATTACATTTTATGTACGATTTTTAAATGGTTGGATAAATTAAATGAAATGAAATCTGCAACATAAAACAAAAATCAATCTATGATTGACAAATAAATAAATGATTGAATACATAATTAAATTCATTAGTTGAATTAATAAATAATAAATAAATAAATTAAATTAAAAAACTCTAAATTGCACCTTGAGAGTAGAAAATATATCCTTTGAATAAATTTTCCCACAAAACAAACCACAACGTTCAGGATCATGACCCAAATTGACCATATGACTAATAGGGGAATTCTTCTTGTGATGTGTTGAAGAATTCATAGCTTTCTTCATCTTTCCTATTTTTAATGATACTCTCATCATTGTGCTGTTTCTGATTCTTCTGCTTCCACCCATGCTGACTTTCAGAAAGAAGAGGAATTCCCCCTCAAAAAATCTTTGGAATATAGTCATGAGAGTCAACTCTCTTGAGATGCTTGTTGAAAAAGATACATTACAAAATATCTTTTTAATTATATTCAAGTCTTTGATATTTAACACTCTCTCTCTTCCTCTCCCTCTCCCCCTCTCACTCTCTCTATCTCTCTTCCTCCCCTTTCTCTCTCTCTCTCTCTCTCTCCCTCTCTCTCTCTTTCTCTCTCTCTCCTCTCTCTCTCTCCTCTCTCTCTCCCTCTCTCTTCCTCTCTCTCTCCCTCCCTCTCTCTCTCTCCTTCCTCCCCCCTCTCTCTCTCTCTCTCTCTCTCCCTTCCTGCCCCCCTCTCTCCCTCCCTCTCCCTCCCTTCCTTCCCCAACTCCCCCCCCCTCTCTCTCTCTCTCTCTTTTTGTGATTCCTCTTCATATTTCGCTATATACAGCAACATCAAGAAATGGCCAACTTCCGCAAGTCACTGCAGTCCATGTTCTTCTAGAGTTCAAGCAAGGGTCAGTCAAAGGTTTAAAGTTCACCAACAGTAGTTTGACAGGTCATGCGGACCACAAAAGAAATGCTTAAATTTAAAACTGTTTGATGGACAATGGGTGCTGGCACACCGTATCTACCCCCTCCAATTTGCATCATATGTATGCTAAAAGTAGAAAATAATTAGGATTTTGTACACATCCACAAATAGTATGCATCTCCTACTGTATAACTGTAAATCATCAATTCTGCAAAGGTTAAAGTTCATAGTTCATCAACAGTGGTTTGACACAATTCAGGGGACACAGAAAAAAAAAAGATTTCAACAATAGTACACCATTACTACCCCTCCCCTTTCCAAAATGTATAATATATATGAATGTTATTTTTTGCAAAATGTAGATAATGAAGTGGCACATTACCTACTATGTAACATTTACATAATAAGCTCTGTTTTCAGCAATAACCTCTGACCTCTGCTGAAAGGTCATTATTTTTTGCTATGTTTATGACACCAAGTGTCTTCTCCAAGATGATTTTGCTAAATGTGAAGAACTACAAATTATTGATGAGGGTCCCACACTAACTATGTTTTATTATCAAGAGGACCACGTTTGGGGGAGGGGGGCCATTTGCACTTTTGAGCTCTGTTGATATTCAAATAAGCAGATGAGAGAGAAATTGCATTACAACTGAGCAAATCACCAAAGAAAATGAAGGAAATTTGGTCAGTCAGGCAATTTATCAATACATGTAGTCCCTTATGTACATATGTGTGTTGGTGCTTCGAAGTATGTGTGATTATTTTGAAAGTTAAACAAAATTAATCTGAATTTTACTAATCAAAATCCTTTGCATTCAGATTATGATGAATCGTTCAGAATGACTTATCAACTTTTAGCCACTTTCTCACAAAATACATACTATCTATTCATATTTACATTATTAACGTCCGTCATTGTTTATTATCCAAGGTTATTTATGACGTATGATAATCTAAATTTAGATGTTCAGTGATTGCTAATTGAAGACCATAGCTAAGCTTGTTGGATGTGATCCAAAATGTGTGAAATATTTATCCTGTGTGTATATAGTATTATCCTCAAGTTGACACTTAAAATGAGTACTTCCTAAGTGAATGACTTTGCACTTCACATATTTCTGTAAATATGAAGTGGCATACATGGTTTATGATTTTTTATTTTTAATTAGTCTAGATCACAAAGTCATAGCTTTTGGGGGAAGTTATAAATAGCTTACCTTCCAGGCATATTGTTTTTGTTTGCATTTTGTCACCTCTGTCTGGAGTGAAGGGTAAAACCTCATGTTTGATGCTTCATTTGAACTTTGACCTCATGCTTGATTTGGAGGGGGATAGGATTTTTTTATCTTTTTTTATTATTGGTCTAGATCACAAAGTCATAGCTTTCTTGGGAAAGTTATGAATAGCTTACCTTCCAGGCATTTTGTTTTTGTGTGTGTTTTTTGGCATTTTTTCATGTCTGTCTAGAGTGAATGCTAAAAACCTCATGCATGGTGCTTCATTTGAACTTTGAACTTTAACCTCATGCTTGATTTTTTTTTTTAGGGGGGGAGGGAAAGAGATAAGGAGGTTAAAAGGAAAGAAGGACAAGAACAAGAAAACAATGGGAAATAGGAGTTGGTAGAGAGAGAGAAAGAGATAAAAGGGAAAGTAGGGCAAGCAGACAATGGGGAATAGAGGAGGGAGAGAGAGAGAGAAGGGAATAGGGAATAGGAGGGGGAGAGGGAGTGACAGAAGGGAAGATAGATGGACAGATAGATCTAATAATAGATACAGGAATTGCGAGAGAAAGAGAGAGAGAGAGAGAGAGATAATAGAGAAATTGGATGGGGATAGGGAGTGGCACATAAATGGGAAGATAGAACTAAGGACAGATACGGGAACGGAGAGAGAGAAGAAGGGGGTGTGATGGGGGATATAGGTAAGAAGATTGTGAGAGAGAGAGAGAGAGAGAGATCGAGTGATCCGTGATAAGATGTGTTGAATACAGTCTAATGCATTTTTTTCTTTCAGGAAACTAAAAACTAAAAATCATACCCATTTAGAAGAGTTAAAAAATGCACTATTTTGAAACCAGAATAATTTCGAACATCGGTCATAATATTTTTTTGTATTATATTCTGAATGACAAGTTGGCATTCCTTCAAAGGGAAATGTAGAAAAAAATCCACATTTTCTTTCGAATGATTTATGTAGACTACCCAAGACGTATTCAATTTTATCATTTGCTATATTTTTTACCATTTATTTATGATCTGAAATATGAATTATGATTTGTGTAAAAATAGATTAATGTTAAACTTGTTAAAATGTAATCTTGCCCGGTTCCGCGGTCCTGGCATGGAAAGCCAAGTTGAAAGATTGTGTGTTAAATTTTTATTTCAAGTGCATCAATTATTGAATATTGCTATATCTGCTATATCTGTATTGCAAACGCACTACTATTTATATAAATTGCCTGGTATGGAATATGAAAAATTAATGTAAATAATTGATCAATGTTTTATTTATTGTATAATACAGTTACTTTGAAATATTGTTCATGTAACGTTGATAGTGTTCGATTTTGCAAATGTTCAATTTTCACAGAAAAGAAAAAGAAAAATCTACAAATTAACTAGGAGAAAAAATGAATGGCTCAATATCGGAACCTGTTACTGTTATTATTTGGTTGTTACTGAAACCTGTATATCCGTATAGGTAGAGACGATTTCGCCACGACTTTGCAAATTTCAAAGTGTTGTAAGATTGCGGGCATAAGTTATACGCTCCCTGTAATGTGTTTTAAGGAACCATCCAACATGTCTTTGAACGTGTTGAATTGCCAAAACTAACTATACGGGTTTTTCTTCTAGTCAGATTGTGTGTTTTATGCAATAAACCGAAGATGTCATGAAATGCTTTTTAAAAATTTGTCTTAATGTTCATATCTCAATGGTAACTATTTGAAAGGGCGGGAGAGTTCATAGGTACCTTTATTTGATTTTAAACGTAGTATAGATTCACCATTCGGTGACTTTGTTTACTGTTGGTGGTATTGGTGGTAGTGGTGATGATGATGATGATGATGATGATGATGGCGGTAGTGGTAGTGATGATGAGGAGGAGGAGGATTATGGTGACGATGATGGTGGTGGTGGCGGTGGTAGTAATAATGGGAGTAGTGGTAAAGGCAACCAATCTTTGAACCTAAACCGAACATCATTACAACTGATCGACAGTAACGCTCTTCTTCTTCTTCTTCTTCTTCTTCTTCTTCTTCTTCTTCTTCTTCTTCTTCTTCTTCTTCTTCTTCTTCTTCTTCTTCTTCTTCTTCTTCTTCTTCTTCTTCTTCTTCTTCTTCTTCTTCTTCTTCTTCTTCTTCTTCTTCTTCTTCTTCTTCTTCTTCTTCTTCTTCTTCTTCTTCTTCTTCTTCTTCTTCTTCTTCTTCTTCTTTTTTCCTATTATCGTGGGTTTACAAGAGTAATCTTACCATCATTATCTTACAAAATTAACCCCTAACCTGCCAACTCTTATATATGACGGCATTTTTTTTAATGGAAATTCTATCAGAAGGGGGAACCCCCTGTCCCTTCCTCAAATACGCTAACGCCCACGAGACATTGAATCCTTGGCAGTGCTGAAGTGGTTAAAGGCAGGGTATTTTACCGACATCGCAACCATACACATGTATTTTTTCAACTGCGCGGTTTTTAGGTGAACGATTTCCGGTTCCTGTTCCAAAGCATCGCGATCACGCGCGCTAATCAGTTGGAGATGCATTGTGGGACATTGCTGTCGACACCTCGAGACATTGTATACGTAAATATGAAGTAGTGTCAGTATAATACCCTGCCTTTAACGTTTATCTATCCCACATTATCCCCTGTCCAAAATAAATTAAATAACCGCTCATGGTCAATTGATATCAAAACACGTCTGAAGAACCAAATGCTACCCGCCAACCTGTTGCAACAGTGACGATCCTACTTTCAAACCGCGATATAAATAAGGGAAAGTAAGATTTGATAGATCCATCAAAACACGTCCGAATGATAGCTACATCTCATTAATGACCCCAAAAAATACTATCCACAAACATACTGCAGTAGTGAGGAGCTTTTTTCATACTGAGAAATAAACAAGGAACTATTCTCAAGGAAATTGGCAATAACCAATGAAAATGATATACCCATATTCATATGATAACAAACATCTAGGCCCACACTAAATCTATTAAAAGGGAAGTAATCATTTATTTTTTCTGTAAATAATTTATTTATGTTTCAGTTATAATACACACGAAACAAAACAGTAGGGCCTACACACATACGACATACTTGAAGAAAAAAAACATATTTTTACAGATTCGGGCAACATAAGTAACGGATTGATATTAGGGGACACAACTGCCCTTAACTACACATACAGTGTGCCTAATAGGGCCCGCAGGAAGAGCAGTATCAATTACGTTAGATAAATAAGAGGAAATAATTATAATTAGGGCCTACTATTTAAAAAAAAATTATAAATGATTGAATAAAAAAAACAATAGTGCCGTGTCGGGGATCGAACGAATTGGCACAAACAGAATAGTCACGTTCAAAATTATAAATAAGATAGATAAAACTTCATGTGTAAAATTTGTAAAATTGTGTGCGTGGGCGTCGGGGAAACTCGTATAGCAATTTTTTAATTTCATACATAATACACTATTATACGACTTATGTATCATGCGCGTGTTTTATACCATGTTACGTATATACCCTGAATTGTATTTTACTCCACAAGAATCGTTGAGAAATACAGAAAGAGAGATAAGAAAGAACCATTTCGTGGCGATATAATAATAGAAGGATATAGTTGTAGTACAATAGAAAGCGAGACTTCCATAATCTTAAGACAAAAGCGTTATAAACTTGTGGCTGTCATCTATACACAAAATATTTCGGACTGTGGTCAATCTCTTGGTTTCATGAGTGCCGTGTTGTGGAAATAGCTCACATCATTTATTTGTTCTGTAAATATATTTTGATTTATGTTTCAGTTATAATACACACACCACACAAAAAACAGTAAGTAGGGCCTACACGCATACGACTTACTTTTAAAAATATCTTTTGACAGATTCGGGCAACATAAGTAACGGATTGATATAAGGGGCACAACGGCCCGTGCCCCACCCCCAGAAGCCGATATTACATCCCTCTAATCGTGCGTTTAAATGGGTACCTGGAGTTATTGGGTTACTAATTTAGGGCCCGCAGGAAGAGCAGTATCAATTACCTTAGATAAATCAGAGGAAATAATTATAATTAGAGCCTAGTATTTAAAAAATAATAAAAAATCAATGAATAAAAACAAATGGGAACAGAGATTGACGTGGAAATATTAATAATCTGGATTTGTATACGAAAATCCGTCTCTATAAGCGCTTTACAGAAATATTATTAGCCCGTTCATCCGATTCATTCATGTACAATTTTCACCGTCCCCACTCCCTTGAGGAGGATTCCTACCATAATGATAACCGTGAGGGTATTTCTCATATATTATATATTTGAAAGGTGTTGTAACGATTCAAACTCTATGCTTATGTTTCATCACCTTTGTGTGTTCATTCTTTAAACTGTATAATAGTTGCAACTTGTCTTTGATGAAACATTGTTTTATTTTAGTCAATACAAATGGATTGTAAAATCGAAAATGATTTGTTATATTATATTATTTTTCATGTGATGTTAACTCCAATGAGTTGTGAAATTGTGAACGTACATAAATTTTTAAAAAATAATAAAAAATAAAGGCTTTCGTCATCTTATCAGGTCCCCATTTCTCTCCTGGGTATGGAGTGGCAAATATGGATTAATGCCTTGCCAAAAGACATTAGTGCCGTGTCGGGGATCGAACGGATTGGCGCACACAGAATAGTCACGTTCGAAATTAAAATAACTCGACTCATGAACAGATAAAACATGTGTAAAATTTGTAAAATTATGTGCGTGGGCGTCGGGGAAACTCGTAGCAATTTTTTAATTTCATACAAAATACACTATTATACGAGTTATGAATCATATGTATGTTTAATACCATGTTAGGTATATACCCTGAATTGTATTTTACTCCACAAGAATCGTTGAGAAATATAGAAAGAGAGATAAGAAAGAACCATTTCGTGGCGATATAATAATAGAAGGATATAGATGTAGTACAATAGAAAGCGAGACTTATCATCTTAAGACAAAAGCGTTATAAACTTGACTTGCGGCTGTCATCTATACACAACATATTTCGGACTGTGGTCAATCTCTTGGTTTCACTAACTAGTACTGTATTGTGGAAATAGCTCACAAAATAGGCTCGTTTCTATTTTGGGGGTTTTCTTTCATGACACAATCTTAACGACCTCGTTTCTCGAATTGTTGTTGTTGTAATCCTCGCTGAATAGGAGTTACTTTCGGGAATATTTTTTTTTCTTCTTCTCAATTCTATAATGATGGAAAGTTTCACCATAATAACTTATAAGGAAATACAACATGACCATCAAAAGTGTTTCCAGGCATTGATAAACAAAGGGTTGCCGTGGGCTGCTTAAAGGTAAAGACCAGTTTTGGAAACGCCCCTCTCTCAAAAAAATGAAATGGAAGCTCTATGTTTTGACTAATACGTGATGATACAAATTTTGCCGGGAAAGTCGGGAAACCGCCTACTAATTGATATACAGTCAAACCTGCTTTAGTGACCACCTGTCTACAAAGACCACCTGTCTACAAGGACCACATTTTTTGTTTCCCTTGAAAATGGTTTCTCATTGAAACATGTACCAAAGGAACCTGTCTGCAAAGACCACCTGTCTACAAAGACCACTTTTTTTTGTTTCCCTTGGGCGGTCACTATAGACAGGTTTGACTGTATTTGGTAAATTATTATATCTGTTGGGACCAAATAGATATCGCGCACGTGGTCGCGTAGTCCCATATACATCTTTCTGTGTACAGTGCTTGTAACTTTACCAAGACTGAGCCAAATTTCTTATAATTTTGATGATTCCAGAACCTTGCAGTACATACCAATACTTATATGCTAGATGATCAACCTTTTCTGATCGATTCCACAACGTTTCTTTCACAATGCAATCGCATGACCAGAACTGGTCTTTCTCTTTAAAACTGGCGCACGAAGTTCGGGGTCCTTTTTTCATTAACCTATACTTGAAATATTCAAAGTTATAAACTATTTCTTGCAACACGATCACATCTTTTTCGAAAAAATGAATTCGAGGGCAATTTCAATACCCTATTGTATGTCCCATAGAAATCATGTTCGGATTACGTAATACATGTACGTCATGTTCGCGCATTTCAATAGGTGACGCACAAGGCTATTTAAATTGCCCTATACAGTCAAACCTGTCTATAGCGACCGCCCAAGGGAAACACAATAAGTGGTCTTTGTAGACAGGTTCCTTTACTGCTTTAGTATATGTACATGTTTCAATGAGAAACCATTTTCAAGGGAAACAACAAAAAAGTGGTCTTTGTAGACAGGTGGTCACTAAAGCAGGTTTGACTGTACTTAAATTATTCAAACTTATAAACTATTTCTTGCAACACGATCACAACTTTTTTCGAAAAATCAACTCAAGGGCAATGTCAATACCCTGCATGGTTGACATTGGGTATGTATGGTTGATTTTTTTTTCGAAAGTAGTTGCATTCTTAGGAGCAAAGCTGGTCATTATTTTGTATCATTATTATTATTATTTGGGGGGAGGGGTTACACCTGGCGTGCAAAGATGACTGGAGAGTGGCTATCATGAGCAAACTTATGGAAGTATTTTATACTTGATTCTCATTTTTTTGGCAGTTATCTTTTCCGAAAAAAAAACTTCGGAGTTTGCGTAGTACAATTTGTTTGGTAAGGTCCAAAAAGTCATTAATTCATATACTTTAACACAAAGTTAATGTAACGACCTCCTGACGTACCATCTAAATGATTTTTTTTCTTCTTCCTATTTTCACCTGCAGACATCAATTTAGAATACATGTATTTCAGAACATCGGTATTTTACTAACGTCATCATTTCTTTCGGTACCAGGCTCCTAACAAAACGAACAAATCGAACCAGATTTGCTTGAATGCATTTAGGGTAAAGACGCACACCCATAACACCGCATCCGAGAAAAGTTTTCGGCTTGTGCGTACATCACCCCCCAAGTACACCACCAACGAGATGAGAAAGAAAGCATTGTGACGTCACTCTATTGTTATCGAAAGGGAGAGCGCGGCTTACGTGAGCACCCTCGCATAAAACCACTGCTGTTTATAGTTTCCGCTCAACTTTTATGTATCTTTTGGGGTCAGTGATTCGGGGGTTCAAATATTTGCAAAGTCATGTGCGTGTTAGATAATTATTATTGGTGATGTGTCTATTTTAATTAGCAGAATTAATAGTGTTCACAATAGGAGAAAAAGATCGCCTCATACCGTGAATACAAGAATAGCTAATTGTACTAGAGTCAGTATCTGTTTGTTTCGCTTTATTAAGCTGGTTAGTGTTATCAATATGATTATTCGTAGTACTAACCGCAGTAGTATTGTTTGTTTTTTAATCTATTTTGGGTACCCAAACCCGTCATTGCAAGATTAATTTCATAGTCGAATTACTTTTTAATGAAAAAAGATAGTTACATGAAAAAAAAATCATCATCATCGATAAAATACTTTCTATCTATATTATCATTCTCTTTCCTTTATTTTTCCTATCTTCAGTTGCTACGAATGATATAGTTTGATTTATAAAAATGACATTGGCATGATTAGAAGTATGATAATTATAAGAATTAAACAAACAAAAAAAGAGAGAGAGAGAGAGAGGAAAAAACAGGCCATTGTATGTTGACTCCAGTAACCATAATACATGTACAGTCAAACCTGTCTATAGCAAGGGAAACACAAAAAGTGGTCTTTGTAGACAGGTTCCTTTAGTTCATGTTTCAATGAGAAACCATTTTCAAGGGAAACAAAAAGATGTGGTCTTTGTAGGCAGGTGGTCACTAAAGCAGGTTTGACTGTATATCCCCAGCCCTTTCCCTCCATCCATATCCACCCCCTCCCATACCCCCAGCCTCTCTCTCTCTCTCTTCTGACTCGCTCCTCTCCTTCTTTTCTCCCCCAACCCTCCCACTCTCTCTCTCTCTCTTCATTTCTCTTCCAAAAATGCAGTCTCGTTTCTATCACAAAGTTTTTAAAAAACGAAGTCAATGTCGCAAGCAATAATTCAATGTCAAAGGCAAGCAGCAATTTTATTATAAAATTACAAAAACAATATGTAACAAAAATTAAAATCCAATCAGCACCCACTTAATCATTAAGCTGCACATGTCCATGTTCTCGTCAATTTTATCAAAAATATCAATCGTTTTGATTAGTTTTAAAACATTTAAAACGTGAAACAATGGAGTAATAACTTATGTTTATACAGGTAATAAATATTGGCCCTCTAAGCCCAGGTATTTACATACATGTACATAAACATGTTCAAGATTTTGACTGCGGTGTTAAAACAAACAATACAATTGAAAAACAAGCAAGCTGTATTTTGCAGGAATGCCCATACAAACCCCTCCCGTCATTTGAAATCACTGCATATACCTTCCTACACTAACACATGGTGGTATTCATGTCTGTGAAGTATTAAATTAACAATTCTAATCCATGCTGCTTTTTGTTTTATATCACTGTGGTGTTCAGTATCCTAGACAAAAAAATGGTGCAACAATTACCCAATTACCCATCGATGTTCGAGAAACAATATCCTGTGAAAAACAGTGAGATTTATTTGTGCAAGTTGTGAAGAACCAGACTTAAGTTATCTTATCGTGCAAACATAATCTGAGTAGATAGATGAACGGTGGAAATCAGTACAAATCAACTCATCCAGGACAAGACTTCAAATTGGCAACACTAACCTGCTTATATTTATGGCCACATGTTTTTTTTTTCTCTCATTAAAAGTAATGGATAAATGGTAAGCCTTTGCTAGTTTGTATGGAAACTGATTTCGAAGATTAAACTTGTTGCCAATTTAAAGCTTTATTGCTCATTAAGTTATTCTTCATTTAAAAGCCCCTTCTGTCAAATACCTTATGGTGAAGCAACATAAATGGTCACAAGTGCGTGCAATAACTTTTGCTCTTTTTGCTATGGTATCTCTTGCTGGGCTCTGAATTTAAACAAATTCTTCAGCTGAATTTTAAAAAGGGTGAATTTGCCCTGAATGTGTTGATGAAGCTTGAGAAATTATGATCAAAGTTTTCCTTAATCGTGCCATCGTGTTCATAGAACATACGTAATTTGGCTGAAGCACATGCTTCAGGGGTTTTAAAATATCTTCTTCCTCTCGAAATCATCATGATAGTAGAGTATAAGAATATGTACAACAGAAAATCACATGAAAATTAAAAACATCAAGAAAACAATGCATAAAATCAGTCCTAGAAATCAATACAGTTAGAAGACATCCATTAGAAAAATACCAATGAGGCATCATGTCTGCTTTTCTCATACATCAATTGAAAAGACCTTAAGTTCACCTAACCCCCACCTCGACTATATTACGATAAAATTGCAAGATATTTGCTACAAAATTGATGATTATAACACAATCAGAGTTTAAAATACTACATGTCATTCAACCCTAGTACTGCGATTATTTAGTAACCATGGAAACCATGTCTTCGGGCAAGAATGAGATTGTTCAAGTCTATAAATACACATAAAAATCGTTGTTATTATAACAAGTTAAAAGTCCATGTCCCCATTTCGAGCTTGGAAACTAATTCCACTGTTGATAGGCAATAATAAGTGGCAATGTCTTTCGTTGAGTACATTCAGCTCCCTCTCTCTCATCTTGTGTTCTTATCGCGAGAGTTTTTAGACTATTCCATTCATTAGCAGGGGGTAACAAACTGGTAGACGAGTCGCTGCGAAACCTCGGTCTTCTTCATGATCCCTTTGCGATAGTACTGCCTGATGGAGCGCGAGAGCTTGTCGTAGTTCATTGCTGGCCTGTTCTTCCTCAAACCCCAAAGTCTGGCGACCTCAACAGAGTCCTCGATCTTGAAGATACCTAAATTGGCAAAAAGAGACAAGAAAAGAGAGAACAGTTAAAAATACAATCTAAACAATGTTCTATGTTAAGTGGAATTCAAACAAATCATCTCAATTTTAATTTGTTTGTTTGTTAAGTATCTTGCTTTTGCATTGATTTGATTTTTAATAGTACTTTTAAAATATTTTTTACAGCCTCTGTAACCTTGGAAGTTTTAAATGACTTTAACAAAAACCAGGATCTCCTTTTTTTTTTCTTCCAGGAAGTAAAAAAAAAGATTTATTCTGTGATTGATTTGGCAGAATTTCTCTGCAATAGTGATCACTCTCATTTTTTTTCTGCCATAAATCTTTATGACAGGTTCCACAAGGATGAAATAGCAGACAAAAGTACATCAACACCAGCCACAACAGCATACAAAAGGTGCATAACCACACCCATTACATCATCTCCAGCCAATCACACTTCAGAAGCATCTTGCATATTCATGAGCCAGAGCTTAACCCCATACATATTCATAAATATATTGTGTTTCTTCAATTGTTTTCCCTTGATATATCTTTTGGAGATATATAAATTTTAAGAATATTGCTACTTCTTTGTCATTTGCTAAGCCTTAAAATCATGCATCTTGTTTCGTTCAAGTTACTGGTAGCCCTTACAAAAAAAACACATTAACCTAGAACTTCAAACTGATTGAAAGCCATCAGTAATTGACACCTCAAAATGCGTCAATCATCTTCGGGTAGCCCCGAACCACACGTAGGCGGAAGAAACATATCCCCTTTATTTGGCACCGATCCTGCATTGTTTCTTAAAACCCACTTCATCATTTTTAACATGCCTTGCTTTTTCGGGTCAGGTTCTGAACCACGCTAGTTACTGGTAGTTTCGAGGGTTATCAAATTACAAATGGATAGGCCTACAAGTTATTGATCAAAACCATTCCTCAAATCATCCCATATAGCCTATAGAACACCTTGTTTTGTCTGTTTGGAACCAGATGGGTGTTAATTCATATACATTCACACAGAGTTAAGGCCCTTCTGGCTCTCAACCAATGATTTCTTTGACTAGACCCCACAACCATTGATAATTCCTGGAATTAAAAGAAAGTTTTGCCCAAATTTGGGTAAACATAGTTTCTTTCCTGTACTGGTGCCACTCGGTGCAAAGTTAGTCTACCACCGCTTCCTTCCGCTGGGAAGCTCTTTAGCCAACACACAGGGTCAAATAGACCACAACACTTCGGTTTCACTTCCCTTTTAACTTCCTGACCGGCACATTCTCTTGTCTCTACCACCTACCCCCCTGACCTGATAATGGTATGACCCATGATGTCATGCATTACCACATAGCTATTCTTGGCAAGCCCTTATAATGCAGGAGATTGCACCATTCACATATGACACTTCATGCATAATTCATGACCTAGGTCTTCACACTCGATACAAAGGTTCTATTAGCTAATTTTTTTCTTCATGCTAACACTCATTTCCATCCGAGTCACACCATTTACATCTCATTTGCAACACATTTGCATAGATGCGGATGACACTCACCTTGTGTTCTGTCTATCCACCTGATGCAGTAGCTGTAGGAGTTGGGCTGGAGGAGGAGTTCTTTCAAGAACTGCCAGAGCTGGATACCCCCTGTGTGGTTTGGGGTCATGGATGTGTTCGGTCCGCTTGGGGCGGGAGACGGGATGGAGATCTCGTCTGGAAGGAGAGAGAAAGGCAACAATTATTAGATAAATCCTGTGATCAATTTGAATAGAACTGAAATCACTGTGTCACGTTGAATAAAGATACAACAAGACAAAAATCTCTCACAATAAAGAGAGAAAGCGCTTGAAGTAATAATGATATCTCTGTATAAATAATCTGAAGATAAAGATAACATAAGTTGCAACTGTAAACAATATTGACTGCTCATTTGTCAATTATCAGAAATTCTTCAAAATCATAGTAAATTAACAGTTCCAAATGGCCATCATTTCTACTTTTCTGTCCCATTCGTAGTCAACAGCATCGTGAATAAGAATTTGACCTTTTCAAGTTTGTCAAGGAAAATGTGGAAGTCTAATGATTAAGAACTTACCATCACTAGGTGATCCTGTGCTTCCGCTCTCGTCTCCTGGCGTTGCTACCGGTGAGACGGGTGCGTAGGTGAACTTTGGTGGCATGTCTGTGGTGGGTGCCCCGGTGATGAAGTGTGAGGGTTGGGGAATGTTGGGCATCATCTGTTGTGCTTGTGGTACGACCTGGGGTGCCGCATCAAAGTGAATACCTGGGACAGGGCAAAAACAGGGGAGGAAAGACGGAGAACATTAATTAATCATCCAGATTAACTTTTTAACATGTGCGCCATGAGCTTTAGTTTCAAGTGGATTTGGTGCCTTACGAATCATTCAAATATCAAATTATTCATCCCCATTCATTTTGCTATGGAAAAGCAGTTAATACTTCAAACATGTTGCCAATTTAAGGATTTGAAAGCTTACTATTTCAGTTACAAAAGTGTGCGCAAATATTGACGGCTAATATAACTGTCACAGCTAGTGCGCACATAAATGAATTATCTTCAACAACACTGTCCTCAAGTAGAGATGATGAAAATTTCAAGGTTTTCATTTCGCAATGGTAAACATAATAAAGATGAAAGATGTTTAAACTCACACTCACTTGATTTAAGAAGACATACAACGCTGTAAAGGATGTCGCCACATTTTGGCGCCCTTTGTCTGAAGTCCATGTCCTGCAGAGACGCAAGTGTTAGTCCATCGATGTAAAAGTGGCTCATCTCGAGTTCCCCGAGCTCAAAGCGGTTGGCGACGCAAGCCAGCCACTTCTGGACATCTTCCGGCGACCAGCAGTATACATCTGCGGAAAGGAGAGGAAAACGTTTAGAATATGCTCTTTTTTTCCTTTTCAGATGTTATCATATTGTTGCAGTACTTCAGTTGCATGTAAGACCAAATCAACATTACATTGCCAGTTAATTATTATCATTTATTAATATTATTATTATAATTGTGAAATTGTGTGAATTAATCATGCATACCAGATTAACCAAGAATGTACATTATATTAATCATCTGCTGAGTGCCAGTAAGATACATTTTTTATACAAACATTACAAGAATGCAATACACTTCTGGCTTTAGCTTAGCGACAAAAAGAAGAGATTTCTATCTGGAATTGACTTACTTGGAATCAAGCCGAGTCTGTGGCAATCTTCGAGGATATCCGGAATCATCTCCCTCATCAGTAGTCGTACCATCTCGTTCTCCTCAATCTCTGAGATCTGGTTTCCCCCCTGCTGCTGAATGGTGGAGCCCATCTGCTGTGTAGGGAAGAAGTTCTGCTCTGGATAGAAGGACCCTTGCATGTCTGGAGAAGGGGAGCCGCCGCTGAAGGGACTGGGGGAGGGGCCGTCGAATCTCCGTTGCTGTTGTTGGATAAGATCGAGGTCGAGAAGAGTGCTGCCCATGCTGATTTCAGCTAGGTGAATTGCGTCCTAAACAAAAATGATAATCATTTAAAGTTAACATTTCAGATATTGACAAAAATGTGTATTATTCCGCTTAACACACCCCTATCTCCGAATTTTTATTAATCTTATTATACCATTCTTGAGTTGAAACTGTTAATCATATTCAAATGAAAGCTTGGCATTCTGTTCAACTAATCAATATCGCTAGAGCATATTCATAACATTTCTATAAATAAGCATCTATTTAACAGGTACCTATTTCCCTTCCCCCGGTAATTGATTAAAAAAAGAAAACGACACTTGCGCCTAAACTCTGGCCAACAGATTGATGTAAAAAACAATATGACATGTTCTTTCTCAATCACATGGCTTGCACCTAATACCGAGAACCTGCGCTCATAAAGCAGAGAGGGAGAGGGACAGGGAATTCCCCGTTTTGCTTGCGCGTGGAAAAGATGCCAGCCGAAGTTGGCACAGTGCCCTACCCTACGTAATGACGTCACAATAAACAAATCTCGCTCAGTCCACCGAAAGCTAACGCGACCCCGGAAGCGACCCATTCAACTGTATGTACAACTATTGAGTTGCAGTTCTATTATGGCGAAGCTCGCGATCAAAATACAGCTCTAAATATGCGTATTGTACTTAGACTTTGTACTGGCAAATTAAGCTGTACAAGGCATGACCGGGCAAAGTCTATGGACACTCAAACAGGATCATTTTGTACTGCACTTTGAATTGAACACCTCGTAAGTGTGTGTAATGTATCGTACTACAGTAATACAAACTACAGTTTGAACATGATAGTCAATGTATAACCGCTATTATTATCAAATATAGTGACAATCAACTAAGGGCCTACTCTCACAGACGTATAAAATTTAGACTCGGAAGTGAACACCAAACAAATATGACAAATAAAATGCACAATGTTAAAGATTTGCCCAAAATGCAACAAAAACTTGTTCAAAATGAAAACTCATCATGAAATCAATTTGAGAAATTTGCTTGGACTGATTTGAAGACTGAAAGATTTAAACTCTAGAGTGTTACTATTTGCCCGAAATGATTGAATTCTACTAGGGGCCTACTGAAAAATGAAATAAAATGTGTCATTAAAAAATATATACTTACGGGATCGTTCATTGGTGTAGGTGAAACAATGCAAACTTCGCCAGTTGAGAACATATTGCTTGAAGGTGTGATGTTGTGATTTAAATCTGCAAGAAGAAAAGAAAAAAGATAGGAGATAGTAAATAACATGATCTGTATAATCACCAAAATTATGAAAAACACTAAACTGCCAAAATACTGCTGGACGTAGAGTACTGTACAAGGCTTCGTTGAGGAATGCCGATGCAAATAAATTTACTAAAGCCTAAAGGAGTAAAGAACTAATAATTTACAGGCCAATTAAAATAAAAGACAATGTCAGATCTGTAGACAGAATTCAAGTTTCTTACATGGCATGTCATGGCATGTAGAGCTCTGCATGTAATTAAAACTGTTGAGCAGATCGCTTGTGAATAAGCTGAAAGAATTTGGTTTCAATGTACTAAATATAACTTTGAATAATACTACCTAATTAGACTGGAGTCCAGGGAATAATAAAAGAATATCTTTTGACTGAAATGTTTTGGCAGCTCACTACATGCGGGAAAAACCCTAAGTACCAAAGCATCAACTTTCAATACACAAGTCGTCACACTCACAAGACTGTGACGACATAAATGATAAAGGGAATCGCATTTTATCAAGTGCCTATTTTGATAGATCGTATCATGGACCTACTCGTATACAAGGAAGTTTGAAATCTAGATCGAAAACACTTGCGGTGGAACGGGTTTATTTCCCCCTTCGCGTGCCGAAGCTCTGCGCGAGCGAATTTACCATTTCCGCATCGAATCCAGCTGTTTTTATCGAGATCACGCACAACACAACACACACACACGGTACTCAATGCACACTCCACAATGCAGTTACAAGCACTTACACTCATAACACAACTACTACACGGCGAATTCACATAGACCTCTATACCACGTGTAGAATACCACAACAGTAAGCGACCACATAACTTTCGAGTTTTGAAACTGGTGATAGATTGAATTAGAAGCGTCTATTTTGAAACTACATTGTACTACACACACAACTATGAGTATGACTATGAGGAATCGAAACCTGCTCAAAATGACTTGAAAGTTACCGTTATGAAAACCAATCCTGGTTTTCGGTTCTGACTTTCGGTACATTTTGAAAGATTTGAGTCAACATTCCCTTAACATTTATAAGCGAGATCCTGAATATGAATGACAGATCTGATTATTATTATTATGGAAAATATTAACCATCACAAATTTCCCAGCTGCTAAACGACATAAACAGGATACTTAGTCAAACTTTACCAACCTCCAATGTCAACGAAACAGGAATAATTTACACAATTGAGAATACATTGCAATAGCCATACATAAATAAATTATAAGAATGAAGGAGAGAAAACATAAATATGCATTCACATAAATAAATAGTAATTACTACCCAACAGAAGAATTGAGGTGAAGACTTACACATAAAAGCTGAGATTCAAGTTAAAAATACACCTGTTGAGGCAGTGGTCTTGTGTTATAATTCCTAAGCTTGGATCGTGAGTTGTTCACCGGTCGAGTTGAAAATGTAAATGTTACCAAGTTAGAGCTCCAACCTGAATTTATAGTGGTAAACTGAAGCAAGCTTGCCTGGCACAGTTTCCCGAGCATTTTCCCGAACAATGACATCATTCGCTTTCAAAGAACCATGAATATTCATTACCCGACGGGCTGGTGGTAGGCGGGGCTTAGTGCCCTAGCCAATAAACTGACTTTTATGATTGGACAATGGGTGCTCAACAGGCAACGCACGATTCGATTCGCACGTACCGAGGGCCTAGGGTGATAGAAAACTATTGACGGGGGTCGTAACAATAGAGTACTGATTCGGGGCTGGGGTACGGGCTGGTGTGAATTGTGAATAGGATAATCGGGGCTCGCCTTGCGTCAATTCCTTGTTCATTTAGAAGTCTATCGACTTTTCTTCCTTTTGTATCTGAAATACCTTCTTTTCAAGAGACTCAATTAAGCATATCGAAGACGTAAGATACGTGCAAATGACCTCATAAGAACACAGGGTAATGGGTAAACAGTTTGTCAACAGTTTTAGAAATATCTATAGGCACTGCCAGGTAGATTTACAAGACAAGCGTAAGACTGACAAAATGTGACGGTTTCATATCTATATATGTAAAATTCTTCCCGAAAAGTTAGTTATAAATTCATAAAAGTATTGCTTATTGTTTCACAGAGGTGTGGGGTGGGGGGTACAGCACTTACACTGGGAGTTTCTTGCTAGTATTACCATCATCAGCGGTATTAGAGGGCCCTTTTTCGGGTGAGGCCCCACCCCTTCCCCTTTCCCCCTCCCCCTCCCGCCGAAACAAAAGTCTTATGGAACATCTCCTGACTACCATACTGGCAACTTCAGTAAAATTCAAAGAAGTCTGCTGTAAATTAGAAGATATTTTGTCCAAACCGTTGGCGCTATAAAACACTGGAGTAAAGGACCAATAAAAGAACTAATATTGAATGTTATATTGGCCTATAAACTATGCTTATCCTCATGTCACTCATTTCAACATAATTATTTTTATCCAACGCATATACTCTTATCATGCTGAATGTAGTCACTGCATGAATATCTGGTTGGCCTCTTTGAGGACACCAACCTGTGTGTCATCCACGCCAAGAGGGTTACCACCATACCCAAAGACAATTCAGCTCGCCCGCTATTATATAATACAGAGATCAAAACCATGTCATATACATGGTGTATTATATTTTTAAAATGTCTGACATCCATTAACAATTACTCATGCATCTAACTTACCTGTAATGATTATATTGACAAAGATTATAATGTAAGAACCAAGAAAATGAGAAATATGTAAAATCGTTAAAGCCTGTCTGCACTAGTTTGGCCAGGAGGGATTAGACCTCCCAGCGTGATCACTGACGGGTGGTTATCTCATCAACTCAGCTCTCAATTAACATTAAAAAAAGAGGATCATGGGGGACCAACGGGCATTGCTTAGGCATTGTTTGCTACATAGAGGGAGCAAGTAGCTACAAGTAGTGCAGTGGGGCTTTAATTTAAGACAATGTTTTAATTTTATATGTATATATTTTATTGTGGACGTTGTAGTTATGTGAAATACAGTTCCATGAAAGGGTTAAAAAGAAAGAAATAATTAAAGAACCAACTCTTTCGAGTGATTATACTCCTATTCATTGATACCGAAACGTGGAGTACGAAACACAAAGTTTGACCAGGGAGTTGACAGAACTAACAGACTAAGGAATTAATACTCTTTAAAACTCGTTGGGCGGACATATACATGGGAAAGAGATTACACGTGCAATAGGACTAATTATGCTCCTTGGTCAGTAATAGATTTCCCCTTTAATTACATTGCAACATCATAAACCAATACGATTAATGTATTTGCACAAGGTATACATTTCGGAGAATCAATTACATGATAAAGCAACATTGTGAATCGGGTAAAGTTTTATGAATTATTTATAACCGCTCAAGATGAACTCCGACTATTAGAATCTTAAAATATTGACATCTATCACGCACTATAAGTAACCAGAGAATTTGACCAAAACCTTGTGACGGCATACAAGTTGCAAGAAGCAATGATGATTTCGACAGCTGATGTAAATAAACTTCAACAATTGCGACTAAACTGTACAAAAATGTCACCAAAATTCTACTGATTTCCATAAAATTACAATTCAATCTTAACCCATTTTACTAGCAACATTGACCTAATATATAATAATAATTGTCCGATCTTAGATAGTTGTGGCGCAAGACGAACGGAAATTATGGGGTTATAATTTCAGAACCCATTTTTTTCGGATAACTGATTAAAACCACAAAATTGGAGAGAGGTATGAATTAATGAACAAACCTTCACTTATTAATTTAAGAAACAGTTAGTATTCTCCATAACTTAGTACTATACTTAATCGTAAACTGGAAAGAAGCTCATGTAACGATTATGTATCTGTATTACTTATTAGAATAGAGATAAGTGTCATACAGTGTATAACTAATGACGATAATAATATGGTATTTTTTCTTTAAATGATTAATTTCACTGCAGTATGCATTTTTAGCTCGGATCCACACATCTTTTTTATTTAAAGCCCGTCTGCACTAGTTTGGCCAGAAGGGATTAGACCTCCCAGCTAGGTCACTGACAGGTGTTTATCTCATCAACTCAGCTCTCAATTAACATAAGAAAAAGAGGATCATGGGGGACCAGCGGGCACCGCTTAGGCATTGTTTTCTATATAGAGGGAGCAAGTAGCTACAAGTAGTGCAGTGGGGTTTTACTTTTAAACCATCAATCGTGCTATCTAATCATCAATCTGTATCATTAAAGATTCGCAACCAGGTACACGTTTTCCATGAATACATCATTATAGATCCACCAATAATTATCCTGTCATGATGTACTTTTAAATTTCGATTTTAAAAGTCCCATTCCAACATTTTTAATCTTCATGCAATATAAAAATAGCTACTGAGGGGTTGGAGGAACTTATTTTGCTGATGACAAAATAATAAGGAAGGACCTCGTAAATTATATACCACGCACTACATGCAATGTAGGATATAATACTCGTGGCAATTATGTTCAAGAGGGTGTGGGTGGAAATTGATATTTTACCACACAAGTTCGCCAGGGAAAGGGAAAGGATTTTTTTTTTCGGTTCTTCGTCTTTTTCTTTTTAGTGTTGTTGTTCTCCTTCTTTGACCAAAAGTGCCTACGCGTGATTTCACTTCAGGCATGTCAAGCCATTGCCTACTTTATTAACCACCGATGCACTTGCTATATTTGCAAAATAACGCAAGTGCAAATTTCCCCTAAATTTCAATTTAAATCATGCATATTTCGACCTCACTGCGCAATATTCACATAAATAACCGATCTGCAATTAAATATGTTTGACAAAATATCTCCTATATCTTAATTCAGTCACGCTCATTATAACATAAGTTTAATATACTTAGTATTCGAATGAATAACTGAGGTCCATACGCAAAATCTGGAAATTTATCAAGTTATGATAATTTGCAGGGTATAAATTAATGCAGGTTTATAATACATTAATATGCAAGGAACCGTGCAGCCCCTCTAAAGTGTTGGGAGCCCCAAATTCGCCAAACATTTGATGGTAAAATTTTATTAAAATTGTATCATAATGTGAAAGAGGATGTCATTTACGACACACTTCTGCAAAGATTTCCCCCCAAAAATGTGTTTGAAGACAAATATTGATTAAAAAATACATAATTTGGGTTTTCTGTTGTACGCAGAAAACCTAAATTTTGTATTCTTTCATCAATATTCGACTTCAAACACATTTTGTTTTGAAAATCCTTGCAGAAATGACATCCTCTTTCACATAATGATATGTACAATTTAAGGGAAATTTTTGTCATCAAATTTTTGGGGCTCCCAACACTTTAGAGGGGCTTTAAACATGTTTTGAAAAAAAAATATTATTTAAGACTTCATTGAATAAACGAGGTGGAGGAGAAAAATACCAAATAAATTTGTAAGCCCTTTGTCCCCTTTTCTACGTTGAGGTCGCCATCGACATCAAGCAACTCGCTCATAATAGGAGTCTTCTGCGTTTACAAATTCTGTTAATTGTAAAATGTTTATTTCCCATAAAAGTATGTGTATTTTCTTCATGCTGTGTGTTAAAAAGTAATTTGTTAATGTCTGAAAATGTGTTCATATGTATTTTCCTGTAATATTCAACTATTTGTTATTAAGTTATTGAACCCATAAATAGAATTCAAACCAACAAACAGGGAAAAAGTGGGAAAAGGGAAAGAAATTGGGAAAATAATGACCAAATAATTATTTGGTATAACGTTATTGAACACAGATATAAATATTCAAGCAAACAAATAGGAAAAGAAGTGGGGGGAAAAGAAATAAATGGGGAAAGAATGATGAGAGGGAGGGAGAGTGGGCGGTATAATAGTCAAGGGGGGAATCTTCATGACTTGCTGTCCTGGAAGAAACTTGCAACACCATGTTTCTTGGAGTTCAATTGAAATGTACCATTTTCTTTCGATTACAGTAAATATACTAGTCGACATATTGACTTCATTTCTTACGTGAGATGTCGAAATTGTATCATTGAAATACCTTCGATCACAATACTTCTATTTATGGCTAAAATGTGCTATGTAATGAAGAAAATTCAGTGAACAAAAGCTTTTGTCCAGTTATCATAATGTACTCTCTCTCTCTCTCTCCCATAATTTGCATTATTTGCTTCCCCATCATGAGAGAGGGAGACAGTGGGCGATAAGTCAAGGGGAATCTTCATGACTAGCTATCCTGGAAGAAACTTGCAAAATCATCTTTCTTCTATTTATGGCTAAAATGTTCTTTGCAATGAAGACAATTCAGTGAACAAAAATCTGTTGTCTAATTATCTTACAGTACTCTCTCTCTCTTCCTCTCCCTCTCTCTCTCTCCCTCTCTCCCCCCTCTCTCTCTCTCTCTCTCACTCTCTCCCCCTCTCTCCCTCCCTTTCATTCCAATAACCGTTGCATTTTTTTCTTCCCTTTCTGTCTATCCATTAATTTCCTCTGATTTACAAATATTTATACAACGATAAGATCTTTAAAATTCTATATTTCACTTAAAAATGCTTTGTTTGTTTTAGAGTGGTTGAATAAAGACTAAATGGTTACTTCCTAAAATTGTGAGCTTATGAATAAGAATACAAACCAAAGTAAACATAAATTCGAACCAGTGGTTGCACTCAAATGAGCAAACGAAATGAATATTTCCTAAAAATTTTCATTTTATGAACAGAACAATAACTAAGGTAAACAAAATAATCTCGTAACCGATGTTATCCGTGCCCTCGTATTGTTTTCGGTGTCATGAAAGCCGAATAGATGTCCATTCCAACCATAGGTCATGGACATTATGAAAGTCAATTTCCTGGTCCATTATCAAATGATTCCCCTCGATATGCAATCAAATCATATCTCCTCTGGGAAAGTTGCGAACTTTATTGAAGAATGATTTCTGATTATTTTAAATCTATAAATGGAGCGAGATGTGCGTTAATTCCTACTATCTAGCACAAAGTTAACGCCCCCACGTGGCTCTGAGCAGTCTTATATTAATATTATAGATATTGTCAAATTGTATTCACCGGAAACATCCCTTCGCTTGTTATAATCCTGGGCCCCGTCTTATAAAGAGTTGCGATTGATCCAAATCAATCGAGTTTGCAGTCCCCTATCTCTTATGAACATAGTTGCGATTAATGTCAACTCTTGAAAGCCAGGTAGTATATTTTCATTTTATCAGGCGTTAGTTATGAATATAATAAGAGCCTTTATGCGATGTTCCACTTCAAATAAAGCAAAAAATTCTAAACATAATTGTAATAATAATAATCCCTTTTTTGTCATCGCTTGCATGCCGTAGATTTTAGGAACTTGAGTCAACTTGCTCGTTCATGGTATAACATTGAACTTATTTATCTTACTTTTAAATGAACTGAAAATTTATACAAGCAAAAGTGTGTAATCACTAACAACGCAACGTTTATCATTAACTTTGCGCTTTGGTATTTTCTTTGCAAGGTTGTTAAACCATTCCCCCCTCCCCTTGCGTGTCTTTGTCACTGTAATTCCAACATTCCATCAACAATGGTTCTGCATTCCTTTACCAATGTCATGGTCCCAAACCAGGGATTCATCTCCCTGCCCAAACTATTCATCCTTTTCTAGGAGTCTAAAACAACTACCCCATTGTTGCTATTGAACCTTAAACCTTCCCTGACTCACCAAGCTCACGCACTCTCCAAAGCTGTCACGTGACATGACAATAGCCCGCGCACCTGTGGTCAGTGTACAATAGATTCGCAGTTCAAGCCCAAGCTAGTTCTCCCATTGTTCCCCCGAAAGGTGAACTTCATTACCCATTGTTTCCTACAGCTCCCCTCCCCTGTCTCAAAAGCCCATTCTTTCTCCATTAAGCGCAATCCAACCTCCAAGCACCTGTGGTTAGTGTACAATTCAAAGAGATTCTCAGTTCGAGCTCTCCCATTGACATTGTCCCCCGAATACCCATTGTTCTGATAGAGCCCTGTCCCAACTTACCCTAAACCTATTCTTCCCCTTTGAAAAGCACCCCAACTCACGCGCACCCGTGGTTAGTGCACAATAGAAACAGATTCACAGTTCGAGTCCTAAGTCGTTCCCCGTAGATTAGCAGCAATTAAGGATCATTAACCAATCAGAGTGATAGGACGCTCTTACGTCACATTGCGTAGTCTTAAAGAGAAGGTTGAGTTCTGGGAAGAGGTGACAAATAATGTGTGAGCGTTATCATTGTTATTATGCAAGTGTGGAAGAACATCAGATAAAAAATGTTCCCTGAAAAGCATGGCTCTTCAAATGCCTTAATATTCAAAATATGGCATGTAACAGTATACAAAACGGGACGGATTTTTATGCCACATGTTCGTTGTAGTCCCATATACATCTTTCTGTGTACAGTGCTTGTAACTTTACCAAGACTGGGCCAAATTTCTTATCATTTTGAAGATTCCAGAACCTTGCAGTACACACCAATATTATGCTAGATGATCAACCTTTTCTGATCGATTCCACACCGTTTCTTTCACAATGCAACCGCATGACCAGAACTCAAGTCTATCTTTAAATGATAGACTTCTTTGTGGTGGGTATCATAGCTTACTGTTCTTCCATTTTGTACAATGTTTTCTAAAAACAGGCAATTTTCATTTCTATGTATAAGTTTTAATGTATGTAATAGGTCTTTAACTGTATTTCTTTTAATTAATTTAGTCCTGTATTTTGTTTTAAAGAAGTAAGTAACATGGACATTTTTAAATATTATTATCATTATATTTTTTAAATTATTTTAGCGCGATAAAAGGTGGCATTGAAAAGGAAAGATAATTATTTCAGGAACATGAGACTCTGACCCTGATTTTGGGAAGAAAAGTTTTATATAGACTGAAATTTGTTACAAAAAGGATAGGTTCTCTCTCTCTCTCCCTCTCTCTCTTCCTCTCTCTCTCTCTCTCTCTCTCTCTCTCTTGTTTCTCGTTCACACTCTCTTCTCTCTTCAATCATCCCTACATGTGACGCTACGTCACGTATATAGTTCGAGCATTACTATCAGGACTGTCTTTCATATCATTTTTACCCAAATTGTCACAGGCGCCATCAATCTGTCACCCGATCATTTCGACAACTTTGTGAAATTGTCTATCGGAAATAGCTAGAAACCATCATTCCACATCCAAAACCGGCTAGTTCCGTTTTTGTTCAATAAGTTATTCATAAAATTTGCATATATTTTGTAATCTCGAATGCTCTATGGTCCATGCCATGTATGGCATGTCATAGATTTATTACCCCATTGGAACCTAGTACAAGACGGAACCCACCCAGATTTTTTTTTTCTACCAAAATTCCACGAAAACACCTACCAGGAAATTGTGGATGTCTCTCCATATATGGTCAGGATGGATAAACCTTCTCGAAAATTATCGATCAACGGAAATTTGATATAAGTTTGCACCCGTGCATTGATACGATAATGTTTCCGGTAAAAGTGTGTGAAATGTCAATCATGTCTTGTAAGGTATAAGTTTGCACCGATGCATTAATGTTTCCCTAAAAGTTTATCGAGTGTCAATCATGTCTTGTAAGGTTTAAGTTTCTACCAGTGTACCTCTAAAAGAAATGGAATGTCAACAATGTGTAAACGCCTTGGTATTGATGATTCGGTGGGTGCTTGTAACGCCCGAAATAGCGATAAATTTTTCCTCTAAAAGTTTTATGGAATAGTATACCCAAACCTTGGTTCTATATTAAAAAGCATAATTTGGTAGATGCACGTTACACAAAACACCTATAGAATCAATGTTTCCTCTAAACTTTTTAGGGAATATACTCTAAAACTTGGTGCTAAGCATTATTTAATATGTGCTTGTTACACCAAAACACCGATAGAATCAATGTTTCCTCAAAAGGTTTATGGAATTTGCTGTAAACATTGGTGTTAAGGATTATTTAATAGGTGCTTGCTACACCCAACCACCGATAGAATCAATGTTTCCGCTAATTTGTTATGGAATATACTCTAAAATTTTGGTGCTAAGCATTATTTGGTAGGTGCTTGTGACACTAAAACTGTTAACACTGATGTAATTAATTAACACCGATGTAGTCAATGTTTCCTCTAAAATTTTATGGAATCGTAAGCTTTCAAAATCATTCACATATACAGTGAGCCTTGGTGCTAAAGAATATTTAGTACACCAAAATACCGATGGTGTCGATGTTTCTCTAAAGTTTATCATGTAATGGCAAGATGTAGGTGGGGGGAGGCTATAGGATTCGCATATTGTGCTAAGGAATTGGTGGTGCATGTTACACCAAACACGGAAAGATTTAACGTTTCCTCTACATGTTAATGGAATGGTAAGTGGTGTAACATTCGCATAAGGTGCTAAATGATTATTTGGTAGGTGCTCCACCACCACCACCAAATCACCGAACTGCTGCGATGTAGAGGTGTAGTGGTCTAGTTTATTCACAACGTATACGCGGTTTCAACTCTGGTGACACAGCCCTTAACCCCGTTTGGAAAGACATTAATCTACATTTGCCACACTCGACCCAGGTGAAGCAGTATGCCTTTCATACTATACACGCATTGTCGAGTTCATATGTTTACTCAACGTAAAACTATACAGGAAAATTTGTGTTTACACCCACCCTACTTACAGGTGTTAATATTTATTGCTTGGCAATCAATAACATATCGAACAGGACCTAAACCTGCCATACTTCCTTCTAATAAATCGAACGTATTACAATCCGAGAACTATAAAACCACCGGGAAAGTTTCCTTCCGTGTCACTAACCCATAGGAAAGTAACCACAAAGGGCAAGGACGAAGAGAGGGTAAATATTAAAACACAAATATTAAAAAATCAGATATTTCATCAGGCTTGAAGTATACAGATTAACATACGATCGCAAAGGCTTTCGAGAAATCAACTCAAGGGCAACTCCATTAATGTGCGTTATGGTATAGCCTATTGGAATCATGTTCGGTTACGTAATAGGTCTACGTCATTTCGATGTCGGATAATGGAAAAGGATATGGAATTACGTTATAGGTGGATTTTTCAATCGTCTTAGAACTTCTCCATGAATACGATCGCGAAGACTTTCGAAAAATCAACTGGAGACAATTTCAGTGGCCTGCGATCCCCGTCACCTTTTGAAGTGCGTGAACTTGACAATGACGTATTACGTAATCAAAACGTGATTTCCATGGGACATACAATAGGGTATTGAAATGGCTCGTGAGTCTCTGCGATCATGCTGACAACAAACCAACCAACGACCCCCAAAACCCCAAAAAAAAAAAAAAAAACAGATTACTAAGGTGGAATTGAAAATCATTTACGATTCTATATGAATAATGTTCGATGTTCATAATGTAATTGGACCCTGTTTCATAAAACTTGATATCAATAACAAGTTACAAGCTACTGTTATAAGCTACTGAAATCATGGCATCTGATTGGCTGAGAGCAAATTCGTCATAAAAATGAAGCATTTGTTATAGATAACAAGTTTTATGAAACGGGCCCCAGATGTTTCCAAATTGCCGCTCCATATCTTTTAACATTTCACAATATGCATCTCTCTATCTACTCTGCGGTCTCCAAACCTTAATACTACTTTTAATTCGAATTTTTCAACTCCTACTATAATAATAATTTTATCATCCTCCTGATCGGTTTCCTCCCGCAAGTTGCATTTCTGAAAACCCCTCAATGAATATAACATTCGGAAGACCACCGATGCAATAGAGTACAATCGTACAATCGCTAGTCAATAGCAAAATGTGGCCAGGAAATTGATGGAATGATTAATATCATTGTAATCCGGCAAACGGAATTTGGTTAATGATGAAATGAATGTCGAGTTTAAAGGTACTAGCCTATGTCCCATTTGCAGGCAAAAAAAAATGAAAAGGTTAATTTCCAACGGCATTTGAAAGATAACACTAATTTAGAACTTCCCCCAAAACAAAAGGGCTTGAAAATGTCTTTTTGTGGGAAAATAAGGACTGTTAGTTGTCGAATCAAATTTAGCGATCGCGGTCGTTTAATTAAATAGTCTGATTTTCAGACCCTTGTACCGAATGGTCGTACGTCTTGTGCGGCGCAAAGATTCAATCAGTTTAATTTTGGCCATTACAAGAAGTGGGTTATTGATGTAAACAAATGCTCATGTACCATTTACAACTCATTTTATGTATGTTATTACCAAAGAAAAAAAGTCAGTCAGTCACTCAATAGTGCCTGACAGTGAAGTCTAGCAAGCAAACGGGTTTCCTTGCATAATTTTAGTACTAGGACACTGCTACCATTTAAATTTCACAGATAGGACATACATGCCATATTCATAATTCCTGCAAAGTTCTACATAATTTGATGTTGGCTGCAAAAGGGATACACTACCTTTAAATGATTGGCTGAACATTATTATAATCGTTGTGGGCTGCATGGTTTCCTCCGCGCCTTACACCTCCGAGTAATAATGATGTCATAATGGTGCTCAAGTATTGCTTAGTTTACGCCTTCATGAAAGTGAAGTATACTAGTGCTTATACTGTACTTTACAAAGGTCACGTCCCACTTTTGCACTTCTCCTATGAGAGAACATACATATCTATTCAAGTTTATAAATAGAAAAATAATAATAATCATCCGCTTCCTTCTAGCTCAAAATAAGGTTCAAGTTAAAGGGAGTGTATCATGACGAGACTAAGTGTCTTTCCCGTGGCCTGACTCTGGGCCAATAGGGTATAATACGACTACGGACGACGCGACCGCAGCATTCACGCGCGTGCAACATACGCGAAACCGAAGCGTGAAGAGAACTTCGGTCTGTTTCGCGAACGCTAGCGCGCGCTGATCATGTAGAGATTAAGTCGTTGACTACCGTTGATCAAGTCCATTCGTTTACGTGTAGTTGTCCAAAAGAAGACGTAGATGGCGTTAACCAGTATTTCCCATGCTACACTCCCTTTAATGTTGGTTATTCGTTGCAGTTCAGCGGGGAGGGGGTTCTTCCATTAGGTGTTTAAAAAGAATAAACTCATGTATCATGTGAATAAAGCTTCCTAATAAAAAGACAAAGTAATACAAAATAATAAAATTTTCACGAGAATGTGTGTGTAATTGGGTTTTACAGACGTGTATCAATCAGATATGATTATTTACGTCTGGGGACCGACCTTTAACGTCAACATCCGAAAGACGAGAAAATGCCCCGCACTCGTTTTAAGGCCTATGAAGAAGAAGAAAAAATAACACAACTCGCTGTACCCATAAGCACTACATCAGCCCGCCCCCACCCCGGTCTTGAAATAATAGCGATTTTTTTTTTTTTTTTGGGGGGTAACAGTTGGATATACCGCTGAATGCAAAACCATTTATCATGCTTATGGAGAAGAAGAAAAAAATCAAAAAAATATACAAAAGTATAAAGGCTCGTTCAGATATGAGGCGGCAAAACCGCGGCGGTTCCATTTTTTGTCAAGATGACATATTAAGGTGCAAACCGCTTCACATTCCTGCATCTTATATCACAGGGCGCAGTGAATACGCGCAAATCCTTTGTTGCGCGCAGTTGCCGTTCTTTTACACGTAACAACAAAAACCGTGCGGCGGTTAACCGCGACATAAAATTATCTGATCAATCGTTACAGGTATAGACCAATTCTGGTCATGCGATTGCATTGTGAAAGAAACATTGGGGAATCGATCAGAAAAGGTTAATCATCTAGCATATAAGTCTTGGTGTGTACTGCAAGGTTCTGGAATCATCAAAATGATAAGAAATTTGGCCCAGTCTTGGTAAAGTTACAAGCACTGTACACAGAAAGATGTATATGGGACTACGCGATATCTATCCAGTCCGGATCTATATGATAATTTACCAAATATATCAATAATTAGTAGGCGGTTTCCCGGCAAAATTTGTATCATCACGTATTAGCCAAAACATATTCTTTCACATGATTGGTAATAAGAGCTTCCATTTCATTTTTTGAGAGGGGGGCGTTTCCAAAACTGGTCTATACCTTCAAGTCGCAAAAAGTATAATATAACATAGCTACTTATTTTTGTATTTAAACAAAAATGTTTGTCTATAATCAGTCTGGTCAGGACCAGGACCAGTTTCAGAGTAATATCAGGTAACGTTCTTCTGGCTCCAAACAGACGATTTTCGTCTGCTGAAAACAAGAAGGGCGTAAACTCTTATATTAGATTATGAGTACATGCTTTTCTAGGTCCATATACAGACTTTCAATTAATAACTTTCTTACAAATTTCATTTCAAGGATCTTAGTCATCTTTCCATTTCGGAAGAATTTTGATTATAATTCAAGCGCTTTTGCCCATATAGTTTAACAATTCATATTCAAACAATGATCGGTAGCTAATTAAGGAATAGACCTATAAACATCAAAGCATAAGCATAATTATAGAGACTGACAATTAATGAAACACAAGTTTTAAAAGGGCATAAAAAACAACAACAAACAAACAAACTAAATAAACACATATACAAGAATTATTGTTTTGTTCTGTTTTGTAGTATGTTTTCAGAGTTTTGTAATCAGTTATAACACCCTTTCTTTTATTTGATTAAATTGATCACCATGCCTCAGCTACCTTCATAATTATGAAGGTCATGCCCGATAAGATGATACAAAAATGATAAGATTCGAGCCCATTTGTCAATCATAACAAGTTTGTTTTTCGGAAACATAATCTTGATCATATTTTTATTAAGATTTCGCGAATTTGAGTTAGAAATGGGATAAAGTGACACAGCTCGGTATATTTTAAAGTCAAATTCGAATACGACACTCCTTGAAGCACCGCTTAATTTTGTTCATCTGCCAAAAGCACGTGTAACTTGAGCGGGACATTCAAGAGCAATCGACGGGGATCTGCTGGCAGGGCAGGCGTCTAAGGTTACGATGTCATGATCATGGGTTGGTGCGATCCCTCCTGTTTGTGTATAGTGTTCCATGTTTTTCTCGAAAACAAGTCAAGTTTCATGGTTAATCGTTTTCTGGTAATTAAAGTCGCTGAACGAGAGTTCCAAAACCTGGCCTATAGTCCCAATGCTTCCGTTAAAGTGAACCGGTAACATTGTTGAAGGTTGATGGAAATAAACGGCCTAATATTTGTATTTTACTTATTATATTCCTTCTACTGTACTAACCCTCTAACATCCTGAAAAAAATTCTCAAACCACAAAGATATTTATGGTTTTCTTTGAAGGCGTTACGTGTAACTCCGTCTAACAGTAAATTATCCCAAGTTCCCAACCAATTTTTGAATTATCTCAACCGTTTTTCCATGAAAATACGACATAAAACAGGCTTTTAAAAATCTGTTAACACTTAGATGTTTGGAATGGTATATAGAGCCAAGTCATTGCTCTGTGACGATATACATTTACCTAAATTTTAATTTAATTATAATAATTTTGTCAGGAGAATTTGGAATCGATCAGATCATTTTTTCCCCAATTTCTATCATTAATAATGGTCTGTTTTCACTCAAACTTTCAGATTATCTTTAATTGTCAGACATCTAGCATTGAAGTCACTACCTTAGAACCACTTTCTCTCATCTAAATAATGTTACCAAGCCCCTTTAACGGAATCCGGAAGACAAGAGCAATATTTGACAACGCCATAGAGGGTGGACAACTTTTGGACCCGGACAAATTACACCAAGAATAAATTATCCCGGAGAAATTGCTTTTCTTTTAGATTCACTAGCCCGATGAATTAACTCTATTTAACAAGTACGCGGCCAAGACATTTTCCCTAGAAAAACGGACTTGAACAAATTTGCTTAGCTTCAAGGTTTCAAGGTTTCAAGGTTTCTTTTATTTTCCACATAATATAACAAAATCAAATGAACATGTAATACATACAAAGATACAACAGATTAATATACAATTATTGTTCAAATAAGTAATTTAAGATTGGCACATTGGTGAAAACATAGTGGAGGAGTCTATCAAAAAAGCATGGCTTGTATTTTATAGACCCCTTGAGAATAAAAAAGGTTACAAGTGCTCTGTAATATAAATTTTAAAAAATATGTATAAATGCTTAGGTAATCCTACACCCGCCCCCCCCCCCACGCTACAAAACAAAACGGTTGTCTTTAACATTGGTGTATACAGATAATTTCTACAGATGTCGGAAATAATAGCAAATGATGATCTTTCTAGCAGAGAAGAGAGATAGAGAGAGAGAAAAGTAAGAAAGAGAAAGTGGAACATGAAGCATGAAGGAAGAAGGACGGGGACATTACACACTATGGTTACTTTTGCAATGTTTCGATACTATCTTACTATTAGGTTTATCTTTTATTTTTGTTATTATTGTTCCAAAAGCTGTTATCCCTAAACTTCTAAAGCGGCTCACAGAAATAATCATAAGATCACACACTTCAGAAGAAAATCCTAAGAAAAACCGCTTTAGACAAAATTGACTTTCTTTCTCGATCAACTAGACAGGATGAATAACTCTAAGACCATTTTCGTCGGACAAATTACCCCAAAGAACAACTACCCCGGACAACATTGCTTTCCTTGTATATATCAACTAGAACGAGGAAAATAAGCCTATGACCATACCACAGACAAATGGCCTTAAAGGGCAAGTCCACTCCAAAAATAACTTACTTTCAATAAAAGCAGAACAATCAGACAAACCAATCAAAAAAAGTTTGAGCAAAATCGGATAACTAATAAGAAAGTTATGAATTTTTGAAAAAGTATGTAAAACTATGGAACAATGAGAATCACAACACAACTTGCCAAGATGGTTATCAGTTTGTGACGTCATGTCCTCACAACTAGCTTTATTGCTTTATATAGTTTAATCCCATTAATTTCCCTTTTTATCCCCCACAACTTGATTTCCCTATGCCTATGCCCAGGTTATATGATTTGTATCATATTGCGTGCATGACATTTCCCAAAAACTTTTATGAATTTTGAAGAAATTATACTATTTTCTGAATATTGTATTTCATAATTATTGATTTTTATATAAATAGTTTATCAAAATTCAATTTTTCATGATTTAACTGGACAAAAATTACTCTTTTTTGTACATCCACTCAAAACATATTACTAACAATCTAACTTGGATGCTGGTGTGAAGAAATAAGATTCTTAGGGGGGAAATAGGAAATTTATATTATCAATATAAAGAAAATAATTAGTGGATAGTGAGGACCATACGTCACAGACTCATGAGTGAGTTGCCAATTTGTGTAGTGATTTTCAAAGTTTTTCATGTCATTAAAAATTCATAACTTTCTTATTAGTTATCCGATTTTGCTCAAACTTTTTTGATTGGTTTGTCTGATTTTTCTGGTTCTATTGAAAGTAAGTTATGTTTGGAGTGGACTTGGGCTTTAAGACAATCTACCCCGGATTAATTACCCCTAACCCGGAGCGTTGACCCAAAGACAAACTGCCCCGGACAAATCACACCAAGAAAATATACCCGGACATAATTATTTGCTTTCCTTCTAAAGGAACTAGCCGGGAGAAATGATACACTGAAACATAATACATGTATATACATTCAAACATATGTTTGAACATATTGGAACATAATAAAGGTTAGATGGGTTTAACTACAAAATTCCCCTCTTTTTAAGTTCAATAAATACCCAAATACAATAACTCCCGGGAAATGTTTATCTGAAACATAATTATAGCCGTACCCCATGAAACAAATTGAAGAAATCTATAGAACAGCAAATTATTCCCCGATTATCTCTTTGGATCTCTTTCTTAATACTGACATGAAATGTATTTCTTTTTTCCGTTTCTTCGTTCTATTTTTGCTCTTTTGTGGTTTATTTAACAAGTCCAAAAAAAATTAAATCAATTAACAACTTTTGCGACCATGTCAAAACAGTAAATAATACCACAGATTTTAAAAATAGAGGGAAATGATATGGAATCAAAACATTAAATGATCCTGTACAACAAAACGACATCTGAGAATGACATAAACAAGGAAGCATCCATATCATCTTCCCATTTTCCTGTTATTTTGTTACAATTCTAAAGGTACGTGACTATACATGATTATATATTGTTGTTGTTGTTGTTATTACTATTATTATCACCATTATCATTTGTATTATTGTTACATGTATTATGATTATTGTCATTTCTTAATTAGCTAAACATGTAGGTTATAGGTAACAAAAAGGTGATAACTAGTTTTTTTGACAAGGCAGAATTCTTTCACTTACAGAATACCCATGCAACAATCTAGGAAGAGAAATCGTAGAGTGGAACCTCATTGAATATATTGTGTAATTACGAACTGTAGTCAGTTCAGGTATCAACAGATAATTGTTGACAGCTGGTCACAAAAGGGACCCGTTTCACAAAGCCTTTTATCAATGACAAATGACAAAAATCAGTGACAAATCTGCTGGTAACCAATCAGAAGCAAGGATTTCAGTAGCTTATAACAAAATCTGTCATTTGTCACTGATGACAAGTTTTGTGAAACGCCCCCCAGCAGTCTCAGTAAGGAGAGTCCGAAATATAGGCCAATCAAATTCGTTCGCTGCTGCTCGGATGATGTTATGTATCACTACTCGATTTTTAAAAAGTAACTAAACATTTGTAACACATGTAACAAAAGAATTGTGGAACACACAAGGCGACATCGCATGACACAAAAGTAGATACGTGTAGATCTAAAAGCAAGCCATACCCTACCAGATTTTTTTTTTTTTAAGGCATCGTTTAACAATGTTAAATCTGAGATGCATGGCCCTACGTGTTATCAGTGTCTGTGATATGGTGCAATATTGAAGCCCTAAACAAATTGCGCTTCAAAAAAGTAAAAATCTTTGAGTGACCGGTTTTACCATACTCATTTCCCCCAATAGACTATAGTGTTATGAAAACCGTTAGGAAAACGCAAAATGAAATTTCGATTTTCAATCATAAATATCTTGATAATCAGACAGGTGATCGGCTTGTAAAAGTCATGGGATTCTTGAATGACCTAAAGGTTTATAATTATGATTGCAGCATGAACTAAATCAAGGATTTTGTTTAAGGATCTGAGGCAAAGTTACCGGATCCCTTTAAGGAAAAAGAAAACAACACCAGGTGTCAATATATTATTGTTATAATATCGTGCCATAAAACATGATATCGGTTTGGTTATCGATTCTACTTCACTTGTTTACTGATTTGTATGTTAGAGCCGAAAAGGGTCCTACCAAAGGTTATTCGGGTAAACTTTTAAATGGACTTCAATGAAGTAAACAAAGAAGAGTCTAAAGTCCAAACAAAAACAGATGTGAAAATGATTTATCATGTTTACAGGAAAAAACAGGGGTGAAAATTGATACAACAAATAAATTATGATTGATATATATCAAATATCATCTAGGCCACGCATTGACCGTAATATAATACATCGTAAATAGAGATGTTGTGGTTTAGTGAATAAGTCATTGGATTGTAGTTCACAAGGTACAGGGTTCAGTTCCCCACCACGGCACTATGGTCTTATGGTAAAAATAAAAAGAAACTAGAATTGCCTCTCTCAACCCAGGTGAGGTAAATGGGAGCCGGTGGGAAGAAATTTCTTGTACCCCGTGTAACGTTTCAGCATCTTATCATTGTAAAGAAGCTAAAGTCATCCTAGGGGGTGTTTCACAAAGACTAAGATTGACTTTAAGTTGGACTTAACTATGGCAGGCCGTTCATGCCACTGTTTGCTCTCACCATTTACTGGCATTGGTTTCTCAAGGGACCTACAAATCGTGGTCACAAATCTACAGAGTTTACCTTTTTTGATAGTTCATTATTGAAGGAAAAAATATTATCTAAAGATCATAATTGAGAGCAAACAGTGGTATGAATGGCCTACCATAGTTAAGTCCAACTTAAAGTTGATCTTAGTCTTTGTGAAACACCCCTACTGTATTAGCCGCTGTGCACGAGGGGTCAAGTACTGACATAGGACTGGGTCAGAGACTGGAGTGGCGTGTGCATAAGAGCACGATGCTCGTTAAATACGGAGCGTCATTACTCATTTCCACTGCGTTATTTCTTGCGCTAATATCAGACCTCATGATGGAATCAGGACTGCGTCAGCAATGGCGCCTCGTATGCAACACGTTAAAGCCCCTCTGCACTAGTTTGGCCAGGAGGGATTAGAGGGATTAGCGTGGTCACTGACAGGTGGTTATCTCATCAACTCAGCTCTCAGTTACAAGAAAAAGAGGACCATGGGGGACCAACAGGCACCGCTTAGGCATTGTTTTCTATATAGAGGGAGCAAGTAGCTACAAGTAGTACAGTGGGGCTTTAACGAATAATAAAGCCCGTGACAAGAACATATAATGACAACAAATAATTATTATTATTTGATGATATTATGATTATATTTTTATGATGATTGTTTTACCCGACTGCAAAGAAAGCATGTATATTCTTGTAAGTAAATAACCAGGGGACCGACAGTTTTAAGTCCTCTCCGAGGGACTTGGTTAATGGTAATGGTAATTAATGGTTTATCAAAGGGCACGAGCGCATTGACTTGGTTTCGAACCCGGGACCTCCAAGTTTCGAGATCACTACCACTGAGCCAAAGCGCCTCCTCATGTTAATAATAATAATAATGATGATGATGATGATGATGATGATGATGCGTTCATTGCTGAGGCAGGTCAGCGTCAGTGGCTTATCACTAGTTATTATAAGTGACATCGTACAAGCATGAATGACGTATGGGATAATTTCCTTCACGAACTCGATTAGCGCAAGTAACGACGCAATAAAGCGCATAATACCATGGAGCTCAACATGATCTTGACTCTGTAACATATATATAGCTACAATAGCTACACGACCCATACCAACAACAGAAACACGACGCCGGGGTCGGGTCACTCTTTTAACCCGTTGCGGAAAGTGGGCGTGGTCTGATCATCCTGCCACGGGTCTCTTCTCCGTCGCGCGTCACCCATCGGGAAGTTTCTAGACCAAAATGTCAAGTTCAAAAACCTTCCTCAAGTCAGGTGATCGGGTACTTCCACGAAAGAAGACAACGAACGAGCAATAGCTCCTTCCTGGCACCGCGCCGAGGAAGAAGTACGGTAAGAGTGGGGCCACGCAGTAGATAAATGAGCAATAGTTCAAGTTCGTATTACACCCTCGGGATGTAAACGCAAAGAAGTGATAACATTCTTCAAGATTATCAAGTCAATGTCCCTTGGTCCGTTATCATCATGTAACATTATATTTTTTAGTACTGGGAAAATGAAATGGCAGAAATTTGATAAAATAACGACTTTCTTATATTCATGTCGTATGTGTTGTGTACTGCAATAGTATCACGAATTGTGGATTATGACAGCATTGACATTGACATTGAGTCAACTCGAATTCATCCCAATCTTAAGTAATAATTATCTTGATTATTTAAGTATAACATTTGATTCTTTTTAATAACAATATTAATTATGATACTGTTTTTGTATACATCACTTTACCATTAACTGACCAAGGCGCTTACAGTATTATTTTTACCCTGGTCACTGGCTTCAAATACTATTATGCACATTACAGTGCACATTCTCCACTCCAAGCACGTGAACGGTCGCATCCTACCGGGCACCCATTTAACACTTGGGTGGAGAGTGGCAAAGGACATAAGTGCCGCGGCGGGACTCGAACCGCGAACTATGTGATCCACAGTCCGGTGACGTATCCACTAAACAACATCACTTCCAAGTCGTTATATAGCCTGTAAATGACCTTCAAGACAATGGCATACCAAATAGGAGTATGTCAGTGTAATTATGGAAATATGGAGAAGGGGTGAAGATAAAATGAGTGCCACCCCCACACACACACACACACAAACACACACACGCACACACATCTCCCCAACTCGATCACGCAACTGAATTACTTTTCATTCTACGAAATGGATATTATGGGCCCCTCGACTCTGACTCGATTCATGATAGTTAACATAAAAATATAATTTTTAAGGCATTTTTCGACTGATTTCTGCGTTCTACTGATTATTATCAATACCAAGTAATACATCAAACCATTTTCGTACGAAGCATGCAAGTTATCTTAGTCCAAATCATTTTTTAAAAGTACATGGGGATCATAAGTTAGACCTCACGCGGTCGGGTAACTAAATCGATCGCAACTACCTTCGAAAAAAATGGCCTTGTACGTTATGCCTTTCGAAATCAATCCCTCGGAGAGGACCTAAAGCCGTCGGACCTCTGGTTGCTTACTAACAAGCATTTATACTTTCTTAGCAGTCAGGTAAAATAACCACCACAACCAATTATGTGCGAACATGAAAATGACGTATGAAATAATCCGAACATGATTTCTTTAGGACATACAATAAGGTATCGACATTGCAATTGGAAGACTTTTTTCGGAAATAGTTGGGATCGAGCTGTTTGTAAATCATGTTTAAACTCTACGTCTATCAATAGAAACGAAAGAGAAAATATCTGCGCGTTCCCTTTGCGGTTTCCAATATAAATGAAAACGATTATTTGGAAGAAAAAAAAGGATAAGAAAACATTGGTGGATATAAAGTAACATTCATTTTTCCTTACGTGGGATTCGACGAGGAACAATGAAGATGTATAATAATTTCAAACATTTTTTTCCTTTTTCCCTCAAGACAAAATGTAGTTTTTCCAAGTAAATCATCGAAATCAATTCCTTGGACGATTTCCACCATTATATTTTCATTGACTGCCCGGGTTCTGTGTAATCGAACACCACCTCGTTATCTCTGTTGAGAGCAAGTTTTGGTTTCTCTCTTTTTGACAATTCGGTGCCTGGAGGTGGCCTAGATAAATATTTTTATCAATTCATCCATCCCTTTTGAATTATTGTCAGCTTTCGAATCGGTATATATAAATGTATTTCGAGCTACAGCCCTTTGTTAAAATTCATGTTACCATGGTTACGTCTCGTCCAAAGACCACTTGCCCCAAGTGGCGTGTTTGCTAGTTTTGCTGGGGTCCAAGTAACAAAAGTAACGAGTTTCTCGTCCGGACTTTTAAAAAAAAAGGAGGAGGCAGCGCTTTACTATTTACTATTTTTCAATGTTTTGTTGCTATTTTTCCCAAGATGGCCACCATGCTAAATATAGCTGGCCAAGGTATATTTATTCACAGATATTGTGCCATTTGAATATACGGATGCAATGTATGACCAAACAAATGATTTGTATCATTTGAGTGCACTTGCTAAGCAAGTTTTAAAATTCAGAAACAGTGAAAAATGTACATGACATTGTGTTCAGCTTGAATTGAAGCTATAGAAGCTACTCATACAAATTGTACATCACAGCCTTTTTTTCCCCTTTTTTTTTGTTGCTTTTTTTCTTCTGAATAGTAAATAGTAAACAAAAGGAGGCAGCGGCCAAAAAGGGAGGCGGGCGGGGACGAGAAACTCGTAAGTTTTGTTATTTGGACTTATCTCAATTCCTTAAGCCTTGAGCAGAGTCTAGATCTGTCAGTTTCTGCATGATGGTTTCTGGCTGTTGTCCGGAGCAGCTTTAAGTACAGAGCCTATTGTAGTCTCATTTTGCAGACACGGTTACGCACAACGACTGACAAGGGTGTGTGCCAGTAAACTAGGGTATAACTGGGGTGTCGTTAAGGGGATATACCGTAGGGTGCCGAAGAGGGTACGTATGGAGGGGTGACTCTACTCTAATCCTTGTTGTCCCCTTACATTATCACCAAGTATCATGTTTGTGGTCCTCTTGTTTGTGCACTCTAATTGTTTTCATTATTACTTCAAGTTCATCGTTTAATTAGTCCTTGAAGATTATGTACAAGGATGAGTTAACGAGGATTTTGGCATTATTATAGAGGTGTCGTCGTCTAGTGGATACGTCACCGGACCGCGGATCACAAGGTTCGTGGTTGGAGTCCCGCCGCGGCACTAAATGTCATTTGGCAAGTCATTAATCTACATTGCCACTCTCCACCTGAAATTTGATTTCATTATGACAAAAGCCTATTTAATGTATGTAATTCGCATTCTGACTATTGAAATACAATAATTCATAACAGGTGAATTAAATCATTTGTAACGAGGCACTGAAAAAAGATTTGTGCTTGAAATTTGATTACATTGTGAAAATGGCCTATTCAACAGCATATGTATAATTATACCAGGAACGTGCAACGTTCATTGTACGATGCCACCGCGTCAGGCACTGACGCCTCGTGTGCAAAAGACATTACTCTAACGCAACTCTGCGTCAGCGTAAGATGAATGGTCATGTCTGATCATCTCGGTCACAATCTTGGCAATAACAATTATGTTAAAGTGTTTTGATCAGTTCTTGGAAGTGGTAGAGCACTATCAAAATCAGACGTCATCATCATGATCACTGTTATTGAAAATAATTCACGACCTCAAATTGTATAGGTGTCCGTGTTATGAAAACGAACAAAACATAGGTAAGTTTATATGGCTCGGTTTGCATTGGCGTGATGCCAATAGGACATTATTGGTCCTATCTTCATTAAACATATTGGGAGATTACGATAATTCATAAATATTGATATTCCTATTAACTACATTATTTACAAAGAGCATGCGTGACGAATATTTACATAGATCGCTCATTACAGCCACATGAAAGCTCAATATCAATGTCAATGCTGGTACTACGATACATTAAACTGTGAATCATCGTTTACTAACATGTTTTTATTTGCTTTAAATTTGTGGTTAAAAGTTTTGAGCAAGAAAGAACTGGTTTTCTCACTCCATTTTAAATGATATTTGACCCACGATTGACCTTACTATATAGTATGGCGTCCTGCTATTGGTACGGCTGAAAGCTGATCTCGAGTTTCGGCAAGGACGAAAAAGAAGAAACAAATCTCCCAAAACTGTACAATGCACGTTTGCTTTTGATATAGCTTTAAAGCCCCACTGCACTACTTGTATCTACGTGCGCCCTCTATATAGCAAACAATGCCTAAGCGGTACCCGTTGGTCCCCCACGATCCTCTTTTTCTTATGTTAACTGAGAGCTGAGTTGATGAGATAACCACCTGTAAGTGACCATGCAGGGAGGTCTAAACCCTCCTGGCCAAACTAGTGCAGACGGGCTTTGAAAAAGCTAAAGTCGTTCCAGTCATGTCTTCATACCGTCAATACACAGTCACTGTAATACTGTATTGTTTATATGTGTCATTTTAATTTGTGGATATTTGAGTGGAAAAATAAATTAAATCAAATCAAATCAAATCAAATCAAATCAAATCAAATCAAATCAAAACCACATCTGGGTCAAGAGAGACAGTTTGAGATTTCAAAAAATGCTTTTGAGTGGGTTCTAAAACATCTTGATCGAAAGTGAAGTGAAGAAGCCAGTATAAAACTATTGCCTTAAGTGGCGTATCCAAGGGGTAGAACTTGGCACGTACCCTTGATATTTTTTCCCTTTTGCCCACCAAATCCCCCCCCCCAAAAAAAAAAAAAACAGGAGAAAAATCCAGTAAAAAAACAAATCAAATGAAATCGAATACCTCTTTTCCTCTACAATATTTGTGGTTCTTCTTTAATTTTCTTTTTCATAGCTTTTCTAATATCAGAGACATAACAAGCTTATGCCCCCTTCCCAATCCCAAACCCACCCCCCCCCCCAAAAAAAAATGTTCCTAATACTAGCCCCAATATTCCTCAACATATTCAGATCTTTCCTTTTTCAATCTGGTACCCGAATCATAATACGCATTAACAAAAGATCCGACTACCCTTGCACTTTGGAGAAATCTAATTAATCATCTTCCAATAAAACTTTTAAAAGAATTATTGAAAAGCAATGAATACTCAAATAGAGGAGTATTATATAGGAAATACGAAGAAACGATGAAAACATCTTCATGACATAATTCCTTTTCACTCTAACACCCACCATTGTAATGAAGCGCAAATAATTTGGATCGCAGACTATACCTGGTGAACCCGTTTATTTACTCTTTTCAATTCAATAACAATCGGTGACAATTGAGTTTCATAATCTTTAGGAAACGGCAGCGATCAACCATGCATTGTTAGATATTTTGGTGGATATTTTCATTGAATTATCGCTCTTTTCATCTTTAGGTGGATGAACGCGTTTGAAGGCGCGCCCATTTATTATTTTATCAGAAAGCTACGGGCGATTGAAAAAAGTGACGTTGCAGCATAAATAACTAATAGTTCAAACAGCCATTCATATTCAATAGTTCTGTTTCTAGAGGCTTGTACCACTTTCGAAGAAACTCTCTCAAAGCAAAATAATCAAGTTACCATTTATCATTATTTACTTAAATATCATTATCATCAGTTGGTGCAGCTGTTTGGCATGTTTGGTAAGCATGTTCTAAGAAAGTATCCCTCGTTACCGTTTCCCTTCCATCAGCGAAGTTTATTTTTCCTCACCTTATTCCTCATTCGGCTTTTTTCCGATCTTGATGTCTACCTGTCCCCCTTTTTATTCTCAAAGAGAAGGGTGAGTTTTGAACTTCTGGTAAAGGTGATAAATAATTTGTGAGATATCTAATCCCAGTCCAGGGGAGTGTTTCACAAAGACTAAGATCGACTTTAAGTTGGACTTAACTATGACAGGCCGTTCATGCCACTGGTTGCTCTCACTGTTGGTCTCTCAATTATGTTCTTTAGATAATATTTTTTCCTTCAATAATGAACTATCAAAAATGTAAATTCTGTAGATTTCTGACCACGATTTATACGTCCCTTGAGATACCAATGCCAGTAAATGGTGAGAGCAAACAGTGGCATGAATGGCCTGCCATAGTTAAGTCCAACTTAAAGTCGATCTTAGTCTTTGTGACCCCTGGTGAACTATATACTTCTAAACATAAACATCATTCTGGCTTTCGTGACTATAATTAAATAGATCTACAAAGCTTTTTAACTTCCATTTCTCTCTTACTTTCTCTTTTCTATCTCGGCTACCTAGGCTTGTTCTTTAAGTCATAACTGTTGATATTATAGTTATTACTTCTACTGATTGATATATATAGAGAGAGAGAGATGGGGAGAGAGAGAGAGAGAGAGAAGCGAGAAGAGAGAAGATACAAATATATATATTTATTCTTATAATCTAGATATAAATGATGTGGCTTTAACATATAATACTTACGGAGATATTTGAAAACAACAAGATTCAACTAAGAGGGAGAAGGGTGCAAGGACTTCATCTATTTATAGTATTGATTTGTTCTTGCAATGTTGTTTCTAGTAGCTAATGTTTTGAATCAACCGATTTAGAGAGAAAGAGGAGAAATAGGGAGAGAGACGGGAAGGGGACGAGAAAGAGATAGAAACCCCCAACTCATAATTAGGCTGTATACTCGTTGATCGCTGAGAAATGTATCCGAAAGAAACTACAGTATTAGAGACGAGAGAGAGAGAGAGAGAGAGAGAGAGAGAGAGAGAGAGAGAGAGAAATAAGGTCACAGTAGACGAAATTGACACTGATTACAAATGACGACATCGGGGATTTCCCTTTTACTCTCCCCGCGTAACCATTCTGGCTAACTGCAACTGCGTTTTCAGAAAAAAAAACCTTCAAATTGTGACCGGCATTTTTTTTAACGGTTTTGTTCCTTCTGACGACACTATTGCGGGGTGTGTGTACCGTGTGTGTACTTTATCATGCTTGATGTAATTGAGTTTGATTCAATTTTCAAGGTTCGAGTGCGAGATAGAACGGAAATAACGAACAGGGTTCAAGAGAGAGAATGGGAGAGAAAGAAAGAGAACAACAACCATGTAGGTGCATGCAAGCTAAATTAAAATGTACCACTCAAAATGTTGGGGTCAAGGCGCAGAATGAATTGCAAAATGGTTGTGGCATCAAAATAACCAATGATAAAAGACATCTGGTAAAACATAATATTCTTTAAGAAATTGAATATATACTCGGGAAAAAAAAACATATAGTATATATTATTTTCTGTCAACTGTTTGTTTTTTTCCTGAAACTTCCCACAAATGTTTTCAAGGGATAGGATATGTTTCATTTTATGAACGAAATGTTCAACAGTACGTTTGATTCGCTGCAGGTTCTACGATAAAACTTTGTTAATGACTTTTAATTAATAATTAAGAGCCACGCTGAAGATGGAAATGAATTATGAGCTATCTAGCCAGGTGTATTCCTTTAATTTTATGGACGAGGGTATAATTAGAAGCAATGTCATTAGATGAAGAGGATTGTTCTTAAAAAACCCCGCATATTCTAAATACAACGGGGTTAATTCATAGTTGTTCATGGCTGTATAAAATGCGGGCAAAATTTGACGTCTAGTTGTGTGTGCGGGTCCCCTATACCCTAAATCTTCGGTGCTTTTCGTCGTTTCCGATTTTAATCAAGATATGACAATTTTTTATAATTGTTCTCACTCCGAAACCTTATAAAATACAGATTTATTCTTGTCAGTTACAAAAATAACCAAGCAGAATAACTATTAATGAATTACTGTTTGTTCTACAACCAGTTTGTCTACTACCCAATTAGTATATTCCCATATGGTCTACACACATCCGTCTACTATCCACATGGTCTAATAATTATTTCGCCTACCTATCATTTGGTCTAATGACCATTTAGGCTAATAGTCATTTGTTCTAATTTCCATACGGTCTAATATCCAATTAGCCTACTACTCATCTGGTCGATTATTCATTTAGTCTAATACCCAGTTTGTCAAATGCCCATTCGTTTACCATCCATTAGGTCTTATTATTATTTATGATTAAATTATTATTGGAACAGATGGATAGTAGACAAAATGGGCATTAGACAAACCGGGAATTAGACCGACTGAAATCAAACTAAATGAGCAATATACCAATTGGGTAGTAGATAAACTGGTTGTAGACCAAACGGCAACAAACCGTTATTAAAGCTAATAATATTGAGCTCTGGTATGGACATCGTTTGTCGAGGGAACATGGCTATAATTCATTTTGGATTGTTTATCCTGCAGTAGATTGATTGTTTGAACCAGTAAAATAAAAACAACCTCACAAAAACTTGCTGGAAAACATCTTCAATTAAAACCACAACTCTCATTTGCACATACATGGTGCCGGGCCTACTCACCTTTATTTCCTTATCATTCTATGTCCATTACTCAGCCACTAAACATTTTCTACCCAAATCTTTTGGCACATGTCATTTATTTGCAATCTTGAACGTTCAGTGTAAGTTTTGTTGGATTCTGTGAGAATTTATTTTCTATCATTATCAGAACTCAAGCTTATCTTTAAGTATTGCCCAACCACTGCGTAACGTCATTATTGTATACGTTCTGCTTCCTGCAGTGTGCTTTATTGCATCCTAAACATTCATGCATGCATGGCTCCGGAAATGGACTTCCTATAATAAGATCATCCAATGTTCTATTCACACTCGGTTTTCTCAGCCCCGACTATTTGCCTAACCCGGGCTAAAGGAAACCCAAGCTGTGTTCTCACTCGAAATCGTTAACCCCGGACTATATTCTCTGATCTGATACGGCGTTTCCACCTTCACAGTTCACGGACTAGCACCGATTTTCCTAAGCCTCGGACTATTTTGAATTCTGTTCTCTATTGAGCTCTTAGCACCGCATTTCAAGAGATAGCACTGCCATTGCGGTGCTAACCTTGCTTTTAAAAAAAATTCCGGGGCCAAATAAGCCCGTATTATCGGTGGGCTAGCCTACTTGGTAAAACCGAGTGTGAAAACGACCCCTTTAAAAAAAAGAAATAATGATAACAAAAAAAATTGCCAGTGTGAAAAACATTTATTCTTAATTTATGCGGATTGGTGTCTTTTATTCGTAACACACAGCTTTTAATATTTTCAAGAAAGGAAAATTCAAGATATTCGAGAAATTGTCCCCTATTGAGAGCCTATTCTGATTAGATCTTCACTTATCGTAACTGATATCGCCATACCTATTTTTTTTTTTTTTTTTGTTATGTACTTCCACTGTTGAAAAGTGATTAACGTGTGATTTTGTGACTTTATGCATACCAATTATTTTATCAATAAAAAGTTGAAAACTATAAATAAAAAAAACGCGCCGCGTACATACAAACTAATCCTCATTAATATGTGGACAGGCCTTGGCTTAATGATAACGTTATCGAGTGAATTCCATTATCCTTTTCAGGAAATGTTTGGAAAAGGGATTAGTGTATCCGAAATAAGAGTACTGCATAAAGTATGTTAACCCTGTTTGATTCAAAAGTGAATGTTTGCAGTTCCGCCCTACCATGCATATCTGTAGAAATATTTGCAAGAACCAGTTAATTAGAACGAAACGTCTCTCTCTCTCTCTCTCTCTCTGTCTCTTTCTCTCTCTCTGTCTGTCTGTCCCGCTCTCTGTCTGTCTCTCTCACCCTCTCTCTCTCTGTCTTAGTCTGTCTATCTTTCTGTCTCTCTCTATCTCTCTCTCCATGCAATGTCATCATTCCCTCCCATTTGCCCATTTGCGGGTATAATCAGGGAACTCCCTGGTATAATGGTATACCTATTACATAACATGACATAACGCTCTACGGTAAACAACAGGTGTCTGCAAAAGATAACGTTGTTTAGTCAAAGGCCTTCGCACATAATGCTAGTGTTGCAATTTCTAGGATTAAACTGCCCAAATGATGTCATTGAATAATTCGGGGATTCCCCCAACCGGACCATGTGCGGCAATCTGTCTCAGCGCTGACCTCTGCATGGAGAGACCAGGGAGGTGGGAGTTCCAAATTCCACCTCCCTGGAGAGACCTATTCAAACAAAATGATATTAAAGCCACACTGTACTACTTGTAGCTAATTGCTCCCTCTATATAGAAAACAATGCCTAAGCGGTGCCTGTTGGTCCCCCATGATCCTCTTTTTCTTATGTTAATTGAGAGCTGAGTTGATGAGAAAACCACCTTTCAGTGACCACGCTAATCCCTCTAATCCCTCCTGGGTAAACTACGGAGGGGCTTTAAGGTTCTCGCCTTGGAGACCTTTTCGTCAGTATGGTATCGCAAAAAAAGTATAAATATATATAAAATTGTCAGGTTCTAAATGATTTGTGTGATCCCCCATTACACCAAAAGTAAACAACAAACAGACGAACAAACAAACAAATAAAACATCACAAGGAGATGGCTGGTACTATACAAAGTCGGAGAATAGCTACGAATACAGACATACTAAAGTTTTCGTCTTGCACACATCAGATTATTAATCGCAAGAATGAACAGAAAGCCGAAATCAGACAATGCAAGCGGAAGCTAAAGGAACAATGCGAGCGAGAAACAAAAAATCGCAAAACCAAAAAAAAACACTTAAATGATTAAAAAAATGGCAAAATGACAAGAAATTTACAATTGTCTGTGGCGTATGGTCTCCCATGCATGCACCAACACTTGCGTGTGCAGGTAATTAACATAGGCCTATTCATGGTATCCATAAGTATGTAAATTCGTAACATTCATAAATACGTAGATTCGTAACAAAATAAACTGAGGTAGGCTAATTCAATCTATCATGTACAAGTATTTACCTTTTGGGAACTCTCCTGAATCTCACAATACAATTACGAAACGCCCTTTCACCCATATTTATCAAAAGCGTAATCTTTGCATCAATATTACACAGACAAAAGGAAAACGAAAAGCATAAAACAAAATTTGAATGAGTGTGGGAATCTCTTAGGCAATCTTGCTAGAACTTGAAAAGGGAATAACCCTCCATGGAAATTCGGCCCGAATATCGAAACAGAAAAATAAGAGAAATGCAATGATAATGAAAGTTTGAGATAAAAGTGACAAAGAAGTGAGTTATGAAGTTCGAAAGTGGAGATATGGTTTCAAAAAATAATCTCGGAAATTCGGTTCATCGTCAAATATTTCGCAGCTGATTTCAAGCTAATATTTGTTCATTCTTACACGATGCGAGCGTAATTTTGCGATTCGATAAGCGTGTATCCACCTTTTCAAAAAAATAGTATGCCCATTTTTTTCGGGGAGGGGGTGCTGTTACACTGACTCTTATCACTATTGCACTTCTCAGGTTGTGTACCTACATGATGGAGGGGCACTGAGGGCGCACCCTCCCCCCCCCCCTCCCCATGGCCACTTTAAAAATTTAAAGCAAAATGAGAGAAATACTAATGATGATAATAATCCGGTCTTACTTATACCAAAGAGTTGTGTTATCTCTTTGCTTATACAGGGTAGCCACATTCAGTATTGATACTGCTCTTCCTGAGGACCATGCAATTATTATTCCCCTAGCAATTGCCAGGTACCCATTTACACCCGGGTGGAGAGTGACAAATGCGGATTAATGCCTTGCCAAAGGACGTTAGTGCTGGGCTGGTATTCGAACCCTCAACCCTTGCATTGAGAGTCAAGCGAATGAACCGCTGTACCGTGACACCTCCAAGGGAGAGGTTAACGAGAAAAGAACATAATAATACAAATATGACTGGCCTTCTATACACTCTAAAAACTGAAATGTTAAATCACCATTTAAAAGGGCCGAGGAGTGACCACTCTTTCATATTGATACTTTTAACATACTGGATTCAACCTTTAAAGTGTTGGATCCAGCATGTTCAGAGTGTTAATCTACCATTTTGAAAGAGTGGTCACTCCTCGGCCCTTTTAAATGGTAATTTAACATTTCAGTTTTTAGAGTGTCCCCTAGGCCTATACCCTCAGTCGATAGCCTTGCTCTTTTTTCCAGAGGTACCGTGGTCAAGTGGTTTAATCACTCGATTTAGGTCAGGGGTTCGAGGCTTAGCATGGTGCTTATGTCTTCAAGAAATGCAATGTTATCTACATTGCTTCTCTTCATCCAGGAGATAAATGGATGTATATATAGGATGCGAGCGTTTAGGGTGTGATTAATATAAAGCGCTTTACCAGTTTGAACCAAGCTAAGTGCCTACACTTTTCACAGATTGGATTAGCATGTGTGCGCTTGTCAAATGGCGACTGGCTAGAATGCCCCCCTGGAGTGGAGAGTGTGGACTGCATGTAACGTGCAGTATCGTGACTTCATTTCCAATGACCGGGGTGACAGCTCGCTATAAAGTCCTCTGATCAATATTGCTTGTAACTGATAAGGTGTTTTATTTATTTATTTTTTTTATTTAATTTCCAGGTACATGTATAAACAAAATAGAAATTACAACACAGAGCATATAACAGGAAAGAGTTACAAGACAGTGAAAAATGCCACCAGCGGACGCCTGAGGATTACCTAAAAGAATTTTCATTCTGTCATGAGGTTCTCCACGTCCGCTGGTGTTACATGTGAATAGATTTAAGAAGTAACGGTAAAATAACATAACATAACAGAATTCAAGTACATCCATCAAGCATAATAACTTATAGAAAGATTAAATGTATGTTGAACTTTGTGGCATGAATAAAATTACAATCACGTACGGCATGTGAAGAATATTGATTTTTAGACAAAAGAAAGAAAAGAACTTCTGAAATGTATGTTTTACCATGCATGAACGTCGTATAATGAACTTTGTTACTTCCCGAGTTCATTGTCTATTTAAAGATACTATGTCCCTTTTGCAGCCAACATCAAATTCTGTAGAACTTTGCAGGAATTATGAATATGTCATGTTTGTCCTATCTGTGAAATTTAAACGTTAGCAGTGTCCTAATATTCAAATTATGCAAGGAAACCCGTTTACTTGCTAGACTTCACTGTCAGACACTATTGAGTGACTGACTGGCTTTTTCATCTTTGGTAATAACATACATAAAATGAGCTGTAAAGGGTACATGAGCATTTGTCTACATCAATAACCCACTTCTTGTAATGGCCAAAATTAAACTGATTGAATCTTTGCGCAGCATAAAACGTACGACCATTCGGTACAATGGTCTGAAAAATCAGACTATTACTTACTGGCTCTATAGCTCCTAAGTCGATTCGACAACTAATAGTCGTTATTTTCCCACTTAAAGACATTTTCAAGCCCCCCTTTTTTAGGAAAGGTCTAAATTAGTATTGTCTTTCAAATGCCGTTGGAATTTAACCTTTTCATTTTTTTGGCCTGCAAATGGGACATAGTACCTTTAATCAATCCATTAACAAGTAAACAAAAGAATGCAACGCATACTACACGGTCGCCTCCCTGCCCCATTCAAATATTCTCATTTCGTTCAAACACTCTCGAGTTTTGTTCAAACAATCACGTTTTGTACAAACAATGATTGTTTGTTCAGCTCGGTGAAACGCACAGAGATTACAAAAGAAGGGAGAACCCCTCTCCACGGCTGCATCGCCTCCCCAATGGCTTCTTCCGCGGAATCTTCCGGGGAGGTATTACCTGGAAGTCGACCCTCGTCGCCGGGCAGGGTTCACCGGCCTGTCGCGCTCATGAAACGCATAAATCACCTCTCTAAACGATCGTCCCCCCTCCCCCCATTCATCAACCTGATCAACTCATTTCATCAGATGACAATACATAAAATATGGACACGTCAACCAAAGATAATTTCGAGGAAAATAATACACCCCCCCCCCCACCACTCCGCAAACAAGTTCTAAGTAGGTATTTCTAGGAATATATAACATTGACGTTGGCTTTATTGATTTGTTATTCTCCAAAGCTTTTCTTATATTGTATACATTTGGGGAACATTATTCTTCCCGTTTCACTCTGTGATGACCACAAAATGAGGGAGTCGCACTTTATTATGACTATTTCACCACTCCTTCTTAGTAATAGTTGTTCTATAACATATTTACATCTTAGCATAACTATAGCTATATGCGATATCGAGATCAGGGGCCCGTCTTATAAAAGGTTGCGATTTACCAAAGGGCTGGAGCGCATTGATTTGGTTTCGAACCCAGGACCTCCTGGTTACGAGGCCGCTGCTCTACCACTGGGCCATCGCGCCTCCTCGGCCTACATGCCCTGGCTATACCCCTATATTGCTTGCTTTGCTTCCGCTTATTTCACCGACCCACAGCGTGTAAGATAAGACTTACCCCCGACATAACAACATCCCTGATGGCAATGCCCCTAAAGAAATACACAAGCAGCTACGCAACTTATGATGGGTATAGGCCTATACTCCAAGCCACATACAAAATCTATTATTATTATTTTCCTGCACAATTTTTTTCCAGAAAAGGAAAATTTATGAAATTTCCTCCTCGCGTTCCAGACAATGCTCACAAAGATTCGAACTACATGTATATACACAATCTCACCCCTTCTCCGTGAACTAAACTTTCAATTAAAAGAAGAAACATTCATTCACAACTTTTTAGGCATGTACAATCAACTACTCAAGTTTTATTCATTCATATATATTTTGTTTGAAATTGATGCTGTTTTATGAAATCTATTCGCCACTATGTGCGATGCAAGATGCAAAGCTGCGTTTCTACGCACGTCAAGATTATCTTGCACCGTGTAAACAGTATGATTTTAGAATTAAGAAGCCAATCCCCGTGTGAACACGGCCCTGTGTCACGTCTTGCAACAACTAAACATGGGTCTGTATTGTTTCCACCAAACTGGTCCATTTTGTACAATCTGAAAAACGTTTCGAATGCAGCATATCACTTTCCTGCATGTTCTGCCTATTTGAGTTCTTTAAGAAAAAATGTAATACTTCCGACGATCTATACAAATCGAAATCAAAAGTAGTTATAAAGAACCTTTAACGCCATTGTGAAGAACCTCGAAAAAGGTATTTTTAGATCTCCATTTACGTCACTGACGGCTATTTAAAACGCAAACTACATATTTGCGTGTACATTGCAAACAATAATGATAATAATAGCGTGTATACCGAAGCGTGAAAAAGAGCGGAAGGAAAATATGATGTTCTTGTAAGAGGAATATTGGCATTGGTGGTGTTTTCTTTTTTTTCTCTCTCTCTCTCTGTCTCTCTCTCTCTCTCCCTCTCTCCCTTTCTCTCTCTCCTCTCTCTCTCTCTCTCTCTCTCTCTCTCTATCTTCCTACCTACCTGACAAACCTACTCATGCTACCAGTCTAATATCACTTTAATAATTTATCTATTTGAATCTCTCACTCTTTCTCTTCCTCGCTCTCTCTCTCTCTCTCTCTCCCTCTCTCTCTCCTCTTCTCTCTGTATGTCTCTTCTCTATCTCTATTCTATCTTCCTGTCTTTGATTCATTTCCATGTTTCTCTCTTTCTATCCCATTTCTGTCTCTTTCTCTACATGATATCTCACTCTCTCTTTCTACATTTCTAAAATTTAACTGTCCTCCTTTTCCTTTCTTCGTGTTTATTTCTCTCCTTCCATCCTCCTCTCACTTTCTCCATTCTTATATCATATCATCATATATCATCATATTTCATGTATCTTGTAAGCTCTACCGCCCCGCCCCCCCCCCCTCCCCCTGTATTCTCTATATGGCCCTATCTTCTAACTATATCTATCTTTCTATCTTTCTATCTATCTCTCCATCAATCCATATAACTCCCTATCTCTCCTTCCTCTTCATAATTCATTTCCTTCATCCAAATGTGAAAGTGTGAATGGAGTCGATAGCAGGAAAAAAAAGTCGGAAGTGACATCACTTCTCCTCAACTTTGGCCTATATACTACTCTCTTCGAAAATCCATTAATGCTATTCCTTCATTCATCCATCTAGCTATTGTGCGTTCTCAGTGATAATGGGGGGGGGGGCATGCCCTTTTGTTAAGCAGTTTCTCCATACACACACTACTGCCATATAGTTGTTATTATTTCTTGCGCTTTTCGGCTTCACATCATTTTGACTGCTCATATTCCAATATTGCAATAAATACGTACTCTGTCGACATCTCCTTCTTTGTCATAAGTCTTTCTCCCTACCTTTCTTCTTTTTACGCCCCCCCCCCCAACCCCCTTCCTCTACCCCCTCCTCCTACTCCTCCTCCTCCTTCTATACCGCTGCTGCTGCTACTTCTGCTACTACTTCTTTTTAAACAATTCAACTATTATACCTACATAATCATAAATAAATCAATCATAATAAATACTATCAATAACATAATAAAAAACATAATAGATAATACATAACTTTAAAAAAAAACATAATAATGATAATAGCAGCAATGATTCCAATGAAAAGGATTACAAGACTAAAATCAATAATATCTTGAGCTCCTAACAGAGGTCTACCTATTCGGCTGGATTGTAACTTGGTGATGTGAAATAATAATACAAAACGAATTTTAAAGTTGGAAAGAAAAACTTTCACCGCGGACGAGGAAGGAAGAGCTTATAAAGACATCAGGAAATCTCGATTTTCAGATGTTTTAATGGTTTGAAAGAAACAAATCGCCTCCCGTTTTCAGGGAAAGTTGTAAGAAATATTTTGATTGGCTTTGGGGCCTTTAGAGAGGACTCGTTCTAGGTCATCTAGGTTTATTTTTTGGAGAATTTCGAGGGGCCCTTGTGCTTTCTGATGAGAACACCATGCATGATCCAAGTTCATGAGCTGTGTTGACCGGGTTTTATCGCCATTGTAAAATCTGGTCTTCTTTCTTTTTTTCTTTTTTCTCTCTCTCTCCTCTCTCATTCACTGCCTCCTTCTCTCTCACTCCCTCTCTCTCTCTTCGGACACTCTCACCCTTTTATTCTTTCTCTCTCTCCTCACTCTCACCGTCACCCCCTCCCCCCTCTCTCCCATTACCCCCTCTCACCCTCTCTCTCTCTCTCTCTCCCTCTCTCTCTCACACTCTCACCCACTCACCCCCTCCCCTCTCTCCCATTACCCCCTCTCACCCCCTCTCTCACCCCTCTCTCTCTCTCTCTCTCTCTCTCACTATCTCTCTCACTCTCCCTCCCTCCCTCCCTCTCTCCCATTACCCCTCTCACCCCTCTCTCTCTCTCTCTCTCTCTCTCTCTCTCTCTCTCTCTCTCTCTCTCTCCATCTCTCTCTTTCTCTTTCCCCCTCTCAATCCATCTATCTCTCACTTTCTCTCCTTAACCCTCTCACTACCTTTCTCTCACAATCTCGCCCCTAGAGTACAGCAACAGAACAAAACACTGGGAGAGAAGAAAAAGCCATTCTGCCGTCGGTGTTGTCTTCGTCAAAGTTGTTTATTGCCGTTTGGTCTACAACCAATTCGTCTTCTACCCAATTGGTCTATTCTCATACATGTCATATGGTCTACACCTAGCCAGTCTACTATCCACATGGTCTAATAATAATTTAATAATAAATCATATTGATCATCAAAATGATTATTAGACCTTATGGATAGTAGATGAAATGGGCATTATACAAACTGTGAATTAGACTAACTGGTTATTAGGGTAAATGAACAATAGACCAAATGGGTAGTAGACGAACTGGTTGTTAACCAAACGACAATTCACCGTAAAAGTAAAATATCAACTCGGAGATACACTCCTAATTATTCGATTTCTGAGAAAGTTTCTCTTTCCCATAATGGAAATTAGACCACATGACTATTAGCCTAAATGGTCATGACACGAAATGATAAGTAGACGAAATGTTTATTAGACCATGGGGATAGTAGACGGGCTGTGTGTATACCATATGGGAATAGAACAAATTGGGTAGTAGACGAACTGGTTGTAGAACAAACGACAATTCACCGTAAACGTAAGAGATCAACCCGAAAGATACACTTAAAATTCTTCGAACTCGGTGAAATTAAGTTTCACTTTGCTATCCAGATATACAAAATATGATCCTCTCATGGGGGCGCTAATAAATTTCCTGACCCGGTGCTAAGGCGAAGTAATCTGTAACAATTCTCCCCATTCACCCCCTCCCCCCTCCCCCGCCCTTCTCCTCACCCCCTCCCCCACCATCCCCTTTCCATTCCCTTCCCTTTCTCCTGTGCTCCGGATAGCGTATATTGACATCGGACCAAAATGTCGCCGGAGCGTGGTTGTGTCGGCCAAATCCAGACTCCTACGTATACTGACTTCGAAAAATATTGCATCACGTAAATATTTGTGGCTGTCAGTAAAAAAAAAAGTTTTGAATAATATATTGACTAGAATAAACTTAATCATTCAGAATATTGTATCATTTGCATAGTTATGATAGCCCTTCTTCTGCAGATTTCGTAATGAATAATTCTTGGTAGTGTGCTATTAGTTAAATCTTGTTTCAATGTCAATATTTTATTATCATAATATTGAAGACACGTTCAAAAAATTGTAATATTTTGTATATGTTGTATATATCGCTGAAATGTAATTGGATTTGTATGTTGCAGAAGAAAATAAATTCAATTCAATTCAATTCAACTCAATTCAATTCAATTGAAGTCATACCGTGAATCGCTATCACTATAACTCTTAAAGATACTATGTCCCTTTTGCAGCCAACATCAAATTCTGTAGAACTTTGCAGGAATTATGAATATGTCATGTATGTCCTATCTGTGAAATTTAAACGTTAGCAGTGTCCTAATATTCAAATTATGCAAGGAAACCCGTTTACTTGCTAGACTTCACTGTCAGACACTACTGAGTGACTGACTGGCCTTTTTCATCTTTGGTAATAACATACATAAAATGAGCTGTAAAGGGTACATGAGCATTTGTCTACATCAATAACCCACTTCTTGTAATGGCCAAAATTAAACTGATTGAATCTTTGCGCAGCATAAAACGTACGACCATTCGGTACAATGGTCTGAAAAATCAGACTATTACTTACTGGCTCTATAGCTCCTAAGTCGATTCGACAACTAATAGTCGTTATTTTCCCACTTAAAGACATTTTCAAGCCCCCCTTTTTAAGGGAAGTTCTAAATTAGTATTGTCTTTCAAATGCCGTTGGGATTTAACCTTTTCATTTTTTTGGCCTGCAAATGGGATATAGTACCTTTAATCAATACAAGCACAACGTCATAATATTGTTGGAAAAGTACTTTTTACAAATAGAAAATTAGATGTGGTTAAATTTACACAATACTGGAACTGATTGGGTCTGAACTTGACAAGACTAGAGTTACCACAGTAATACTCGTACCAGGCACAGTTTCCTCAGAAAATGATCTTTTAACCTCAGAATCATCCTCCGGTTTTTTTTTGTCAACGTCACGGGCATGACTGGATCAGCATAACAAAAAGAGAAACACAAAAAGGTAGGTTATGCACCAAGAGAACCATATTCATACTTTGTCAGAAAGTTCATGTACCTTGACGGTGTGGTTTTGAAATAAAAGTCTTCATATGACGATTTTGTTGTTTTTTCTTTCACTTCTGACAAAATCACTATGAGTTAAATTAAAAGTGCTAGAGGCTCTATCAACATTTGATATGCCTACTTGCTCATGCGCTTTGAAGTTTAATTTCTTGTCTCTTCTATTTTCGGAGGGGGTTGGTTGAAGGTTGGGTCAATCTGCTTTTTGATCATTTTGCATTTCAAATATTGAATCAGTTTGCACCGGAATGAATATTAAGATTAATCAGTCCATAACATTATTCATTGGTGTTAATTTGCGTGTTGTTGTTTGTTTGTTTGTTTGGGTGTTTTGTTTTTCTTTTTTTGTAATTACAATAGGTCGTATTATGACAGTATTTTGGAAAATATTTAACGACATAATCATAATTGACATTTTGTTTTACTCTAGAAACATGGAAATAAATTAAAAGATATTGAAGATGGAATAGAGATAGAGAAGAGACATACAGAGAGAAGGGGGGCAGAGAGAGAGACAGAGAGAGACAGAGAGAGAAAAAGAGAGAGAGAGTGGGAGATAGAAAATGATGATTAAAGTGATATAAGACGTGTAGCATGAGTAGGTATAGGTTGTTCTGCTTTTGGACAGACCGAGAAGATCTGTGCCTTGAATTCGAAAACATGATTCATTTACAATACCTCTGTCACACCAGTGAAATCGATACCAGACCGAACCACAGATTACATTACCACCAATGGCTTCAAATCGGTCGGTTTGGAATCGGTGTGGAGTCGGTTTGGCGGTGTGACCGAGGCACTGTTGTGCAATCGCTGATGAACGTCAATCATGCATACGTAATACTCTTCACGGAGGTTGCGTCTGAATGCGATGAGTAAAGTTACTCAATGAATATTCAAAGAAGAAGAATAAAATGATAACCAACCAACCACAATTATGTCAATACCAGTGTAAGGAGATATTTTGTTTGGATTTGTTAATGAAATATTATGCCTAAAGACCTTCATGCTGGTAATAATGAAAGTGCATTGACACCATTCGTCGATTAACTTCTGAATACTTCTTCTTATTATTATTCTTCTTCTTCCTCTTCTCTTCCTCTTTTCTTCTTCTTCTTCCTCTTCTTCTTCTTCTTCTTCTTCTTCTTCTTCTTCTTCTTCTTCTTCTCTTCATCTTTTCTTCTTCTTCTTCCTCCTCTTCTTCTTCTTCTTCTCTTCCTCTTTTCTTCTTCTTCTTCCTCCTCTTCTTCTTCTTCTTCTTCTTCTTCTTCTTCTTCTTCTTCTTCTTCTTCTTCCTTTTCTGTTGCTTCTTCTTCTATTTATTCTTTTTTATTCCTTTCTTCTTAGCTAAAATGAAACCTTTTTTGGGTGAAAGACTTTTCTTTAATTTTTTTGAGCTATATCATACATTACCATATCAAAATAACATGTTATCACAATAACAACATTTTCGAGCAATGGCAATTTTTGCACTCGACTGAAAAAGTTTTTTTGTTACAATCAAAAACTGAGAGCACTTTTATTACATCCACGAACCCTAAACAGGTTGGTTTGTGAGCTTAATCTTCACATCATTACATGATAGCCACAGCTCTAGCGTTGATTATATCACATTTGATTAGGGACACGACAATTAATTCTTTCTCAACAATTACCATGGCATTGACCTTTTTATAGAATAACCTAGATCATGCTGGCAAGCTGAATAGTTGATTTTTCGCTCAAATGAGCATATTGTTATCCTTGGGTTAAGGCACATTCCTATCACATTACGAGATTAATCACACAATGTAGTTTCCCAAACAATAAAAGTTATATTTTAACCACAAATATTTATTCATTTCATTGTTTCATGATAATCCAGGTGTCCTTAACACTGTGTACGGGTTCAAGCGAAGTTATACAAATACTTTTGGTTAGTTTTTCTGCAACTTTCGAAAAAACCCAATGTTTGTTTTCTCATCATCATAATTATAGTTCAAATAGAATCGAGGTTGTATACAGCGGAAAATATGAAGGTCTAAGTTTATTTTGTAATCGCCCCCTCCCCAATATTTGTGATCTCATTCAATAGCGCCCTCTTATTCTTTACCCATGTTGACCCCTTGATACATGTAGATCGGTTTATTGCTGTTTGGTCTACAACCAGTTCGTCTAATAACCAGTTGGTCTATTGTTTATTTAGTCTAATAACCAGTTGTCTAATGCCCATTTCGTCAACAGTCCATAAGGTCTAATAATCATTTGATGAGTATTATTATTTATGATTATTAGACCAAATGGATAATAGACAAACTGGGAATTAGACCGACTGGGAATTAGACTAAACGAACAATAGACCAAATGTGTAGTAGACTTATTGGAGATGAATGAAGTTATGAATATGCCGCACCCTGACTGATTACTTTTTGTACTTCCCGCCATTAGCTAAAAGACAAAACCCCCTCCCCGCCCTTTCGCGATCGAACCCCTTTTCAAGCTGCCTTGTAAACACGCACGAATTATTCAGCAAGTTTCAATTTGCAACCACCTTTCCTACGACTTTGGTCACTGACCTTCGTGACGTCATAATGACATCATGAGTTATTGAGCAATGCAGCGGTCACACAATAACATCATTTTTTTCCATGATCCAACGAAAATCTGCCATGATGTCCATCAGAAATCTCCACAATCTTTCCACAGTTACGCGCAAATTTGTGTCATGAAATCGGGGGTCTGCGGTATATCAATGACAGGATGAATCGAGAAGACGATGTAATTCAATAAACAAAATAATGTGGTGGCGAGAACGAAAGAGAGAGAGAGGGGGGAGAGAGAATGGAGAGAAAGAGAAAGAGAGGAAGAGAGAGAGAGAGAAAGAGAGAGAAAGAGAGAGAAAGAGAGAGAGAGAGGGAGAAAGTGAGAGAAAGAGAGAGAGAGAGAGAGGGGGAGAGGGGGTGAATAAGGGGCCAGTTCCTTATCATCGCTAATGATAAGCATGAAAATTATAATTAATTTTGAAGTTAATGAATTGTTACTGACCGACTTACGCTAACGATCCTCCAACACCATTTTTTTTTTCAAATCGCAAACCTTATCTACATAAACATCAATATACCGATTTCATAGTGGACAGTTGTCACCATCATTATGTTTACAATGTACTCTGAAAGAGTTCATATGGAACATGTTCAATTTATTTCACTTCAAAGTATTACTTACTCTGCATGCATGTTATATAGAGCTATTCTATCAATTTGATCATCTTGGTATTTTGTATTTCAATAAAATATCATTTGAAAGCAACACAAAAAGTATGAGTGATATTGTGATTTTGTGTTGCTAACTTTAATACGCTTGATTTTCTCTTTAACTGTGGGGCACAACAATCTCTCAACTTTCTTCATTGTTTTTCTAAATTTATTCATCTATTTTCATTTACCCCTGTACCCTGTCCTGGTCATTTTCTCTCGTTAGATACTTTTAAAACCCCACACAGCTTCATACACTATTGATGATTATAAATAATTACTTAACCAACTTATATTAAAGGTGAAATTCTAGGATAATCCCAAATATTGAGATAATTACATCAATAGAAATCTTGTAACCCCCAGAATAACACTAAATGGCGTTAAACCGACAAAACAAGTTCAGAATAGTTAATTTATGCGAGTAAACTCCACAAACATCTCGAAGTCGGAAACCCGGAAATGCACGGAATTGCCGGGTCCTCTATTCTTGACGTCACGACCGGGGATCATGGGCTGAGTGAGTGAATGCCAATGATATGCCTACGTAAATGCTATATCCTGTTAGAGCTTTGAATATTTCTTGTTAATGAGTGTTTGTGATAGATTTTCTGTTTTTATTTGAATGAAGAATAACTAAGCAACTTTCCAGTCGTTGATTTCTTTTTATATCCTCACATTATCCTTTTGGTAGAGTTTTAAGACGGGTTTACTGCTTGGAAAATATGGTTAAATCATATATATGCAGGTATGAATAGGCGGGAGTACATATACATTATCTTGTCATCAGATAAGGTACAGGAGCAGTTTTGTGAAACGAATAGGCCTAGAACTGTGACTGCATGTAATCATCATGGATGTGTTTGACTGCCTCAAAAAAAGGATACAGAACCAGTTAGATATTTGTTTTAAATATATATATCACACTTGAACGAGATCAAGCTTCCTCTATTTAGCGGACGACGTCTATGAACGATATTCATCCGCGAGTGATACGGCTCTCGCACGAACGTTCGTGAAGCGAGCTAGCGGAATCGGCAGGTAAGACCAGGCCTCTGCTCTAGGCGGCTTGTTGAACGTACATCGCCGAAATTGTCATTGAGCTCCATGTTGAAATTCTTGCAGCCGTATTTTAAACTGTTACTGTCAATGGATGACGTCATCTTCCTCCATGCGCAGTAACAGTTTAAAATACGGCTGCAAGAATTTCAACATGGAGCTCAATTTCGGCGATGAAAATCCGGAAAAAGACCCTTAAACGCATCATACAGTCAATCTGGTAAGTGGAACCGATGTAGTTTAGCCTAGGCCTAATTTACAATAATAAATGCATCGGATATGCATCGGGTAAAATGTAGTGTATTTTGGGCATAAGTTTACTGCTCGGACGCGAGCAGTAGTTTGCAATGCAGTCGCTATGGTCGGCTTCTGTCTCTAAAGAGAGGAGCCGACCCTACCCAAATCAGAGCCAGAGGCAGAAATCTTCGGTCTAGACTGCCGCTACTCCCCGGCCCCGGCTGCAGGAACGTCGACATGCTCTCCGACTTCTCTATCGTCTTCTCCCCCACTTGTACTTGCGTCCTACAAACTTCCATCATCATCCTCGTCTGCACTCTCGTCCCTTTCTCCTTCATTACTTTCATCATCTTTCTCCATAAACTCTTCAAAATCCATAAAAGATCGTTCTGGTCAAACTCTCCAGCCATTATCAATTGATATAATTATATAATATGTACCGCACGTGAATCGAAAGTATATGTATAAATTAAGCGAGCTAGACCGAACGCGAGAAAGACTCGAACGAAGCCAAACGACCGGATCTACTTTACCGAGCACACGAAAACAATCTCACCAAATTCAACACACTCGAACAAAATAACATGGTGAAAATATCGACTAATATCGCATCGTTGGCTTGTTTATGTCATAATTCTGAAAAGGGAATTGATATTAGTACTATGAAATATTAGGGGAAGGTGAAGAATTCTACATAGAGTTATGAAACTAAACTTTGAAACTAAATAGCAGAAATTCGTATCTGGCTGCCCATGTTTTTCTATGGAACATCCGGGTACGTGAATATACTCGTCCCCGGGCGTGACGTCACAAATAGTGGACCAGCTCCGTGACTGACTTTCTAGGCAAAGAGAGGAGGCTATTTTTCGACATTTCAATTGAGGATATCCAGTAGCTAGAAGATTTTTGTGATATGCAATGAAAATGAACAACTTCGAAATAACAAAGGCGTGCCGTAGGTACCAAATTAATGGACATTTATTGTCCTAGAATATGAGCTTTAAGACGTACTTACATTTTAAGAGGGGCTTAATACCATTACAAGCTACCCTTTTCAATAAGCCCCTCCTTTTCAGATGTCACGTAGAAATAGTCTTACCTTCAATTATGTTCAAACTGTCATATGTGTTCAACTGTCAAAGTTGTAACA
>CP137684.1:15599326-15601826 GCA_037976565.1 Mesocentrotus franciscanus
ATTGTTTTTTTAATGCTTTTTCTCCCATCATGATCATCATTTGAGATACTATTAAAAATATTGGATATCCATGAAAATTGTTCGTCACGTAGACTGTCAGTGTATTCATTGATGCGAGGTGAGTTCAACATGAATATTCATGCCATAGCGATCCTTTCCCATAAATGGTATTCGTTCTAGATTTAGTGCAGGGGTCATGTCACAGAAGTTTCGAAACAAATGAAATGACGATATGACGAAGACCTGTTATCATGGTAATAAAACTAGCGTACTCACTCATAATACATGACATTAATATGTTTACATTATTCCCGAAGTGATCGACTCGTGGAAATAATCTTGTGCGTACATAAACCCCATTTTTTTGGTTTAACTGTCATTCATTTTTATTCTTCTTCTTCTTTTTCTTGTTCTCCGTCTTCCTCTCCTTCTTCTTCTTATTCTTCTTCTTCGTCTTCGTCTTCGTCTTTGTCTTCGTCTTCTCCTTCTTCTTCTCCTCCTCCTCCTTCTTCTTCTTCTTCTTCTTCTTCTTCTTCTTCTTCTTCTCTTCTTCTTCTCCTCCTTCTTCTTTTAACAATTGGTTGTGCGACACATGCCATACATGCTAGCTGCTGCGATAAATGCTCCACCGTAATTTTATATACTAACTACTAGTAATTCATATAACTTCAATCTTGAACCAAACAGTATCCCAATACCCATCTCTACTCCTATAAATATAACCTAGAATCCAACCCTAACCCTAGACTGTTGGCGAAATAAGGCTCAAAGCAATTGTACATGTCGAATCACATTTATGTGCCACATCTGTGTAATTATTCCCTCTCTTACTCAACTAAAATTGTTTGTCTCAAGAGATATGTTTGTACAATAATCTCAATATTCCTGAACATACACTCAATTGAATTATCCTTGAATATTTCATGACATTGCCTTGATTATTTCGATAGCTACTTCATTTCATTTCATTTATTTTCATATTTCTCATGTCACATATACATTTCAAAATAAAGTACAAGTTTTTTTGTCTGTGATGAAATTACAATCAATGATACATAATAAATAAAAAAAAGATAAGTGGTCAAAATAGAGTACCATATATTCGATACATTTTGCTTAATCTTTTATGATATTGCTGTGTGATGTTACCATTGCTATTTTGTTATATTGCTTTTGTATTTTGATGATGGTATTATTATATTGTAGGTATCAGATTGCTTTGTATCAGATTGCTTTGTAAAACATACGATATACAAGTAGAAACGTTGTTGAAAAGTTGAAAAATTGCCAATTTTGATCGAAAACAATGATTTTGAACCGCTCTATGCGTTGCCAATTTAACGATTTTAAGGCTTATTTTCATTTTGAAAAAATCATGGCATCAAACGCAACATGGATATGCTAGAAAAATTGACACAGTATGTGCAGACATCTCAGCCCTGTTTTCATACTCCTCATGTATCTGGTTTTAATTTTCTGAATCAAATCAAAAGTCATGAAGCCAAACCGCAAAATGTGGAATGATTGTGACGAAACGGTTTCCTTTCATGTTTCTTTTGTAATTATCAGAGCGTAGAAGACGAGTCATCGACGCCACGTGTAAGCTTTTCGTTCTGGTAGAAGAACGTACCCTAGATTTATTCATCAATTTAATGTCTAAATATCTAAAGTATAAATAAAGGATATACATTAGAATCAATGATAAATCATAGCAAAAATACAGGTATCTACTTTGGGTTGACAGTTCTCACTGAATTGCATATTTTTTTTTGTCTGCACAATAAAAACAAATTAGTGCATTATTTAAAGGTACTATGTCCCGTTTGCAGGCCCAAACAATGAAAAGGTTAAATTCCAACGGCATTTGAAAGACAATACTAATTTAGAACTTCCCTAAAAAAAGGGGGGCTTGAAAATGTCTTTAAGTGGGAAAATAACGACTATTAGTTGTCGAATCGACTTAGGAGCTATAGAGCCAGTAAGTAATAGTCTGATTTTTCAGACCATTGTACCGAATGGTCGTACGTTTTATGCTGCGCAAAGATTCAATCAGTTTAATTTTGGCCATTACAAGAAGTGGGTTATTGATGTAGACAAATGCTCATGTACCCTTTACAGCTCATTTTATGTATGTTATTACCAAAGATGAAAAAGCCAGTCAGTCACTCAATAGTGTCTGACAGTGAAGTCTAGCAAGTAAACGGGTTTCCTTGCATAATTGGAATATTAGGACACTGCTAACGTTTAAATTTCACAGATAGGACATACATGACATATTCATAATTCCTGCAAAGTTCTACAGACTTTGATGTTGGTTGCAAAAGGGACATAGTGTCTTTAAGGGTGTGAGAAAGTTCACACTAAACAATGCGATTTAGAAAATAAATCAAATAAATTTCAACGATGTCAACCGCGATCATGGCGATATGAAGAGAAACCTGTCGCTAGAGTGCTTAAAATTTGAATTCAAAAGAATTGGAGCACAACAACTTGAATGTCT
>CP137684.1:15604326-15906194 GCA_037976565.1 Mesocentrotus franciscanus
ATGTCTGTCTCTCTGACTCTCTCACTGTTTCTCTCTCTCTCTCTCCCGGTTCTTCTTCTTCTCTTCTTCTTCTTCTCCTCATCTTTCTTCCGATTATTTGTCTTCACTTTTTTCTTCTTCCTCTTCTTCTTCTTTTTCTTTTTCTTTTCCTTCTTCTTTTTTTCGCCGTCTTGTTCTTGTTGTTGTTTTTCTTTTTTTCTGTTCTTGTTCTCGTTCTTGTTCTTCTTTTTTCATCGTCTTGTTCTTTTTGATTTCTTCTTCCTCTTCTACTTATTCTTCTTCTTCTTCGTGTTTGTATAATTTTACCATTTGCACTATTGTATTCTTTGCATTTTTTAATTTGTTTGTAAATTGTACACGATTCAGCCGTTGGCTGCTGATCACGATTTGTATGAAACCATGAATGAATAAATAAATTAAGTATTTGAGAAAAGTTCAATCTTGATTTCTCTTTTGATCTGACTTGATGTTCATTTATTGTCCATGAACGGCATAAGCAGCAGTACATAGACCCCTGGTATTCCCCGGGTCATATACCTCTGCATTAAAGGTAAAGACCAGTTTTGGAAACGCCCCTCTCTCAAAAAAATGAAATGGAAGCTCTCATTACCAATCATGTGAAAGAATATGTTTTGACTAATACGTGATGATACAAATTTTGCCGGAAAGTCGGGAAACCGCCTACTAATTGATATATTTGGTAAATTATTATATCTATTGGGACCAAATAGATATCGCGAAAGTGGTCGCGTAGTCCCATATACATCTTTCTGTGTACAGTGCTTGTAACTTAGACTGGGCCAAATTTCTTATCATTTTGATGATTCCAGAACCTTGCAGTACACACCAATACTCATATGCTAGATGATCAACCTTTTCTGATGGATTCCACAACGTTTCTTTCACAATGCAATCGCATGACCAGAACTGGTCTTTATCTTTAATATAGTTGTTTCTCTTTTTCTCCTTTCTGTCTCGTCTCTCCCTTTGTCTCTCTCTCTCTCTCTCCCTCTCTCCCTCTCCCTCTCCCTCTCTCTCTCGCTCTCTCTCTCTCTCTCTCTCCTTCATACTATTGCATGACTATGATATATGTATAGATTCGTAGGACATTTTTTTATTGTTTGTGATTATACTTTGTAAACTCCATGCAATTCAGCCCCTGGGCTGCCACTGTGGATTTTGTTCATAAGTACCATTTCGATTCAATTCAAGCCCAAATATATGATTTTTAAAAACATGTATGGTCACATAATATCATACATTAGAAAAAGTGGGTCGGCATGAGCACAGCTTGAGCTGACGTCCTCATCAAAAGTGAAATAGAATGACGGATATTCACCCCATACCACCTGGAGCATCGCCAGACAAAATGATAAATGAATATCATGAAAGCCCGCGACATGAATGAAATTCCAGCTTCATCATGATCATCTGAATTTAAAGTTGAAATACCGAGTTTGAAGTTTGAAGTTTGAAAATCATTCGTTCCACATTGACATGAGAAAGACATACAAACTTTAAAGGGCAATCCAACCCTTGTAATAAGTTGATTTGTATGAAAGCACAAAAATAACAGAAACAGAATGGCAAAAGTTTGAAATGAATCGGACCAATAGTAAGGAAGTTATGAATGTTTAAAATATGAGATCACTAAGTCTATGCGAATCTCAAATTGGTAGTAACGAAACATTACGGGTAGACAACTTAAAAAGTGAGACGCAATGGCTCAGTGGTGGAGCAGTGATCTCGTTACCGGGAGGTCCCGGGTTCAAAACCAAATCGATGTGCTAGTGTGCTAGCTAGGCATTAATCCTCATTATCACGTCCCTCGGTGAGGACTTAAAACCGTCGGTCCCCTGGTTGCTTACTTACAAGCAAACACATGTTTTCTTAGCAGTCAGGTTAAACGAACAAACCAACTAAACAAACCATAATGTATAATGTACGGTACATATCAAAGTGTTTGGAGGAAGGTGAAGATACGACTGGCAAAATAAAACCAATGTAGAAGGTGAGGAGTTTAAATAAAAAGCAAAGCTTGTACAAGATCAGCATCCTGTACAGGCTTTCCAGGAGCCCCAGTCCCGGGCCCGTTTAAGGAAGTTGGTGTCAATAACAAGAGCCACACCTCTATGTCGTATATGTGTCGTAGTCGAGTGGTTTGATCACTTGACTTGGGTTCGATCCCCGACACGGCACTCATGTCCTTTGGCAAGGCATTAATCTACATATGCCACTCCATACCAAGGAGAGAGGAATAGGGACCTGGTAGGATGACAAAAGCCTTTGTGTTAGTAATTTCCATATGCCCTAAGGGTGACCATATGGTAGGAATACCCCCAGGGAGTGGAGGTGGTGCACATTGTGCGTGAATGAATCCGATGACCGGGTAATATTATGGTATCTGTAAAGCGCTTAGAGCCGGTATTTTGTAATTAAGCGTTATATAAATTCAGATTATTATTACTATATTATCATTATGACTAATCTGTCCATAGCTAATCAAATGTAAGGATTTTACTACCTTATAACAATCAATGTTTATTGTTATTTCTTATGAAGCAGATTCCTGGGCCCCGTCTCATGAACAGTAATGCGATTGATTCATATCGAAAGCAATTTGACATCATTCGCAACTCTGTACTTAAAGGGCCCATGACATCGAAATACAAGTGTATTCCTGTTGTTGTGCAGTCCTGCATACATCTCATATTTTGATATGTAAACTTCTGAATTTGTTTCATAGATTTTTAGATATTTTTTGAAATATTTGTTTTTCAAACTTGCTAAGCTCCACCCCAAAACCTCCAGATCTCATTCCCCTTGTGACATCATCTGTCAGTCATCAATGAGCCAACTTGAGAAAGTGGTATGTATCTTTGCCGAAGCCGACCACCTGTTACAAAACGTAATACAATAGCAACATACAAGTTGCTATGTCAGACATGCTGTAGCATTACCAGGAAGACAAAGGCAATGATGATGTATTGTACATATGTATGGAAGCATGCAATTCTATTATGAACGTGTGCTAAGCTGGGGGAAATTACATACCATTGTCTATTCTAGAATATTAGTTTAGTCTGACATGTCTGACATAGCAACTTATATGTTGCTATTGTTTGTGGTATTGTAACAGGTGGTCAACTTTGGCAAAGTTACATGCCACTTTCTCAAGTTAGCTCATTGATGACTGACAGATGATGTCACAAGGGGATGAGATCTGGAGGTTTTTGGGGTGGAGCTTAGCAAGTTTGAAAAACAAATATTTCAAAAAATATTTAAAAATCTATGAAACAAATTCAGAAGTTTACATATCAAAATATGAGATGTATGCAGGACTGCACAACAACAGGAATACACTTGTATTTCGATGTCATGGGCCCTTTAAAGAGACAATAGTTTGTAAAGTTGTGAGTGATCACCCCGGTCGGATGACTTGAGATCAATCCAGGTCAATCGCAAGTCTTTAGAAGACGGTTTCCAGATATAGAGACGGAAATAACTTCTGAATTAAAATCAAATAACTTCTGAATAGAATGAACCGTATAACTTGAGAACTGAATGTTAAAGACTATAAATCTTATAAAGTCTATGATATCTGCTGAATGGTTTTGGAGGAATGATTTATGTGTAATAGTCGAATGATGAGCAAAGAAAGACACACACAAAAAAAAAATCGAAGTGAACACAGAGCAGTCTCATTTCATTGCATGTATGATTGAATTCTATCAAGGTCAAATTCACTTCAAAGTTCAAAGTTCAAAGTTCAAACTTTTATTTTTATTTTCAACAAGAAAAGCTAGCATGAAGGTCCGTTCTACGGTAAGTATGCGGACAGAAGAGTTCGAATTTTCACTGAATGCAATTTCCAGCAATTTTTATGTTAATGGTCATGTTTGTGTGTTTGTGTGTTCATGTTTTGTCCAACCAATCAGACTACTGATGTGTCTCTCCAAACACAATTGAACGTGCCGCCCCCCCCAAAAAAAAAAATAGCAAAAAATAGATACTTATAAAGAGAGAAAAGGGATGGAAAATGAGACGCAAGAAGAAGGAAGGACCCCTCTCAAAGCCATCCCATTATTTTGGGCCGTAATATTTTCTATTTGATTCACCGAAGAAGACCGGAGTCCCCCGGCCCAAAGCTGCAAGTGCCCCCCTTCTCCTCAATCATGTCAATAGCTGAATACAGCTATTATCATAACCGTGATAACTAAAAGTCACTTTATACTATAGATAAAGTTGTGTTCTAGTGAAGTATCTGCATTGAAAAAAAACTGTCTGGAAACGACTGGAAAATGTTATTATCTGATTACGTAGCATAAAAGAATGGCTGTATATTATGAGGATTCGGGATTATCAAAATGACAAGATATTGAGTTAGTCTTGGTGAAAGTCAGATCACTGTACACAAAAATTATGTTAATGGGACTACACCAACATGTGAAATTAAGGTTTGGTAGTATTTCGAATTTAAAGCCCCTCTGCACTAGTTTGGCCAGGAGGGATTAGAGGGATTAGCATGGTCACTGACAGGTGGTTATCTCGTCAACTCAGCTCTCAATTAAAAAGAGGATCATGGAGGACCAACGGGCACCGCTTAGGCATTGTTTTCTATATAGAGGGAGCAAGTAGCTACAAGTAGTACAGTGGGGCTTTAAGGGCATTTAAAGAGCCATCCTTTGCAGGTGTGTAGGGGAGTAACCTTTGCAATCTTGATTTCATCTGGAACCTTGCCAGTTTCTAATGACAAGTTAAATATATATGCCAGTGGATGTGAAATATATGGAGCACTATCTTTAATTAATTGCACTGGAATGTTATCGTGACCACGAGCCTTTTTTTTTTTGGTATCAAGTATAGCAAAACTTGACTTCTAACTTCAACTGCAGTTATTGGATTCCAAAATAGAGATTGTTCTATACTCTTTTCTGATATTTTTCTTTCACGCTACCATAAAATCAGTGAAAAAAGCTCACAAATTAGTGTCCACCTTTCGCGGAACTCTCTTTTAAGTCACGGTCTATATATGAAGAGTTTCATTCCAAAAGGAGCTAAATCCACTTTGGTTACTTCTGAGTAAATCGCCTTTTTTTATTTCTCCACTTTCCCTTAAGTAATGTACCTTGATGTTGTTATATATGTTAAAGGTGTCATCCTGGACCAATAATATATGATTAGAAAAAATCTACCAGTTATTTCTGATTTTTACTAAATTTTTAGATTTTTATTTTTCGTGGATTTAGCTCCTTTTGGAATGAAACATGATTTTGTACCGAAAATTTGTCATATTTTTTCAATAAAATCACTGAAATTTATTAAAATTAGTAGCAAACCTTTCCTTTTAAATAATAATTGTGAAATCACAACTAAAAATACCTTTTGAAAAGAAAGTAAAAACATATCTGAGTTTCATTCCAAAAGGAGCTAAATCCGTTTCATTCCAAAGGAGCTAAATCCATGTTTCATTCCAAAAGGAGCTAAATCCACACAATCTAAAAAATTAGTAAAAATCAGAAATAACTGATTTTTTTTTCTTCTCATATATTATTGGTCCAGGGCGACACCTTTAATATATATAACAACATGGAGGTACATGGCTAAAGGGAAAGTGGAGAAATAAAAAAGGTGATTTACTCATAAGTACCCACAGTGGATTTAGCTCCTTTTGGAATGAAACCGATTTGGATTTAGCTCCTTTTGGAATGAAACATGATATTGAACCTAAATTTTTTCATACTTCCTGGTGAAATTTTAGAATGTGATATAGTGTATTTTGTCCCCATGTAGGATATAATTATTTTAAGACAAAAAACTCAATTTTCATAAAATATGGATTTAGCTCCTTTTGGAATCAAGCTCTTCATATTTTGCACACTACTCCATTGAAAAAGGGACATAAACCGTACGTGGAATTCAACTTAATTGCTGCGATAAGGTTGAATGGAATATATATACTGCCATGAATACGAATCCACGGGCAAACAAAATAGTTCGAGGAATATGATCATACGATAGCCAGTTTACAAGAACAATTTGAATAGGTCCATGTTGGTACCATGCATATGGAACACGAAAAAAGGATTGGGGATAACCCCGAAAATTATGTTTCAATAACAAAAAACTCGGCTTAAAGGTATTGTTTAACAATGTTTCCATTTGTACAAATCTGAGATACATGGCCCTACGTGTTATCAGTGTCTGTGATATGGTGTAATATTGAAGCCCTAAAAAATTGCGCTTTACCGTTTTTACAATACTCATTTTCCCCAAAAGACTGTAGTGTTATAAAAGCCGTTGGGAAAACGGATTTTGAAAATGTTCGATTTCCAATCATAAATATCTTGATAATCAGACATGCGATTGGCTCGTAAAAGTCATGGGATTCATTTCTGACCTAAAGGTTTATAATTATCATGCAGCATGAGCTAAATCCAGGGTTTTGTTTAGAATCAGAGGCAAAGTTACCTGATACCTTTAAATATAAGTTGGAGTGCAGATATATATCTATATATAAATAAAGGATGTTAGCTAAAGGTGTTTTCAATAGTGAAATCTGGGCGGTAAGCATTTGAAGTAAAATAGGTTAGATGGTTTCAAAATGTGTTCTTTTCAATCGAAGCATTAAGAGTGCAAATACGGTTTTGTAATTGTATTTTCTTATCACTATAGAGACTGTTATACCTCAAGAAGAAAAAAATATGTTTCAATAAGAAGTTTAGGTTTAAATACATGTTGGAGTGCAGATATATATCTACATATAAAAAAAGAATGTTAGCTGAAGGTGTTTTCAAAGGAGAAACCGAGGTAAGCATTTACAGTGAAAAGGTGGTTTCAAAATGTGTTCTTTTCAATCGAAGCATCAAGAATGCAAATACGGTTTTGAAAGAGTATTTTCTTATCACTATAGAGACTGTTATATTTCAAGAAGAAAAAATGACGTTTCAATCAGAAATTTAGGTTTAAATATAGGCTGCAGTGCAGATATATATCTAAATATACAAAAAGAATGTTAGCTGAAGGTGTTTCCAAAGGAGAAACCTGCAGAGTAAGCATTTAAAGTGAAAAGATGGTTTCAAAATGTGTTCTTTTCAATCGAAGCAATTGTGCAAATACGGCTTTGAAAGGGTATATTTTTTTATTACTTGAGACTGTTATATCTCAAAAAGAAAAGAAAAAATATATGTTTCGTTAAGAAGTTTAGGTTTAAATACAAGTTGGAGTGCGGATATATATCTAAATATACAAAAAGAATGTTAGCTGATGGTGTTTTCAATGTGTTCTTTTCAATCGAAGCATTAAGTGTGCAAATACGGCGTTGAAAGGGTATTTACGTATTACTATAGACTGTTATATGTCAAGAAGGAAATACAATTCACTAATGTCAGATGGCTAAGTAGGCGCGATGGCTCAGTGGTATATAGAGCAGTAGTCTCGTAACCGACAGGTCCCGGGTTCGAAACCAAGTGCGCTCGTGCCCTTTGGTAAGGCATTAATCCTCATTAACTATAGACTTAATGCCGTCGGTCCTCTGGTTGCTTACTTACAAGCATACACATGCTTTATTAGCAGTCAGGTAAAACAAACAAGCAAACAAACATAGAAACATACAAACAAACAAACAAATAAACAAACATACAAACATTCAAATACAGAATAATAATCATCATGGGTAGACGAATCTTGTAAGATATAGCAATACCAAATCAGTTAGGAAGCTACAGGAGGACACAGGTGAAACCCCCCCCCCCAAAAAAAGGGGGGGAGAAAATAAGGTAACGTGAATATAAGCTGGTATGCCCCCCTCCCCACCTACTCGATGACCTCGTTCTGTTCTATGTGATGAGCCTATATAAACAGTTTCGGTTCTTTACCGAAGGGGAACATGTTTTTTTCGAATTATTTTACGTCTACACGACATACCAGTGACACCCTAGCGATCTGACATTGGAACTCGAATCCTAGACCTGCCGGTTTAAAGATCATGAACATCTCTAACCAACAGGCCACACAACCAAAATGATTCTGTTGTTTTACTCGTCATTGTTATTGTCGTTGTTTGTGTTGATGTTGTTGCTGCTGCTACTACTGTTGTTGTTAATGTTGCTACTGTAGTTGTTATTGTTTTTGCTGCTGGTGTTGTTGTTGTTGATTCTGTTGTTGCTTTATCGCTGCCACCATAACACCTTGATGTTTTATTGTTGCTGTTGTTGTTTCTTTTTTTCTGTTTATTTACCTTTCTTTACTTTTTAAAAATTATTTTGGTCCCTGGTAAAATAACTTCAGCCGTTAGCCACTTGAAGGGTAGCGTTGTTTATTTGCTGGAATATTCTACAAATTTCGGCCAGAAGGAAAGTGTTCAGGAAAAAACATGGATACCTCATGACCTTGCAACAAAATTCACAGCATTACCAGGTCAGTAAGATTGTTGTGTACGTGTGCTAAGAAACGTTTAGTAGGTCATACACCCGAAATTGATATTCTGTTACAGTATTATTTTGCTGTTTATATGGCAGGTCATAATATGTGTGTCTTCGAATCTATTTTATTAAGTCTCATCATTAGGAAGGTAGGATCGGGTAAGACTGCAAGGAGAAGGAGAGAGGAAGGAGAGAGGGGGAGAAAGGGGGGAGGGGGAGGAGAGAGGGAGGAGAGAGGGAGGAGAGAGGGAGGAGAGAGAGGGAGGAGAGAGGGAGGAGAGAGAGGGAGGAGAGAGGAAGGAGAAAGGGGAGAGAGGAAGGAGAGAGAGGAGAGAGAGGAGGGAGAGAGGGAGGAGAGAGAGAGGGAGGAGAGGGAGGAGAGAGGGAGGAGAGAGAGGGAGGAGAGAGGGAGAGGAGAGAGGGAGGAGAGAGGGAGGAGAGAGGGAGGAGAGAGAGGAGGAGGAGAGAGGGAGGAGAGAGGAGGAGAGAGAGAGAGGGAGGAGAGAGGGAGGAGAGAGAGGAGAGAGAGGAGGAGAGAGGAAGGAGAAAGGGAGAGAGGAAGGAGAGAGGAAGGAAAGAGGGAGAGAGAGGAAGGAGAAAGGGGGAGAGAGGAAGGAGAGAGGGAGGAGAGGAAGGAGAAATGGGTGAGAGAGAGGAAGGAGAGAGGAGGAGAGAGAAGAAAGGGGGAGAGGAAGGACAGAGGAAGGACAGAGGGAGGACAGAGGGAGGAGAGGGGAAGGAGGAAGGGGAGAGGGGAAGGAGAGAGGGAGGAGAGAGGAATGAGAAAGGGGTGAGAGAGAGGAAGGAGAGAGAGGGAGGAGAGAGGAAGGAGAAAGGGGAGAGAGGAAGGAGAGAGGGAAGAGAGGAAGTACAGAGGAAGGAGAGAGGGATGAGAGAGGAATGAGAAAGGGGTGAGAGGAAGGAGAGATGGAGAAGAGGATAGATAGATGGGTGATGCAGATGGTAGAGGGGGGTGGGAGAGGAGAGAGGGGGACTCTGGGACAGAAGGGAGGGGATACTTGAAGAGAGAAGAGAGTAGAGAATGGAGAGGGAGAGGGGAGGGGATGAGCAAATGGAGGGGTGAGCGAGTGGAAAGAGAGTGAGAGAGAGCGAAAGAAAGAGAGAGCGAGAGAGAGAGAGAGAGGGGGTGAGTATGAGGAAGAAAGAGAGAGAAAGGGAGAACAGAGGGAAATGGGAATATAGTGGGGATGGGAGAGGGCAGAGAGCGAAAGAGAGTGAGAGAGAGAGCGAAAGAAAGAGAGAGAGAGCGAAAGAGAGAGAGAGAGAGCGAAAGAGAGAGAGAGAGAAAGAAAGAGAGGGAGAGAGAGAGAGGGGGTGAGTATGAGGAAGAAAGAGAGAGGAAGGGAGAACAGAGGGGAATGGGAAGATAGTGGGAATGGGAGAGGGCAGAGAGCGAAAGAAGATGAGAGAGGGGAGAGAAAGAGGAGAGAAGGAGGGGAGAGCCCCTCAGAGCGGAGAGGGGATGGGGAGAAAAGGACACAGGAAACCACTCTGGAAATAATTTTCGAAGGGGGCAATCGCCCGGGTGATATTCCTACGGTCTATTTTCGTCCAGGTGAAGTAGCCCAGGTGTAGTTGTCCAGGTGTAGTTGTCCAGGTGTAGTTTTCAAGGTTGCAGTTGTCCGGGGGTATAGTCCGGGGTGGTAATCACTGGGCGGTAGTTTTCCGGATGTATAGTTATCCGGGGGAAGGCGTCCTAGAATCGGAATTTCGATGTAAAACGGCCTTCAGTTGCTAAGTGGATAATCATCAATTACTGACCTTACATCAGATCGAAACAGAAATACAATAAAAGATATCTGTACAGATTAGATTTCTATCGATTTCGATGAAATTATCCAAGGTCTCTTCCTTTGTCTTCTATCTCTCCTTTTCAATAGAGGAAGGAAGTTGCAATATGACATTGGAGACAATATTATTTCGTACTTTTTTGTTATTTCCTGGCGGTTTCTTATAAATACAGAAGTAACCTTCATTTTTTAAAATGATAATCCTTTTTATTGTTATTATTTTATTACAATTATTATTGGTGGTGGTAGTAGAAGTAGTAGAATTAGTAGTTGTAACAGAAGTAGTAGTAGTAACAGAAGTGGTAGTTGTTGTAGTAATAGTAGTAGTGGTATAGTAGTAGTAGTAGTAGTAGTAGTAGTAGTAGTACATGTAGTAGTAGAAGTAGTAGTAGTAGTAGTAGTAGTAGTAGTAGTAGTAGTAGTAGTAGTAGTCGTAGCAGTCGTATTAGTAGTAGTAGTAGTAGTAGTAGTAGTAGTAGTAGTAGTAGTAGTAGTAGTAGTAGTAGTAGTATTAGTCGTCGTAGTAGTCGTAGTAGTCGTAGTAGTAGTAGTAGTAAAGAATATGTAAGGCATATTTACTCAATCCCTTTCACCTTTCTGCAAAAGGTTTAAATGACGAATACATTCAAACCTGTTTTATTGACCACCTGTGTAGAAAGACCACCTGTCTATAAAGACTATTATGTTATTTACCCCCTGTTTTGTTGTATCTCATTAAAACTCTGGTTGCTTACTAAGAAGCATTTATGCTTTCTTAGCAGTCGGGTAACATAACCACCACTACTACTACTACTACTACATGTACTAAAGGAACCTGTCTATAAACACCATCCGCTTTTCTTGTCTCCCTCCAGCGGTCTTTATATACAGGTTTTACTGTATATTAAGGATCAGATATTAAAAAGCGTCTACCATCTTTTAATACAAACCAATTTTTCAAGGAACTGCAAATTAGTTCTTCGAAATACTGCTAAAACGCAAATATGAGGATATATTTTAATCAAAGTCAGATCTCTCAAATATATATTGTTGGTTCTATGCGTGAACATGCGAGCAACTTTCCAATTATACTCATTTTGCGACTCCACGTACGAGAGGGAAAAAAATCCATAAAGCTGCCACGCCTAGGATTCTATTTGCAGACAAAATGAATAACATTTGAATGTTGGGTAAATTTGATTTTCGGGTTAAACAAAAGCGTTCTGCACATCATCATCACAATCTATTCTGTGTGTTATAGCGCTTAGAGACTTCGGTGGTAAGCGCTTTATAAGAGACTTTGTTATTATTATTATTAATGCATATTGGTTTTTCTCGGTGCATTTGTGGTTGAGTCCTTATATAGTTCAAGGGCGCAAACATAAAGAAGGTTTTGTTTTGCAGGAACATATACCGCAAAAGTTTGATCTCTGGAACATTGGAGAATGTTGAAGCCGTAAGAAGCTGCAAACATACATATTGGCAAACTTCCAAAGACCAAAAATGAAATTTCGGATGGGGAAGGGCTCCATACGACCTAAGAAATAATACTTCATACGTCATCACTGTGTCACATTATTCAAAATTATGTCTCAAAACTTTGCAAAACGCAAGAAAAAGAAAGTCTCGAAGGGGTACGGAAATCTTTTTTTTATTATTATTATTATTATTTAAAGATGGGGTTTAAGTCTCAATTATGGCAATGGATAGAGACAAATTTAGAGAGAGACACACAGGGAGAGAGAGAGAGAGAAAGAGAGAGAAAGAAAGAGAGAGAAAGAGAGAGATAGAGAGAGATAGATAGAGAGAGAGAGAAAGAAAGAGAGAGAGATATATATATATATATATACAGAGAGAGAGAGAGAGAAAGAGAGAGCAATGAAGAAAAAGAAAGGGGGAAAAGCCAGGGAGGACCTTGGGAGTGGGGGAGAGAACCGTTAGGAATGTAAGAAAGAAAACAAATATTTAAAATATTTAAAAAAATAGAGAAACATGGACACGATGGCAGAGATAGAGAAGGGATACAGAGACAACACAGAGACACACACCAACAGAGGGCGGGGCGAGGAAGGGGAAAGGGGGAAACGTGAGAATAGGGGGCAGCATGAGAGAATCCAGAAAAGCAGGGGGAGAGGCACTGATCTGTACGAAAAACTTAGACATCGGTGGGGAGAGGAAAAAGAGATAAAGAGTGGAATCTGTTTAGTTGTAAAGGAGAAAGGAAAGGAAGAGAGATTGTACAGAAAATGAGTAGCAGATTAAAGAAACAAATTACGGAAACGATATTAAGTGTTATACCAAACATTCTGGCTAACATGGATGTAAGGACAAGGTCGACCAGGTGGTTGTCACATACCCTCAAGTTCAACGTTAATTTCCTCGCTTGTAAACATTCAACATAGGCCACGCCCCCAAACGTTGAAAACGACTGTTTTTAATGGATATCATTAATGTACTGTTGAACTATTATACAGGTATACGCCTCAGGTACAAGTTTTCACAACGAATGTCTCACGAAAACCGGTTTACGCTGCACCACTTCTTCCCTCCCTCTCTCTCTCTCTCTCTCTCTCTCTCTCTCTCTCTCTCTCTCTCCCTCTCTCTCTCTCTCTCTCTCTCTCCCACCTCCCTGTTTGTGTGTATTTATATTGCGAATTTTCCATACACATGTTCAAATGTGCTTTACAATTATGCTGTTAACAGAAGAGGCGAGTTTTGAGATATTGTTTGAAGGTATTGAGAGATTACTGGCTAGGTTATTCCACAGTTTGAGAGCAGCAGTTGTGAAGGCTCTGTCACCAAGTGTGGGAAGCATATTGGGAGACGGATGGTTTGCCAAAGCAAGTATTCTATAAATTAAAAAAAACACAGCTCAAGACACTAAACTATGTTCAAACCATTTTGGGCACTAATTGAGATGAACTTCCAAACAATATGGACAAAATAAATAGGTAGCAAAGAAAAACGGGTGTGACTCTGCAACATTTCCATCGAAGGAAAAATTTGGGGAAATATCATTCTTACAGATATCTTATACATTTCCCTATTCTGACAGCTCTTTCGTAACTATGAAAATTACATCAACGTCGAATTCAGTAGCCCTACTTACGTTAACAAAACCACAGACAATAACAATAACAAAACTATTTATATATATAGGCTACGTGTCAGTGGACGTCGAAACGAGGTCCTTGGGTTGACAACATAGGAACAAAATGGATACAAACAATTTTTAGTGATGGTGACTAACTGACTATATATATTCCAAAGTGCATTTGACTGTGGTATAAAAAAGAAATCGTTAAATACTTCTTCATTGATAAACATGTGGACTGAGCGGTGTCACTGAAAAACTAGTTTGTAAAACGGCACACGCCTGTATTGATGAATACCAATACTTGGAATGTGACGTCAATGTGACGTCAGTGGTCCACTTTTTTGTTAACCCAACTCCAATTTTAGGGAGTAAAGTATGAAACAACACACCACCGCTCTTTTCAAGATGGTGATGGAGAGCTATAATGGTAAGCGGTGTGTTTAATGAGAATAATACACCGGTGTGTAGTCTTGATCGCAGACAGTATTGTATTGGTTTGGTTTATAGAGATAATGATCATCGAACATGCAGCTCAGAGTTGAAGTTGTTCAATTTACAGAGTAAAAAGTTCATGGCATATTAAAGGGATCCGGTAACTTTGTCTCAGATTCTGAAACAAAATCCTGGATTTAGCTCATGCTGCAATCATAATTATAAACCTTTAGGTCAGTCAGGAATCCCATGACTTTTACAAGCCGATCGCCTGTCGGATTATCAAGACATTTATGATTGGAAATCGAAATTTCATTTTTCGTTTTCCTAACGGTTTTTATAACACTACAGTCTATTGGGGGAAATTAGTATGGTAAAAACCGGTCGCTCAAAGAATTTTACTTTTTTGAGGCATTCATGATCATTTTGAAGCGCAATTATTTTTAAGGCTTCAATATCATACCATATCACAGACACTGATAACACGTAGGGCCAAGCATCTCAGATTTAACATTGTTAAACGATGCCTTTAATGATAATAATACACCGGTGTGTAGTCTTGATCGCAGACAGTGTTGTATTGTATTGGTTTGGTTTATAGAGATAATGATCATCGAACATGCAGCTCAGAGTTGTTCAATTTGCAGAGTAAAAAGTTCATGGCATATTAAAAGTACATTGATAAATACATTAAAAGACTCTCAAAACTGAGCAAGTATTGTGTATATCTACATGCGATTTACAAGTTTCATAAAAATGCCATTTGTTTTGAGTAAAACAGAAATTTGAGAATTAATACTTTACATGTTTATCGCAACTATGACGGAGTATGTACATGTATAGCCCACGAAGACTGATAGAGATTGTGGAATGGCGATTACTTCGTTGAATGCTTGAACGGTGATCAGGGTTTTAGGTTAGGTTTAGGTTTAGGGTTAAGGTTTGGTTAAGGTTTAGTGTTGGTCCTGCGTTGAGGTTAGAAAAATTGATTAGAATAATTGTTATATACGATTTATTTCTGATTATACTATGTTATAGGTTTGGTCGCCCATATAGGTTCCTTTCCTGAGGCCGCAATCACGTTCAAGCTTAAGATGGCAGTCTCCTTCGTTTTTTCAATTTTGAAATGATTTGTCAACTGTGTTTTTGTTAAGGTATAATTATTTAATTGATTTATATTATGATATAATAACGTATTTCAACTTTTGTTAATAAATATAAATGTACCTAGCTTGTATATTTCTTTCTATTATGATGACAAATGCAGAAATGAAATCGAACAAACAAGTGAGAAATTGACCCCTTAGTGATTGTTGCTGGTACAGGTGTCGTAGAACCGACACATGTATCATTCATAAACAACAATTATGATGGAAGGTTATCACATTTTCAGGTGTTTTGGGGTCGAATATTTGAAAGGAGCAGTTTCTTCAGTGTATCCAACGTATGCCACATTGATTTTAATAGGGCCAGTTAAGCACCCCCGGGCCCCACCCTCCCCGCATGGCCACAAAATCAATGAATGATCAGCAAAGACAAAGAGTGGTCTGAACTAGTCTGATCTTGAGACTAAGCACGTCTTCTTTGACCCAACTTGACTTCATCACTATTTATCCGCGCACTGTTTGCAAAGTCTGAACTTGAGCTTGATTGTTTGTACAATAGACCTGCTACCTGAACAAAGTCGTTAGAGACACAAAGTTTATGAATTATGATATTTGTATTCAGTGATTAGAATATTGGATGTTGATACTGTTATCTCTCTTCCTTCCTTCCTTCGCTGGTTGCTACATGTACTTGAAATTACGATTGCTTTGGACTTTGGATCATCGTGTCCATAGGATAAGCTCATACTACCATTTTGTTTTCTTTTTTTTTTTTTAGTTCCCTTTCCAGATCATTCCAAGTCTCCATCTGTTTTTTTCTTTCTTTTATCCACCTCGCCCTCCGCCCCCTCTCTCTCTCTCTCTCTCTCTCTCTCTCTCCTCCCCCTCTCTCTCTCTCTCTCTCCCTCTCTCCATCTTCTTCTTCTTCTTCTTTTCCTCCTCCTCAATTTTTTCTTCTCCTTCTCCTTCTCCTTCTTCTTCTCTCGCTCTCTATCTCAGGCTGCACCTTTTAATGTCACTCGTTTTACATCTACGTAATAATTATTTTTCGCCTTCTGTTTCTCCTAGACACAAACTCTCTCTCTCTCTCTCTCTCTCCCTCTCTTTATTATCAGTTATTTTTCATTTATTCCTCACTACGTCTCCCTTTTCCTCTTCCCCTTTCTCTATATCCCTCAGTCTCTTTTCTCGTTCATGCGTCATACATTCTATGTATGTGTAAAAAAAAAATAATTAAAGATCGGAGAATTGTTTTCTAGTATACCATGACGCAATGTTGATGAACACGGCATTTGTCATTATTGTTGGCATGGCAACGTAAACTAATTCATCAACGGAGTCAGAAAAGACACAATTTATTCGTCTTTCTCGGGATCAAATCATCCAAGCAATTTCTCAGGGATGACGAAACTTCCATGAGGTGTACTGCCCTTATAAAATAAGTCGTTGCCTCGCGGTCGACTTTTCCAGCAATCATTGTTTACTCACAGCAATTGGGTTCATTTTCTTATCTTAATTGTATTGGCCTGGAATCAACGATTGGGAAATAATGACATACCGTAACCCGGCATACTTAGTACTTCATTCATTCTTATTTTGCATGTTCGTTGACGATTATATTTTCTCTCTTGTTTTGGTGATTATCTTAAGCGTGGCAACAACAAGGTCGAACTCTTTTAAAGGCATTTTGGCATGCATGATCCCGAAAAAAAAATTAATAAGACAGTAAGGGACATTTACATACATTTTATGAAAATATTGAATAAATACGAATAAACCCTAAGAGTTACGGGGGGTAAATAAAGTTTAGTATTAAATGAATTAAATATTTCAATGTCAATTTCTCGAGAAGAATGCTTTTCATGCTGCGTGCAGAGTGCGGATAAATCTAAAATTATATACACGTTCGCAGATTCGTAGAGAAGTACACCTTCAAAGAAATTGCGTAACATTGCCATAGCACAATTATGCTCTTACTTCCAATAGAGATTTTCATATGATATTCCAAAGAAAAATGATGAGAATCAGAGGGGTATTGAATCTATTTTAAAGTATATGAGTTAACGTCCTCTGACCCTAAAAAGCTGCTTACGTTATACGCTACCTTCAATAATATTTTGGATTCATGTTTCGGGTCAGTAAAGTTTGTTTTGCGGGTTGATAATTATCCATGGAACGAACAATACAATCATTACCATTGACGTAGATGGAAGATCTTTATTTAATAAATTTCCTAGAATTTCGATCACTCGGTACCGAGATCATCCGATTATCAGTGTCCGGATTTCATAATGCTCTGACGGTGTGTTGCAATGTGTCAAACAATTTGTTGTGAGATATGACAAGAGAATTTGGAATTTGGATATTGAAGAAAAAAAAATATCTTGCGGTCTGTTAACACACAGTTTGGTGTACAATTGACGTAGTCGTGTTCCCAAAAATCCATCTCTTGTTACCAATGATGGGTTATCCTCTTCCCCCAACTTTCTCTCTCTCTCTCTCTCTCTCTTCTATTGCACAGCAAGCCTCGAAGTCATTGTCGCTATTATCAAGACCCCGGTCGTAGCAAACGTCGCACCACTACTCACATAATTATTAGTACATGTACCATAAATCCATAATTATCACTGCGCTGCAACTTTTGAGAACCATAGCAACCACGCAAGCTGCAGTAACCCGGCTCCTGTCCAAACTCTCTCAACAGATGGCGCCAAAGCAATTCACTGGTTAGAGAATAGAGAAGGAAATGAAACATATTCTTTGATGTTGCAAATTCTCACTGATCATGCTGATCGAGGTCCAGAATCTGGCCGATTTAATTTTGATCTCCACCACACCAACGCAATGCGACCTCCCCCTACTTACTCGCTGCTAGCCGAAGATGGCGTGGTCGTATAAGTTAGAGTCGATAGCGCCATCTTCGGCGGCCAGATTCTGGACTATATAGTATGAATAGCAATATCTAGGTAGCAAAGTACGAGTCTGCAAGGAGGAGAAAAGGCGCCCGACGGGCTAAGTAAGAATCGTAGTGATATCAGGTCAGTCGCACGACGACCGTGGGAGGAATACACGATATTGTAGATGTGTGTGTATGTGTGGGTATGTGTGTGTGGAGGGGGAAGGGGAGGCACGAATACTTTGAAAATGTAAAATAAAGGAGGCAGTGTGTTTTTGTGTTCTTCAGGTACATGTTTATCAATTGGTTTCAAAAAGTGACATTACTGTGTTGTCAATTTAACTATATTTCATGGCAACGCTTTAGCACCATCGAGAAGTCCCTATGGCAACACGCAATTGGAGAACCATATTTCGCAAAGGGTTGTCTTGAACTACATCGGTCAAAAAATATCTAAATTGATTTGATTATCTGGCTGTATCATTACCGATGAATAAGGGGAAAGGAGTTTACCCCCATGTCTTAAATTTCATTTTGAAGGAGTTAAACCAAACAAAAAATCATCAGGCAATTGGCATTTGGGTTCATATAAGTGGGGGGACAAGGGAGGCCGAAGGGAGAGTGTGACATAGAGAGGGGAAAAGAGGGAGAGAGTGAGACGGAGTAAAGAGGAGAAAGGGAGGAAAAGGGGGATAGAGAGAGAGAGAGGGAGAGTGAGAAAGAAACTTCGGAAATACAGAAAGTGAGAGAGGAGAAAATAGCGAACTAAAAACGTATAAAAAAGAGAATAAAAGAAAGGGGGGAATAGTAGAAGTATAAATAGAAGGAATAGTAGTAGTAGTAGTAGTAGTAGTAGTAATAGTAGTAGTAGTAGTAGTAGTGGTAGTAGTAGTAGTAGTAGTAGTAGTAGTAGTAGTAGTAGTAGTTGTAGTAGTAGTAGTAGTAGTAGTAGTAGTAGTGGTAGTAGTAGTAGTAGTAGTAGTAGTAGTAGTAGTAGTAGTAGTAGTAGTAGTAGTAGTAGTAGTAGTAGTAGTAGTAGTAGTAGTAGTAGTAGTAGTAGTAGTAGTAGTAGTAGTTGTAGTAGTGTAGTAGTAGTAGTAGTAGCAGTTAGTAGTAGTATAGTAGTAGTAGTAGTAGTAGTAGTAGTAGTAGTAGTAGTAGTAGTAGTAGTAGTAGTAGTAGTAGCAGTAGTATAGTAGTATTAGTAACCGTAGTCATGGTAGTCGTAGAAGGAGTAGGAGAAAGTTTATGTATTTACTTAACTAGCTGAGAAGTAGGAGTAGCAGCAGCAACACAAACAAAGCAGTAACACGAGCAAAAATGGGATAGTTATAGTAATAATTGAAACATCAATATTACAAATGTACCATAAAAAAATCATCATACGAATCCAAGTAAGAGTTGTGACTTAACATAGCTCAAGCATGGATCAAAAATTGAAAATTGCGAATATATGATTGCATCATATCATTAATTCAAGGATAAGAACCAAAAGAGCGTAAACACATTTCATGAAAAGAGTTGATGTTTTTTCTGACGCGTGCTACTTAAACGATCGCTTTGTTTATCATTGTGAGGTAATTCATCATATTGTAGGATGAATAAAGAAAATGAAATATTGAGTTCATGATTTTCAAGAGGAATGATGCAATCTTCCCAATTCGGACATGACTAATATCACAATTTAGGAAGATCTTATTCATCTTGAGATTGCGACATATCAATTATATTATCGCTCCTTGAAGAGGCTTTCCTTTGCGAAGAAACTATGCTTACAGTCAACGCGAGAGGGCGCCCGTAAACATTGTACTTTGGTCGGTCAACGCAATATTACGATAATTATCAGTCAGAAGCCGGGTTTGGGGGAAATCCCTTCTCGTGACTTCATCACGTGATCGCCATATTTCCCAGTAACGGTGTGCATTACCCGGTAATCGCATAAAAAGAAATTAGATATTAGCTCGAGACCAAACAAAGTCAATATTTCAAACCATGACCATTGACAAATTGCAAGAGAGAGAGCTGCATGAGAATTGAATTGGGTTATCTGTTTTGTAAAGAAAGCATTTTGAGAAATCAGAGACGAATGACCAATTTGGGGGTTATCCCGACACTATGTTATTCATGTTTTCTGGGAGAATAATGCCAAGTATTAAATGAGCTATGATTGTTACCTCGATTCAAGAATGTTTTGATGTCAAAACATAGACTCCTGTTGATATCATATTAGGATACAATTTCTGTAGTAATAATAATAATAATAATAATCCACTGTCATATAGCGGCGATGTCAACGATGTCTCTGAGCGTTTAAAAAATATATTTTTACTTACTTTCATTTCTAGTTCAAGGAAATATATCTATCTATAGATCCATTTTTAATAATAATTCAAGATTGGTTTTCCCCCTTGCGATCTCATCTTTTAGTACTTTCCTTAACTTTTCTATCCCATTTTGATTATTTTATTTCGTTATAATGCTTTCTATTTAATACTTACTTTCTATTCTATTATATTTCTCTCTCTCTCTCTCTCTCTCTCTCTCTATCTGTCTCTCTATCCCCTCTGTCTCTCTCTCTCCCTTTACCCCCTATCTCTCTCTCTCTCTCTCTCTATCTCTGTCTCTCTATCCCTCTCTCTCTCTCTCTCTTTCTCTCCCTTTACCCCCTCTCTCTCTCTCTCTCTCTCTCTCTCTTCTCTCTAGAATTAGTTCGTCTCTCTGCTCATTCCTTCTCGTTTCATTTGGCCCATGATGCCTATTTGTCTATCAATTTATTCATATTTCTTTTACCCCCATCTCTAGATCGATTTGGAATCGTCTTTAATTCAATCTCCTTTTCTTTTAAATTCCGATCACCCATTTGTCTTTCACTTCCCCTAAACCTCCATCAGTACCCCAACCCCCTCCATTCCTTGTCTCCTCTTTTATTGGTATTATCTTTGTGGGTCTTATGCTCTTTTTCCATCCACATATCTTTCCAGCCCTAACTCTTCACACCCAACCTTTCTATCTCTCTCTCTCTCTCTGTTTATTCAGCCCTCCACTTCATGCGTCTCTAATATATTTTGTGTCCACCTCCTAATCCTCCTTTTTTAACCTCCTGCTTTTGTTGTTCCCCCCTCCTCCCTCCCTTTCCCCTTCCCTCCCCTTTCTGTCTACATGTCCCTTTGTCTGTCTCTATGTCTGTCTCTCTCAGTCTCTATCTCTCTATAATTCTCTCTCTTAATCTTCCTCCTTTTCACTCTCTATATCCACTTCCGTTTCTCCCACTTCTTTGTTCCCCCTCTCCTGGTCTGGCCACCGCCCCCATCCACTCAATGTCATTTTCCCTTTCGCCTACAGAGCAAACATTTCCTCATACCAATATAAATACTATTTTCCCAATAGGTCCAATAAAATAATACCCCCGCACAATTTTCCCACCTTTTTTCGATACAGACAGAAGATATCGATCATGAAATGTAGCTGGTATATCGGCTGCCAAATCTTGTATAGTGCTATTTGACGATTTGAAGAAGGAAAATAATAAATCATACGTATTTAAAAGAACATCGAATAAGACCGTCTTCCTTTTTCATGCAGGCGAAGGAAGAAAAAGAATATATGCAGTACTAAACGTTCTGCATATTTCTCTTTTGGGCGCGATGCATAAAACTTACCACGGGTGGTAACTTTGCCATCAATATTAACTACCATGGCAACGTCACTCAACAGTCAATCAAATCAGTGTTTTCACGGAAGCTACCATTAATTGCAAAGTTACCTTCATTGCTATACGGTTTTATGCAACGGGGTCCTGTAGAAAAATGCCCTTACAGTTTGGATGAAATATCTAGACAACGGAATATAGGCGTATTTACCAGCCGTTTAGAAAAAAACTAGCTGTTAGAAAGGGAACGAGAATACTAAGATTGGAAACTGTTCGTCTTGCACTCACCAGAGTATGAATGATAAGCCGAAATCGGACAATGGAAGCCCGTTATTGTTGGAGCGCGCGTTGTTCCTCTTTTCCCCGGATATAAACAATATAAGGAGCTCTTTGCTATGAACCTAAAGCTCCTTGCCCAAAACCTAAAGAGGGCCCCTTCGTTCCCCTTTCACCAAACTGGTGACAAGGCAAGAGTCTGATTATGGAATGAAAAAGAGGGGGATCATTGTTCCCTTCGGCTAAATTCCTCCGCCTTCATCAGCAACATAACGCCGCTGAAGGGTGGCATAAATAATCTTGGAGACACCGAAAAGCGCCATCTTAAACCGAATGACAACAACAACAATGATAGCCCGTTATTCATTGTGCACTTTGTTCCTGTTTTTCCGAATCTAAACAAGAAGCTCCTTGCTGCTAACTACACTTCAACTATTCTTAGTTATAGGATAACGGGGTGGAGATGCTTTGTAAATGCGATAATTACATGACGACATTAACAACAACAAAACAACAAGGCAAAAAAGAGCATTCTATGTTTCATCAATTCTGTACAACAACAAAACCAGGCTCACCACCAGCATTGCATTACCACTATGACCTTCAACATCAATACTATCATGAGTAACAACTTCATCAACAACAACATTAATACACCTACAACAACACCTACAACAACACCGATACCACAGCAGCAACCGTAACCACCCGTAAAACACTGCCATCATCACAACAACAAAAACAGCATGACTATAGGACTTACCTCTCTGTACGTATGAGAGTGGTTCCAATCCCTCTGATCCCGCCGTGTCCATAGCCTGGGTGCTTTCGGTGAGTTGGGCTGTGGCTCTGCCATGGTTTGAGAATTGATCACCACTCTCTTCTTTCATTACGACTTCGGTGGTGTATGACGGCGCTGAGGAACGTCGCGGCCCGACGGCTGCCGGCTTCACGCTGCGGCTCCCGTCGCTTAACCGCTGCGTGAGAGGAACTTTACGTCGCTGATGTTCCTGCTGGTGATGGTGTTGCTGTTGCTGTTGTACATACTGTTGCTGTTGATGGTGCAGTTGGTGGATAGGAGTGCCTGATGTCGGGTACGGTGGGTTCACCTGGCGCTGCAGAAGCTGTCGTATGGTGGAATCAGATTGGACCGCACTGCCATATTGCGACGGCGTCTGCACGCCGAACATCCCAGATAGAGCGGGCATTCCCCTGGGATTTTGAGAGACGCTGCTACAGTGTCTGACAGGTTGGTGCATGTAGAAACCACGGATATGTTGACTCTGTGCCTGCGATGGGTCAGATGTAACCATTGCGGACGCCCGGGATATTGGAGTATTGCTTCCTTGAGATGTCGTTACTCTATGACTACTACTTCCGTCATCGACACTGTGCTCTGCAGATTGACCTGAGGGATGAACTGATCGATCCTGGCGTTGCGGGTTAAGTTGCTGCATTTGGTGGAAGGGTTGTTGGAAGACGTTATGTTGTGGTTGCGCGGCTCCGAGTGAAGTAGCACCCGCTTCTTGACTCCGACCAAAGGCATCTTTTACAAACCCGAGGCGACGTAACCGCTTTGTCACGTAGAGCAGCTGTTGATGGTACATCAAAGTGCGTTGTTGTCGAGCGGCGCCCTCTCCGGCGGAAGAAGCTCCAGAATCAGGGAAGAACCGTTCTGGACGTACACGCTGCAGTGGGTCCTGTTGCAATGACTGCTGCGGCGCACCACCTTGTAGACTGCTTCCAGATGATAGAGTAGCAGTAGAGGGTGCAGAGGGTCCCGTCGAAACGATACTAGATTGTTGCGAGACATGTGGTGAAGGAGACAAGTTGTGACCCAGAAACGGATAAGAAGAACCAAACCTTGATGAAGGTGACAGATGGCTTCTATCACCCAGAGGATAACTTGGGGGCGTTGAAAAGGGACGTCTTGTGTTGCCTTGTTTTGCTTCTGTAAAAATGAAGAGAAATTACAAACAAATATTAAAGATTAGTAATTCAACAAATAATAACATGGCTGCGTTATTTGACCTTGCGAATAATTTCCAGGAAGACTTACTATTATGGGGAAAAAGTGAATAAAGACTGTTTACTAAAAAGACATTTTGATGGTATTTCGACGTAAGGTTATAGGCCTAATATTTATGGTGAATCCCAATGACTATTACAGTTGTAATCTGGTAATGCCTCGTACCTGGTTAAACACACACACATAGACAAAGGAAAATGCTCGTTATTTAACATAACATTGGGTTTATGTCCTTATTTCCTCCATATTCATAAACACTCACAATGGAGATTTAATGAAAAAAATAAATTATAATGATACAAATAGAAAGTATTGTAGTATTAAAGAGAGATTTCCAATTGCTCATGCTAAAGGAATTCATTCGACTTTTTCTTTTCCTTTCTTTCTTTATCGTGCAGATAAATGTATCTTTAAATCCTTTTTCTAAAAGCATCATTATATTGCAAAGTTTTAAGGTAGAATTATCCTATTGTGTTACAAAAGAAATTAATTTTGCATCTTATGTATTGCTCATTTTCTGAAAACATTTCGTAACAACGCGTGGTTGAAAATACAGATATAACCCACGATACTCATAATCTTTCAAAGAAAAAACGTTTCCCATTGTTATTCTTGGGATGACATTTTCATCCTAAGACCCGTTTCACGAAGCTTTTTTCAATAACGAATGACAAAAATCAGTGACAAATCTGAATCAGACCAATCAGAAGCAAGGATTTCAGTAGCTTATAACAAAAACTGCCATTTGTCACTGATGACAAGTTTTGTGAAATGGGGCCCTGGTCCGACAATGTAGAATAGTTCCTTAAAGCCTGTCTGCACTAGTTTGGCCAGGAGGGATTAGACCTCCCAGCGTGGTCATTGACAGGTGGTTATCTCATCAACTCAGCTCTCAATTAACATAAGAAAAAGAGGATCATGGGGGACCAACGGGCACCACTTAGGTATTGTTTTCTATATAGAGGGAGCAAGTAGATACAAGTAGTGCAGTGGGGCTTTAAAGTAATGTTTTCCTTTTTCTTTTCGCTCATTCCATTCTTGCAACAGACACTGCCTGAGGAGGTATACGGGATTTTTGTGTGCGATTAATAATAAACCCCCAGATATCCCATTAATTGCAAATAATTATTTATTCCTTAATACGCCGTCCTTCAAACTACTTTAAGTCTATTGATGAACTCTCCACGTGAAGCAGGTGTTCTCAATCATACTTATAGACCTGGGATTACACTGAAAATGATATTGCTATTTCTCACGAACGCAACATTGGTCTAAATCAGGTAACTCGATTGAAGCTTATTCTTTCCATCATTCTATAAACATGAAGGGTATTTCTCCGGTGCTCTTTAAAAAAAAACAGATAAATAATTGTTCTTTACCTTGTGCGGTCACATCCACATTAATTTATCAATTTTGAATGTGGTATTTCGAAAGCGATACTGAAAGGTATATTGGATCAGGTGATTAGGGGAGTGCAACCAAAACAAACTTTCTTTCAAAATGGCGATGATACTAGGCCACTAATATATGACCGATTGCCGAAAATAATTCATGTGTCTTCCCTTGTTTTTGTTTCCGATGCTTTCTTATAGCTTCTAAGTGACACTGAAGTAGATATTGTTTGAGCCGTCGGAAGTGAAAGTAATCGGCATGTGATTTAGATATTGATATGAAACCATTAATACATCGACCAAATATCGTGGTGATTTTACTATCATAACCACTATTACTAATAGTAATACTACTATTTATAATACTGCCACCCCACTACTACTACTACTACTACTACTACTACTACCACCACCACCACCACCACCACCACCACTAAGACTAATACTACTACCACCACTAATACTAATACTACTACCACTACTACTACTACTACTACCACTACTACTACTACCACTGCTACTACTACTACTACTACTACTACTACTACTACTACTACTACTACTACTACTACTACTACTACTACTACTAATAATACTACTACTACTACTACTACTACTACTACTACTACTACTATGACTACAACCACTACTACCACCATTACTACTACTACTACTATTACTACTACCATGCACCACCACCACTACTAATATTAATACTACTACTTCTACTACTATACTACCACTACTTACTACTATTATATTTTTTTATAGTACCAGGGGGTGTTTCATAAAGCTGTTCGTAATGTAAGCATGACTTTACGAACGACTTGAATATGAAGTGCCAGATACGATGCCCAAAGTTTTCCTGATATTTTAACAAAGTGTGACTATATTTCCAATAACCTCAATTAAATTATGGCAAAAAATATACTTTGCATTAAAAATGTTTGTTATAATAATAATGTTAATATACATCTGCACAGTTCAACTTTAGTTGATGCAGTTAAAATTGATTGAGCATCCCATTTGGCTTTTCATATTTAAGTCATCCGTAAAGTCATGCGTAACTTTACGAACATCTTTATGAAACACCCCCTGTGTAGATAAGATTACATATAATATGTATGTATGTGCATACGCGTAGGAGAGACATTTTCTTTGTATAAAACTCGAAGAAGGTCTTTCCGTGGCACTTATGTGTAAATGATCTTCAACCCGGCCCACGCCCATGAAATTGAAAATTGCTGGTGAATATCATCATCATTTCCTTTTAAATTCGGTTTTATAAATAAAGCTATTACATGCATCAAAACTTAAAGAGAAGATTGTGTTCTGGGAAAGCTTAACAAATAATTTGTGATCTTGTAACTTTTTTAATATTTTGTAATGTTAGTGTAGAAGAGTATCATAGAAAACATGTACTCTGACCAGGGCCCTGTTTCACAAAACTTGTCATCAGTGACAATTGACAGTCTTTGTTATAAGCTACTGAAATCCTTGCTTCTGATTGGTTATCAGCAGATTTGTCACTGATTTTTGTCATTTGTCATTGAAAAAAGACTTTGTGAAACAGGTCACAGGTCGGCTCTTCAAATGCTCTCGTACTCGAAATAACAGCTAAAGGCTGTGGACAACACTGTAATGTCATATGTTTGTGCAGTCCCATATACACCTTTCTGTGTACAGTGCTTGTGTCTTTCAGCAAACCTGGACAATATCTCATCATTTTGATGATTCCAAAACCTCTAAGTATAAACCAATGCTCATGTGCTACAAGATCAGCCTTTTTTCAATCTTTCACAATGCAATCGCAAGACCAGGGCCCCATTTCACAAAACGTGTCATCAGTGACAAATGACAGTTTCTGTTATAAGCTACTGAAATCCTTGGTTATGAGCAGGTTTCTCACTGATTTTTGTCATTTGTCATTGAGAAAAGGCTTTGTGAAACGGGTCCCAGAACTCAACTTTATCTTTGATACTTTAGTTTGCTGAACTCTAATATGGTATACGTCATCATACTAAGATGTAGATTAGATTGCATATTGTCTTTGACATGGTTCCAGTGAGTTCTAAAATACTACAAAATTAGGTTCTACTGTACATGCATATCGTTTGTATTTAGATATTAAGAAGTGTTTGATTGTCCTAATTCTTCTCCAGGAATTTAACGTAATCTTGATTTCAATTTCCTGCATTATTTTCATAAGTATTCATTTACTTCATAATATAATTTTTGCCCCAAAAACCTCATGTTGCCCGGCGGCAAGATGCTGAAGTATATTATTGTCAAAGATTCCCTGGTGAATTTTGATGTCGAAATCACGTTATAAAGAAAAACAAGTATTTTTAGAAGATTAAAACGGGATGGTTCCGGGCAGCGAATTGTCCGTCTCTCATTCCCATATCTTATCTGGGGGTGTTTCACAAAGACTAAGATTGACTTTAAGTTGGACTTAACTATGGCAGGCCATTCATGCCACTGGTTGCTCTCACCATTAGTCTCTCAATTGTGATCTTTAGATAATATTTTTTCCTTCAATAATGAACTATCAAAAAATGTAAATTCTGTAGATTAGAGACCATGATTTGTTCGTCCCTTCAGAGGCCATTGCCAGTAAATGGTGAGAGCAAACAGTGGCATAAACGGCCTGCCATAGTTAAGTCCAACTTAAAGTCGATCTTAGTCTTTGTGAAACACCACCCAGGTATCTTCTCATGATGAAGTAACATTTTTACCTTAATGAAGTGTATTTTTTTCTCACTCGCTTTGCTTCCTCGCAAATAGGATAAAGCGATAGAGAGAGGGAATAGAAATGGAAAAAGAAAGACAAACACTATCTACTTCTAGTGCGCGGTCGTCTTTTGTTCTTACTTCCTTACAATTTCCAAGCTATAGCTGCCGCTCATAGGTTACTTCCGAGCGACAGACGAAGCCCACAGCATGAAACTTGACACAAGACGTGTCACGAGCCGATATGAAACTAAGATATCGAAATTATAGCTCCAAGATCAACCGACTCTCGATAGACATTTGTCATTCTAGTCAAGGAAGAAGGTCAGTATGTTTCGATTAGTGTAAACACGACCAGTCAGAGATTAAAAATAGATGCAAAACTAGCGAACGTGTTATCAGACATTGACTTCCACAGGGAATGAAACAAGGAGTGGTGTTTCAAACTTCGAAAATTAAAAATTAACAAATGGAAAGTGACTCTTTAAAGAAAATACGGATTGCCGGGGAAAATCGGAAAGTCTAAGGGGTAAGATAGATTTTCTTATTTGCCTAATTTAGGTACTCTTATGCCTCGTTCAGATATGCTGCGGCAAAACCTGCGGCGGTTTTTTTTTATTTCGTATTTTTTCTGTTCATGTCATTTAACCGCTTAAACTTAAAAGGCACATAGGCCTAATTATAATGACGTAAAGTGAAATACGCTTCACATTCCTGCATCTGAAAACACAGAGCTCAGTGAATACGCACAGGACCTTTGTTGCGCGCAGTTGCCTTTCATTTTTAAACGTTAAAAAATCAACCGCGGCGGTTATCCTTTTTTACAGCGGTTTACCGCGTCGTATCTGAACAAGCCTTTACACGGCTTGTGTTGATAGTGTACAAAGCACCGAACAAGATTGCTCTAGGTGGCCTGCAGTTTTCGAGAAATTACATGTTTAGTGTAGATTTGTTTATGATTTATCTTTTTCCGCGTAACTGCGCCAGTTTTACTCAAAATATCAAAATCCCTCGGATGAAATTATTCCCGAATTTAAAATACACGGTTATTGTTCTTGATACACTCCAATTAAGAGGGGGGAAATATATATGGATGGTCTATGTAGTAAGTTTTCCGCATTCTGAATCAATGAGGTAAGCTATCCGTACTCCTTGGATTTACGTAATGAAGACATTTACACTTGGCGCTCCATAAGTGCGTGGACATCTCGTTTTGTCCTAATGCTTTCAACAATACCGGTTCATGTGGAGTCGGCTTGTTGTTCATTTTAATCTCACGAATTTCCAGTTTGAAGTTTGAACCACATTTGTTGTGAAAAACAAGGAGGATATTTTTAATCTAACCTTTCCCTACGACATGTGTATCTATATTGTGAAACGAAAATGGTAATGTGGGGATTTCGAATCATCCTTTTATAGCGTTCACTTTCGGTTTTTAGCTTTAATGTGTTCACAAGTATAATGAAATGCACAGATATTACGCAATACACTGGAATACTCGTAAAAATAGAAATCTGAGTTTAAAACTAGTTATTTTTGTTCGAGATTACTATACGATGAACCAAATAATCGCAAACAAGGAATGGTAAAAATAATGCTAGTACTTTTCGCGACACATGTTCGCACTCAAATACTGATAATCTGCGAAATCATTTACTATTTCGGGCAATGGTGCAATGTATAAAGACTTCCATTTTGTTTCAGTAAACATGGTAAACGTGTTATTTTAGACAGGATGAACTGTTTACAGTTTTATTGTTGTAAGTATTTTTAACGCAGTGGAATTTCCCATAAGTGTTGTGGGAAAAAAATCTCAGTTGTGAGGCTATTTTGAATTCTATGGAAGCTCATATTGTTATAATAATACAAATGTGTTTTGATAGAAACTGTAGTAGGTCCTATTGTATAACTATTTTGTTTTCAACATGATTTTCAGCACAATTTGTGTTTCAACCGCACATTATTTTATTCACCATATTATGAAACTATGTTATACTCCTAACCTGTGTTTTCTTCATTCTTTGATCAATTATCATTTCCCTTTTGATAATAAGTTCATCATAATTTGCTTTTTAAAGTTATATATACACTATAAACATGTACCTAGTTTGATGTTTTTTGCAATATTTTACCCATAAGCTGACATAAGCTATTTAAAGCATACAATTCATTTGACAGTGTAATAATTTCATTGTATAGCCACCACATATTCATTTATTTATATACCACTCGCTTTGTTAATCTATGTAAGTTCATTCTGTTAATTATTTCTACCATTGTCCGATTGTCATGTATCACTTCGTGTTATTAATTTGTTATTAATGGTTTGGTTTTATTTTCCCCTATAGAATTAAATTGTACATAACACAAACACAAATACAAATACAGACACAAATTTACAAATCGAGTGTAAAAAATGTCCTATCATTATTCAGGATTGTGCCGAAATAGCCATTTAAAATCTTCGGGGCATTAGGATTACCGATATTTAAACAAAAAAAGGAACCGCAAAAAAGAATACTTTTGAAATACTGGGTATCGTAAACCAGTAGCATGACTTTTTTGGCAATTTAACTCAAGGTGCGTTTAGGCAGCCAAAAAATAGGGGGAGGCAAAAGAAGAAAAATTATCTTTAAAACTTTAAACAATGACATTTCATCATTTTCTGGAAAGTGGTTTAAGGCCAGACTTGTGCAAAATTCCACCCTTAATTCTCACAAATAAAATGTACGTTTATAACATCAGAGCATTAATCAAATAATACATTAAGCATGCCAACGACATATAACGTATTGGGGAAGTTGTCCCTCTATAAAAAGGAACACATGTCTAATTTGTCATTAACTTTAAAAACTTCAAACACGTGTTAATTGCCGCCATTTGACTCTTAAGTGTCTTCTTAGCTTAAATTACATTGTACCCATCGTAGATATAAATAAAGCACGTGCCATATTAACGGTCAAAAGTCCCGTTTATTCCTTCTGAGAGTTGAATAAAAGTTGAGTGAAACTTCATTGAAAACCACAACCTACAAACGACCCTAGATCACCAAGCAGGAATAGAAGCTGAAGCAATATCTAGACTACAACCGAATCCGACTGCGGACGGATTTCGAAAGAGAGAGAGAAAGCAAGTTGTTTCAGTTTTGGAAGGGTCATAACATAGCAGAAATCTTGTTTGAATGGGTTTTCCAAAGCAATACATGACTTTTAAACTAGTTAGCAATGATGTAGACCTGCTAAAACCTCTACGGTTTCCTATGTCAATTAATAATCTCACTATGAAAACTGTACAAACTTATTATATGTTTTCACTACAAGTTGTAGTTTTATATCAACTATGAAATTATTATCATCGGTTCATATTATTCTTTTGTAAGTTCATCCTATTCGTTCATCTATTTGAATTGCTCGTACATGTGCTTAACCTCTATGAATTTTGTCTATTCAAAATGTATCATTTTTTTAGCTGCAATGTTAAAGTTTGCTCGATGAAACTTCAAAACACGTTTCTAAACCAAACTTATGTTTAGCTTTTCCCCAAAGGCTTAAAGTCAAGCGATAATCTGCCATAATCCAAGCAAAGAAATATGGAAACAGGAGACGATTAACAATTATGTAATTTCTTTCTCAATTTTTCAAATACTTGCTCCCTCTCTCTCTCTCACACACACACACACACACACGCACATGCACACCTACATCACCCACAAGCAAGCAAAGTTATGAAGGTCCATCCCTCTCCATCCCTTTAAATTTCTGTTAAACTGTTTAATCCAATTTTCCCTCATTTTCTCCTCTCTCTCCAATATTAAACTTCTATTCCTCGTCTCTTTATTGACCGTCTCTCTCTCTCTCTCTCTCTCATATCTCGTGCGAACACTCTCACACATAAACACCCACAAGTACGCACACGCACACCCGTACTTACTTGTACATTTTCGTCCCTTTGCTCTTTTCGCAAATTTCCTTCCGTCTCTCTATATAGCCTCATGTTACCTATCTATATATATCTATTACTCTTCCTCTCTTTTCCAGCAAAGCCCATGCCAGCTATCAAAAAGAAATAAACTCTTTAATGCGACATTTTCATCCGTTCATTTTTTTTAATTCATTTATTCAGTCATCTCGTCGATGCTTCTGTAAAATAAAGTGTCTTCCGGAATTACATTCATACAACGTTCGCTCTATCATGACTGTAATGTTGACATATGCAAATAGTGCCCTTTGAACTTTAACCTTTCGTATTTGCTTCTACTTCCTGTGCATAGCAGACATCAATGTTGATCATGTTGTCTATTAAACACACCACGTGATCATGTTGAGCTCATGGAAGCGCGGTTATGGTGTGTTTCAGTAACGTAACTGGCCCGTAGACTCAGCGGATTTTTACCAGAAAGGATTAATAGGAAAAACAATTATGCACGGTCACGTAGTTTTATTGGAACAATTAGCATACCTACATTTTATAATACATACTAAAATCATGCCGATGACACATGACGTCTGGGGAAATTATCCCAGACGTTTTTGTTTTTTGTATAAAAAGAAGGTACACACTTGTATGTACAAACATGCTTCGTCGTTAGCTTTCAAAATTCTAATCACTTGTTAAATTTGACTCTTAAGTATTTTTAAAGTATTTTCCTAGCTTAAATCACATATACATATTAAAAACGATACAAATCTGTTGATAAAAATCTGAACTAGAATATTACCTACTTCCCTTATTTATCAATTTTAGTTTGGATGATTACATTTAAACCCAATTGATTGTACGTTATTTTATTATTGTGTGATAATAATTCATATGCATTGTATCACAACCTCGAAATATATTTCATAAATTATTGTGTTATAGTTATTGTATGCTGTTTAGAATCGTATGACCTGCCATGATTCCGGAATGGGGCCATGATCCTAGTTACTAAATATGTACATGACAAATTCTTTTGAAATAAATGTAAATGTGAATAAATGTAAATTATTGTATTATAGTTATTGCATGATGTTTAAAATCGTATGACCTGGCATGTAACGAGAATGGGGTCGTGCTCCTAATTACTAGATATGTACATGACAAGTTCTTGTTAAATGAAGACTTTTAAAACACACTCGTGCACTTGTGTATACCATATAAATGAGAGGAATGAATCGAAATTATTGTATTTTTCAACCGAGAAATTTATATCTAACGCGCCCAGCACTTCATTATGTCCTTTGACAGGACATTAATCTACATTTGCCACCCTCCACCCAGGTGTAGTGAATGGGTACCTGATAAGTAGGTAGTCATTGAATGCTTGGGGCGGTTAGGCTTAAGGATAATAATAGTACACTGTAGGCGCCTTGAGCATCCCCTGGGATATATCATAAATGTAGCTGTCATTATTTAATATTATTTAATTTAACCGATGCATATTTTTTTTTGGGGGGGGGGGTAGGGGGTGGGGTGGCTTTGTCGTGGCACATGTCCACGAGACATAAGCAATTATCATGATAATTAATCCGGTTCTGTGCTGAAAGAATTTGATTAGCTATTAATGTCAATATATGGGTTAGGCCGTGGTTTCAAAGTTGCGAAATGGTCAACTTATTGCACAATAGATAGGGGGTCATTCCCTTTTATATTTAGATCCTTTGTGGTCTCATTTGTCAAGCGATATTTCAACAATAGTCCCATGCAAATGTTTCAAAATAATAGATGTCATTTCTGAAGTGCTCAGCCAGCGCAACGTTGTGTACACTCGAAACACAATACTTTGTCCCTAGTTTGACAAATATTCAACCACTGATTTTAACAATGTGCTACTAACGTTTCATTATAACGCTGACCACTAATACCAATTACCAGGCGTTACCGCTGCTTTAATTTTCATGTTTGTTTTCTTCATCTTCTTCTTCTTCATCTTCTGTTTCTTCTTTCTTCTTCTTTTTCTTCTTCTTCTTCTTCTTCTTCTTCTTTTTCTTCTTCTTCTTCTTCTTCTTCTTCTTCTTCTTCTGTTTCTTGTTCTACTTCTCATTCTTCTTCTTCTTCTGTATATTTTACTTCTACTTCTTCTTCCAACTCTTCTTATTATTAATCTTCTTTTTCTTTTTCTTCTTCTTTTTTCTTCTTCTTCATCATCTTCTGTTTCTTTTACTTGTTCTCATTCTTCTTCTCCTTTCCTACTCCTGTTTCTACTTCTTGTCTGTTTTCTTCTCCCTCTCTTATTTTGTTTTCCTTCTTCTTCTTCTTTTTCTTCTTCTTCTTCGTCTTCTTCCTAGTAAATAACCATACTAAGTTTTTGTCTTGTATTACATGAACAGAATGTGAACTGTTACAGGTAAACTTGACATGAATGTTTTAAGTCATTCTTGGTTTTTTTTTTGCCTTATAAATCGGTAAAGCAGTACGTAATCGGTATTCTAAACAGAGTTATCTATATTGTACATAATCTATGATCATGATGGTTTATACCAACATGTTCCTTTATTTTTACACAACTAATTACACAACTGTCCGAACGCTTATAATGGTATACATGTATTTGAGGTAATTGATTTACATGAACGGATGTTGAAAATAAACTTGCGTGGCATCTGTTTTTCTTTTTTTTTTCATCGCAGCAGGACATGGGATGTAAATAAAGTATGAGCATGCATATAGTTATAAACAATAAACTGATAAATGTAAATGTCTCTATAGGGGTCACAATTTAATAGAAGAATGAATAACATCATGCTATTTATGTACGGATATTGAAAGCAAAACGTACATATATGTTTTTGTTTTTATCTTGTATCGAAGTAGAGAAGACTTCTCCATCTTTCTGAGTATGGGAGGGGTGAGGGGGAAGGTCATAGTGTAAGGAATTAATACTATCAAATTCATACAGATTTTTGTTTTTTTAATCAATTCCATCCCAGCATGGGAAAGGATGAACTAAACTTGCATGGCATCTGTTTTTCTTTTTTTTTTCATCGCAGCAGGACATGGGATGTAAATAAAGTATGAGCATGCATATAATTATAAACAATAAACTAATAAATGTAAATGTCTCTATAGGGGTCACAATTTAATCGAAGAATAAATAACATCATGCTATTTATGTACGGATATTGAAAGCAAAACGTACATATATGTTGTTTTTTTATCTTGTATCGAATTAGAGAAGATTTCTCCTTTTTCTGAGTATGGGAGGGGGTGAGGGGGAAGGTCATAGTGTAAGGAATTAATACTATCAAATTCATACAGATTTTTGTTTTTTTTATCAATTCCATCCCAGCATGGGAAAGGATGTGAACGCATGTACATACTCAAACAAATTCAAAATACCTTTTTACTTACACTTTTTATGATACATAATATCATAGAAAGAAACCTAAATGTTTTAAAATTTTCGGGGAGGTTATCTTACAAGTTTGGAAAATGTAACGCTTTGATTGCATTAAAAATTCAAGATTTTTTTTGTTATTTTTTTGTATTTGATAGTTGATGCTCTCTATAATATACGAAGTGTAATAATAACTTTCCCAAGACCGGACAAGATATTGAAAGACCATGTCCAGTCTACCTACACATCACCATGGTAACTAAATTATGTGAAAAACAATTTTTTATTGAAAACAGGATGTCTTTTATTTGACCATTTGACCAAATTTCGCAAAGTGTTTTCTTGAAATGTTTAATATATTCTTTCCATCTTTTGTTTGTATTATTTCTGGAACTTTCCCACCTTAATGTGTTCTAAGAACAGTTTCCTGTTATTCTTAACTCTCTAATTGCAAAGGTATTTCTTTGTATTTCTTGAGGTTTCAAGTACACATATGATACAGTAATCTGAAGTAGATCTGGGACACGTTTCACAAAACTTGTCATCAGTGACAAATGACATTGTTTGTTATAAGCTACTGAAATCCTTGCTTCTGATTGGTTATCAGCAGATTTGTCACTGAAAAAAGGCTTTGTGAAACGTGTCCCTGGAACCCTTTGAACCGAATATCCTTTCAGTATTCGACTGATATTTCATTGATTAACATATCTTTAGAATTTCTTCTGACTTCTACGAAAAAAAAGATGTCGAAACAGTGTAATAAAAATCAATAATAGATCTAGAATTTATACTGTAATAAATCGAAGGTATGCTTGACGGTTTTACTTGATTTCAAGTATATATAGGTTAAAGCCCGTCTGCACTAGTTTGGCCAGGACGGATTAGACCACCCAGCTAGGTCACTGATAGGTGGTTATCTCATCAATTCAGCTCTCAATTAACATATTAAGAAAAAGAGGACCAACGGGCACCGCTTAGGCATTGTTTTCTATATAGAGGGAGCAAGTAGCTACAAGTAGTGCAGTGGGGCTTTAAATTTTCATAACAATGGAAAGCATGAAATCATGAGAACTGAGCACATGGTATTGCTTTTGTGTTGATGCCATTTGTATTCTAAGAACGTGTCCATATTATTTCATTCGCAAACTGTTTTCTGGAGAGAAACCTTTAACTCTTTTTTTTCTTCTTCTTCTTCTTCTTCTTCTTCTTCTTTTTCTTTCTCTTATTTTTCTTCTTCATCTTCTTTTCCTTCTTTTCTTCTTTTTTTTTCCTCTTCTTTTTTTTTCCTCTTCTTTTTCTGCTATACTTCGTCTTCTCCTCCTTCTTTTTCCTTCTTCCTCTTCTCCTCCTTCTTTTTCTTCTTCTTTTTCTTCTTCATCTTCTTCTCCTTCTTCTCCTTTTCTACCATCAGTTTTGGAGTGATTTTGACCGGATGACTCCCACCGATGTTAAATAGTACCAACTGCATGTATTGCAACACTCCATGATGAATTTGCATCATCAACAATTCGAGTAAATTAATCTGGAACTTTCTGTCAGGCTCATGGATAAATTAAGAAACACGACCGCGCCCATGTTTACCAACTGGACCTACAACGCGGATTGCAAAACGTAGTACTGTACACGTATGAAATGGGCGGCATACAAGATCATGCGATAAATATCAGACGCCATTGCGTTGCGCTTGCATGACAAAAATACGTACAAAAGTCAAAGTACAAAATGTATACGCTATAATGTCCAACCAGCATCCGGTTTAAAACGAATATACCTTAATCAATACAATAACATGAATGAATTAGTGGTCATTATCTTTAAATAGATCGGTTGTTGCAATATGCCGACAGTTAAGCGTAAAACGGACATAAATGTATACATTAATCGACAAAGATGACGAATCCCAAAGCATAGTTGCAGAGCACCTGTAGTCCCAGACGTTGCATTTCTGGTTGTGTGACACAGCTAGCTAGGATTCGTTCCGAGACCAAATTCGCATACGGGTACTCACATGGAAAGGTTAAAAGGTCACGATCATAGAAAATGATAAACAATGAACAAAATAAACAAAATCAGCAGAAACTAGAGTCATACGGGTACTCACATGGAAAGGTTAAAAGGTCACGATCATAGCAAATGATAAACAATGAACAAAATAAACAAAATCAGCAGAAACTAGAGTCAAAAGTACGCCGACTCATTTCCTTTTACACAGATTTACCGCCCTTCTAGCTCCAAACAATCGAGTGTTAAATCAAAATAATACAACTCACCGCATTCGTTTATATTCATCCGGGTATTTTTTTTTACACCATCTACCTCATACAGGAAATTTATGTTTAGACAAGATTAACAAAATAAGATAAAGGAACTTCACTTTGGTTTTCTTTAAATCATATGAATATTTTCATAATTATGTACATTACGTATCGGTAATTTTCCTGCCATGCACTACATGTGTGTGTGTGTGTATTGGGTTTTTACAGACGTGTATCAATCAGATATGATTATTTACGTCTGGGGGCCGACCTTTAATGTCACCATCCGAAAGACGTGACTCCGTTTCGAACCTGCGTCCTCGGCTGAATCAGTTTGTAACTTCCACTGTTAGCTGGATTACAGGCGCACGCCACAACGCCTCACGCAAATGTCGATTTTTCAAGAATACAGTTTTTCAGGGGGGAGGGGTAAAACTTGACAGTATAGGTCTTCACACCTTTCTCATGCATGTGTTTTATACAATATTTAGGAGATGCTTGAAAGAGTACTAAAAACTAGATATGACATTCTTTACGTCTTTACCTCCTTTTTTTTCTTTCTTTTATTGAAGTTGTATGTCAACTGACGGAAAATGGGACATTAATCAATTTTTCATTAAATATAAGCCACAATATCAGTGACAGATAGAAAAGTCAAATTCATTGAATTATTACTTTTAGTATCAATTTTTGTAAATAAGAATGCATTACCGTCAATATAATCTTAATCCACGTGTTTTCCTCTTTTGTTTGTTTGCTTTATATATATAATGATGAAAATAGAAGTTTATGCTTTAAATCCAACTTCCTTTTATTCATCATTTTTGCCTAATCATACCACGCCCAGCTAGTAGACTTACTATCATACACGTTTATATATATACAAAAACAAAAATACAGGAAATTACAACACAAAATTATATATACATATATAAATATATATTTATACAAGAAATAAAATAATGCGCTGATAAAAATAAGAAAATGCGCTAATGCTTTAGCGCATTTTTTACTTGACAAAAGCCCTAAGGGCGAACATTTGTAAAACAATTTCTGTACCGAGCATCATTATTTCTTGTATTTTAGTTTATTTTCTCGAACCCGAGTCGAAATCTAGACTCTCTCTTTCTCTCTCTCTCTCTCTCTCACCTCTCTCTCTCTCTCTCTCTCTATATATATATATATGTGTGTGTGTGTGTGTGTGTGTGTATTTATAGATTGAAAAGCTGCGTCAATTTAAATGTTATTACCAAGCGAAGATGCACGCGCTTGTGACAGAACAAGGTTGTTTTAAAAATATTAGCGTTTTGAAGCACATTTTCCCCCGAGGACAGCTCAAAATACAAACCACAATCATTTTTCCCAATATAGTTTGTTGGGAAATGAGTAAAAATAGAATGGGATATTTCAAACACTCCAAAATGAAAGGAGAAGTGAAGGAATATTTCATGATAATGATGATAGAAATGCAAATGCCATTAATCACTACTTTTAGTGCCAATGAAATGGAGATGAGTTTGATTATTGTTAAGGTTGAAAAGATGAATGCCTCTTTCCAACCGTAACCACGTGTTCGTCGCTCGGCTCTAGCTATTTCTCCTTTTCTACTTTACTTACGTTTTCTCGTAATTCCTTAAGTCATGTTATTCCTTTTCCCTTTTCCACATTTCTGAAATATCTTTCTTTGATGTGACGTGTTTTCTATTGTCAATATCGTGATGAGTTATTTCTGCGTCAAATTTTCTGACTTTGTCATAATAGTTTTTCATCCCTGTATATATTTATTCCATTACAATCATGATTATCATCATCATCATCGTCAAGATCATCATCCTTATCCTTATATTTTACATATGCTTTCAATTATTTGTCCATTTTGCTTGATAAATTTGTTCATCTACTTCATAAGATTTGGTATGGGCTGTCATATTTTCAAGCATTTTTCTTACAATGGCAGTTCTTCTTCCGCAAATAATTTTACAAAGTTTGATGAAATATGATAATTTGACAATTTATAATTTCTTTGTCTTTTTCTATAATAATTTTTATATATATTTGCTTATTTATAATTCACTGTCGGAAAGTACTTTTTAGTATTGAATGTTTGTTCTGTTATCGAAAAAATATATATATTTATATTTACTGAAAGCATATGTGAAATATAGGAATAATGATGATGATGACGGTGATGATGATGATAATGATGATTGCAAATGGAATATATACAGGGATGATATTACGTAAGAATCCGAACATTTCTACGGGACTGTTCAATAGGGTGTCGAAAGTGGCCCTGCGTTGATTTCTTCAAAGTTTGTATTTTTAATTTATTTATTTATTTTCCACATATGGGAAGGATCACCCTTTTCAACTAAAAGCTGGTCTTCAAAGGGGTCCATCAGTGTGAGCTGTCGTGTTCGACCGACTCCAAATCGACTCCAAGACCGACCGATAACTAGGCCATTTGTGGGTATCGGTGTCGGGGTCTAGTGAAGTAGAAAATAGACCTCATCTCTGAACTCATCATTGTATGCTGGGGTAAAACTTTTTGAATCAATTAGATGATCAAATTAGATCAAGTTCAACATTATATAGGTTTAAAAAGCTTTGTCGTAGTTATTTATTGAAGAATTCATCAACTTTTGTGGTTACTTAGGACTGTACATAATTATGTCTGTGTATATGTGTGTGTGTGTGTGTGTGTGTGTATGGTCGTGTGCGTGTGCTGGTGTGTGCGAGGTGTGTGCGTGCCTGTAAAATATTGTGTGTGTATGTGTTTGTTTGTGTAATTTACTTTCTATTATTTTCTTATTTTACTCTGTATTTACTTGGTATTTTTTTACTCTTTAAGGGCCATTCCTCCCAAGCATTTGCTTTCCTATTTGTCCTTTTCATATTCCATACTGTATTTTGTATTAATGTTTGTATGTTTTTTATGGTTATGGTTAAATAAAATATTTTGAATCTCGAATGTGGATCACGTGGCTCGTGGTTCGAGTCCGGCCGCGGCACTAATGTCCTTTGGCAAGACATGAACCCACTTTTGCCACTCTCCACCCAGTTGTTAAATAGATACCGGTAGGAAGGAATTCCTTAAATGCTGTGAGCACCGATATCGGTAACATAGCACAGCCGGGGTGAGCACCTTGCATTGTGGATATGAAAAATATCTACTATCATCATTAATGCAAATTTTGTGTCCATTTTCGATCTATAGCTCGTCTTGTCTGTGTAACTGAGATGTTACAAATTTGTCGAGTCATTATTGTAGCCATATTTAGGCATTCCTCGCTTTGCCCTCAATGTGGGTTTCAATTCCTGATTCAAATTTAGATACATGAAATAATCATATATTGAATTCATTTCTAAACCAGTTCAAAGGAAATATTATATTTATCATTAATGCGTAACTCCTGATATCTATGTTAGAGTATAGGTCACCTGCTCTTTATGTCACAATAATTTCGTTTGATGACGTTTTCACTTAAGTCAACATTTAAACAAGAATTGAAATTTATAACCGTCTTTTTGTTTGAATATAACTTCTTTAGCCTTTCTCAGTCAGTTGAAAATATTCTTCCATAAAGTGTGGAGAAATTAGCTTCATTACAGGCAGAATTCCAGGATGGGGGAAATGTTCTTCTTTTTTTTTAATTGAAAAAAGATGTTAATCCACTTATGAATTCATCATGGCATTATGCCTGTCGTACATCAGATGTTATTTTACCTGACGCACGACTGCGTCAGCGGCTGACTTGTGTGGTTTTTGGACGCCATGGCGGTGCTTGAAGTTGGCGTCAAAGATGCAGGAGGGGTACTGATCATTGATTATGCGGATGTGTCGGTGTTTGTCGATCTTGCAGCAACTTTAGAATACCTCACCACAAAAATTACCCAGATGTTCCAACGTTTCACTAATGAAGCTAAATCTAAAGACTTGTGTTTCTTAGGTAACACGAACCCTAATCCTTACCCTAAATTTAACCCTTTCCCTTACTCTAACCCTAGGTGTTGGACGTTCATGTACATAAACTCTATTGGTGGGGTATTCTAAAGTTAAGCCTTGATCTTAACAGAGCCTGTGGATTTGATATAGGTGATGTTACATTGGACGTAACAACTGTTACAGTGGTCGCGATGACGGTGGTAATGGTGATGCATCTTAGAGTTGGTATTGATGCTCTGGGTTCTGAAGGTGTTGTGTTGAACATTGTGAATGTGTTGGTGGTAGCAACCATGCTGATGTTGGTGTGGTAACAAAGTCAATGACGTTGATGACAAAGTAACGATGGTACTAATGGTAACGATGATGATGGTGGTGTAAAACCTGCTCCTGGTTCAGATGGTTTTGGTGTTGAACACGGTAAAGGCTTTAGTGGTAGCGATCATGGCAAACAATGTTAGTGGTGCTGCTGGTGGTGGTGGTGGTGGTGGTGGTTAAAGACAGTGGTTGAGGTAGTTGTGGTGCGGCCTTGGGTACTGACGGTGATGTAGAAGATAATGAAGGTGTTGGTGGTAGGGACGTTATCAAAGGTGCCGATGGTGTTGTTGCTTTCAATGATAAACTTTGCTGACCGATGGGTAAAGGTGGTTGTGTTGGTCAACATTTGAGTAGTGTTGGTGGCTTTTAGTAGATAGGGGTATAGGTTGCGAGGGTATTCATAAGAAATGGTGGAGGTGGTGGTGGTAGTTGTGGTGGTGGTGGTGGCGGCGGTGGTGACGGTGGTGATGGTGATATTGTTAATGATTGCAGTGATGCTAAAGGGATTGGTGTTGAAATTGATCCCTTCTTCCTGCACCTTTCTTGCGCCCTTAAAGGTGCATTCATTGCACCTCTTGATGTTCAATGGGTGGTGCAACCATCTCCTTCATGGACCAAATTTCCCCTATGGGTTTCAATTTTGCGCCCTAAACCGCAACAAGAGAAGTAAAACCAAGCTCTACTTTGTTAATCTCTCCATCCTACGTCCATCCTTGAATATGTATTTTCCACCTCGTGATCTTCAAGGGTGCACCTATCTCGTCCAGTGTATACGTTAAGGTTCAAGGATCCAATCTTTTTTCGAAGTGCTGATATGCCAGTTCGAACTTTCATTCTATTTTGTGTATGATGTTGTTGTTGTTATCATTGATGCTGTTGGTGGTGGTAGCACTGATGGTGTTACGTAAGCTAGTACTCATAATGATGACGATGGTTAAAATGGAGATGGCAAGTTTTATTTTAATGGTGCTAACGACCCATCGGACCTGGATTTTCTATACCTCCTTCTCCTGTTAAGGTCTCCGAGCATAGATGTCGTAAATAATCGTGTTTGTAGCTTGTATATTGGTGATGGTATTGAGAAAAAACTCTACGATAAATAAAGAGAGTGATATTATTTTTGCTGTTGGTGGTGGTGGTAGCACTGATAGTGGCGGAGGCGGTGGTGGTGGAGGTGGTGTTATTATTGTTGATGTTGGTGGTGGTGGTAGCACTGATGGTGGCGGCGGCGGCGCGGCGGTGGTGGTGGTGGAGGTGGTGATTCTGTGTTTGTTCGTGATATCGTTGCTCGTCGTTACGTAAGCTAGAAATCATGGTGATGACGATGGTTAAAATGGAGATGGCAAGTTTTGTTTTGATGGTGATAACGACCCATCGGACCTGGATTTTCTATACCTCCTGCTCCTGCTAAGGTCTCCGAGTATAGACGTCGTTAATAATGGTGTTTGTAGCTTGCATATTGGTGATGGTATTGATAAAAACTCTACGGATGGTGATGGTTATAATGAGAGTGATATTTTGATACTGGGGGCGATCAGCAGGTAACAATTAATGTCAATGACGATGGTAGCGTTAAAGTTACGTTTAAAAAGAAAAAGCCGTCGCAGCAATATAAAATGAAAGGCATGATGCACTTCACATTTCTCTATGTTATGTATAATCTTCCTAATATTATTTTAGTCGAGACGACGTTACGGTGATACCAAACAAGTAGTAATATCGTACCATTTTCTGTAAATGTCTAGAATCTTTTTTTTAAGGGATTATAGGCGCAAAGGCAAGGAAGAACGCAAATCCGATTTAAAAAGAAAAAAGAAAAACACTTGCAAGAATTCTTAAAACCCTTTTCTTTTTCTTCAAATCTTATTTAATATTTGATATGTTACAGATTTTCATCCTTGTAAATCAGTTGTGTAACAAATACAACTAAAAATAAACAGACTATAGTGCTAAAATTTGTAGAAGTTCTTTTTAAGGTAGGCCTGATGGTACAGATGGTAGAAGCGAATATTCAGATAGCCCCTTCTTTCAATGCCTATATATTTGAAGGTAACTAATTAATCAAGAATAGTAATAGTGGGTTCTTGTAAAGCCCTCGTGTCTGTCAGATTTGACACTGCTGGCGCTCCTCAATTAATGTTACCCCGGCTTTAGCATGGCGCTCTGCCAGATACCCATTTACATCACCTGGGTGGAGTGTGGTAAACGTAGATTAATGTCTTGCCAAAGGACAATAGTGCCGCGGCGGGACTCGAACCGCGAACCATGTGATCCACAATCCGGTGACGTATCCACTAGACCACGACACATCCACAATTTATTATGACAGTCAAAATCATGAAAAGAAAGGAATAGAAGGCCTTCTTATTTTGATCAATTTAGAGGGATCATTTCATTCATTGTTACAACTCTGGATCGTTGATTACAAAATATCTCGTCAATCATCGGACTGTGAAAGAGCTTTTCATACTTATTTGATTTAATTTTGATTTGACTTTGATTTGATTTAGTTTCTTCTGCATTCCATATACATATAGATAATTTTCGGTAACATAACAAACACAAAATACTCAACAGTACCTTCTGACAATGAATCATATATAAGCAAATACACATAACAATTCTTTTGGTAATTGTCAAATTAAAATAGTTCATCAACCTTTATAAAAACATTTTTGGTAAGACTGCCATGGTAATGCAAATTGCTTGAAAATATGACATCCCTTATTACGTCATCTTATCGTTGTAATACGTTGTTGTTATATAATTATTTTTTTTTCACAATTAAAGGCAAAGTACAATGAAAAAAATAAAACCTTACAAGACCAGAATTGTTAGCAATCATTTGTTTAAAACAGTGATTACTGATAGCTTGCGAAGCAGTGACGAAGACTGTCTAGCTTTAACAAGGAAGGGTGTGAGCCGAAGCTTTGGCCCGGGGAACTACGGGGGTCGAATCCGTCTCTCTGGTCCAAAAAACCAACGCCTGTAACGGATGCGTGAGGACGCAGGCACATCGGGAAAAAGGGTTCATAACTTGTTTAAATCATTATTATATAGATATACCCTACGGACCTATAACCCTACCCTAACAAACATAAAATACTAAAAAGTACTTTCTGACAATGAATCATATATAAGCAAATATACATTAAACACAAATTTTAATTGTCAAATTATAATATTTTATCAAATTTTATAAAACCATTTTTGATAGGACTGCCATTGTTATGCAAATTGCTTGAAAATATGACAGCCCTCATCACGTCAAATTGAATCTTATCGTTGTAATACGTTGTTGTTATATAACTTTTTTTCACAATTAAAAGCAAAGTACAATGAACAAAATAAGAGCTTACAAGACCGGAATTGTTAGCAATCATTTGTTTAAAGCCCCACTGCACTACTTATAGCTACTTGCACCCTCTATATAGCAAACAATGCCTAATCGGTGAATCGTTGGTCCCCCATGGTCCCCTTTTTCTTATGTTAATTGAGAGCTGATTTGATGAGATAACCACCTGTCATTGACCATGGAGGGAGGTCTAATCCCTCCTGGCCAAACTAGTGCAGATGGGCTTTAAAACAGTGATTACGATAGCTTGCGAAGCAGTGACGAGGGCTGTCTAGCTTTAACAAGGAAGGGTGTGAGCCAAAGCTTTGGCCCGGGGAACTACGGGGTCGAATCCGTCCCTCTGGTCCAAAAAAAGCAACGCCTGTAACGGATGCATGAGGACGCAGGCACATCCTTAAAAAGGGTACATAACTTGCTAAAATCATTATTATATAGATATTTACCCTACGGACATGTTCACTTTCTATCGTCATGAGGCCAAGGTTTGCCTGACATAGCAATATAGACGCCAGATACAATCCGAACAATGCGTTTTGATAACACGAGAAAATAGTGAACTTCGAAGAGGTTTGACTATGTGAAAATTTTACTTATGTATCTTTGACCCAAGTCAGGATTTACTCCGATTAAAGAAGTATCATTATATTGATATTTATTTCAATTAGGCAAAAGAATTATGGGGGAAATCTCTTCCAGTCCCTATTCTAAATACATTCATGTAATCATTCCCAATCATGTTTATGTCGTTACAAAGTGAAAGAGTTCACAAAGTAATGACGGTAGTAAAAAACATATGACAATGTGCGGATCGTGTTTCCAGAAAAACGTGAATGACATCACAGTATCAATACATTTTTCATGGAATAAAACATAACAACAATGGAGCTAAACTGAAAGGAAGATGTGAGTTCAATTATCTGTGCCTTTATATTTGGGAAACAAAGAGTGTATTTACGATTAATTTTAGGCTTGTTTATGAGAGGGTTGGCCCAACTGATACTCCATAAAAAAATATCAGTGGTGTTTATAGGTTTGGCGTATATCAATAACATAAAAGTGGTACCATAGTGTCAACCAAGGTTCGTACAACATAGAGAACTTCACGACCAGTCACATGTTAGGCTTGTGGTAAACAAGGACATTCTAGATTTGTTAATGGTTGTAACTGCGGACAGTAAAATGCCACAATCATGAAATTTCAGAATTGGTATACATGAACATAAACATTGATTTAGGGCTGCTTTCAACTTAGGGTTTCCAACTGGAGATGGGATTTCAAGACCAGCGACATTCTAGGCTTGTTTAAGAGAGGGTTAACTTGTACAATATATTTTCAAATATGCTAACGGCTTTCCATAATTGTTAAGTCCAACTTAAAGATAAGTTCCACTTAGGATATTTGTGAAACACCCCCTAGATCTAGACTTGTGTGGTAGGGGTCACTCCTGCTGTAACTTCAGAAAGTAAATACAAGAACCGTGAAATCATTGTCTTACAAGAAAATTGATTTAGTCTTGGTGAGGGTTTGATGCTGTCGACAGAACTGCACGACCGTGTATCACAGGCTGGAGGAATTTCAAGAACTTTCTAGATTTGTAGGGTAGGGTTAACCCCTGTTGTAACTTTCTGAAGTCAATACAAGAATCGTGAAATTTCAGGCTTGGAGGAAACAAGAACGGCTTGCGAAGGGTTTCGTACAGAATTACAAGACCAGATTTTGGTCAAACTAAGACATTCTAGGTTTGTGTAAGTGTATGTTAACCCCTGTTACAGAGAGGAATACAAGAAACGTGAAATTCTAGGGTTGGTGTGGCGCAAGAACACTGATGAAGCTAACTGTAGGACTCTAGGTTCTGGTTCCACCAAGAGTGGCACGTCAGGCTTGTTGTGGTATAAAATGAACATTCTAGACTTGTATAACAAAAGGGTAACCATGTTGTAAATGCAGACACAGTAATACAAGAACTATGAAAAAATTCCGGCTTGTTTTAGAACGGAACGGAACACCAGTGGCGTTTTAAGCTAGAGGAATATCAAGAACATTCTAGACCCATCAGAGAGAGGATTACCCATGATTATACCGAAAATAGAACCATGAAATTCCAGGGTTGATGAAGAACAAGAACATTGTTTAAGTCTTGCTTAAAAAGTAAGGATTTGGTAATGTCGAGAGAATTACAAGAGCATTAGCATTTCATATAAAGGTTTCTGTTAAAACAAGAACATGCTAGTCTTGTGTGAGTGTATGCTAACCCCTGTTGCAGAGAGGAATACAAGAACCATTAAATTATAGGGTTGGTGGGGCGCAAGAACACTAATTAAGCTAACTGTAAGACTCTAGGTTCTGGTACCACCAACTGTGGTATTTCAGTCTTGTTGTGGTATAAACTGAACCTTCTAGACTTGTATAAGAAAGTGGCAACCCTCTTGTAAATGCAGTCACAAAAATACAAGAAATATATAGGATTTTAGGCTTGGTGTGTGACAAGATAGGCTTGCTCTTTTGGTCCTACCACTGGAATTAAAAGACCAGTGGAATTTCGGGCTGGAGGAATATCCAGAACATTCTAGACCTTTAAGCATAATAAAGATAATTAACCATGCTGTAACTATCCTGACAATATGGAAGCTATTTACCGGTAGAAGAACCATAACATTTGACCAAGAGTCCTGACACTACAGGCTTGGTGTGTGCCACCGGAATTAAAAGACCTTCAGGCTGAAGGAATATCAAAAACATTCTAGACCTTTTAAAGATATTATTAACCAATTAACTAACGGATTTGTATAGGGATTTGCTTCTGCCGCCAAAAATACATGGCTGGTAGCATATTAGGTTTCTTGTATCTTGTGTATAAGAGAGGGAAATCCATCACTCCTAAAAACAAGATATCGGGTAAAAATTTGCCCAGCACCAGGTTAATTATGTACCCAACCAAATATGGGCTTTTTTTTAAAATCCAACTTGAGTAATATATTGTTCACTTAGGGTCAAAATATAGAATTATTGCAGGAACCGTGAAATTCAAGGGTTGGTGTTAAACAATCAAATTTGTTAAAGCTTGGTTAAGGAATAAGGGTATGGGAAGAACTACAAGACCAGTGACATTTTAGGCTCGTGTGGGTATAACAAGGATGTTTATGACTTATGTAAGAGTGAGATAACCAGGTGCATTGCACAAGAATCCTGAAACTTCAGGCTTGGTGTGTGACAAGAACGGCTTGCCCAAGTTTTGGTCCTGCCACCGGAATTACAAGACCAGTGGCATTTTGGGCTGGAGGAATATCATGAACATTTTGCATCATTTAATTTTACCTTTATTCCTTTCATACAATCATTTTCACTTCTGTTTAGCTGTTTAGAATTAATGTATAATGGTAGTTCTGTAAATGATAAGGCGTGTCTAATAAACAAAGTTTGCACCAACTGACGAATTCTCAAGGACATTTCATGGAAAACTTATCAGTATCATTATCATTTTAAATCACTGTACCCTCCACAAGATTATAAGAGAGATAAATAACCACGTTGTAAAACTTGTAACTATCCTGACTGTACAGAGAATATATAGAAGAACCATGGAATTTCAGGGTTGATGTAGAACGAGAACATTGGTTTGGTAATGCTCACAGATCTGCAAGACCTGCATGCAGTGGCGTTTTAGGCTTCTTGTGGTTGTAACAAAAGCGTTCTGAACTATTTTTGTTTCAGAACTGGTTAACTACTGCTGTAATATCATGCTTGGTATATAAGAGCTTGCCAAGGATTGTAATACTGCCAACAAAATTAACAAGGCCAATGACAATTTAGGCTTGATGAATATCAAGAACATTCTACACTTATACAACAGGGTTGATTAATCTTGTAGTTATGTAAATGGTGAGACATGTCTGATAGACATGTATGGGGGACAGAATTTGCACCAACTGACCAATTGTCAAGGACAACATTTCATGGAAAACTTACCAGTATGATTATTATTTTAGATCACTTTACTCTGACAAGTTATAGACTTATATTTGGCATATTTTTACCAATTAAAAGGCAGTTCAACCATGGAGCTATTAATAGCTCCATGGTTCAACACAAGAAATGCACCTGTGATATTCTTTATAAACCATAAAATTTAATGTCAATACATTTCACATAATTCGTTTCATATTTGTCTTCTCTTCAACCATTTCTCTCAAATCTATGTATATTTATTTGCCTGCGGACAGTTTCCTAAAACGGTGATTAGAAGAGTTTTCTTGCCATTTCTAAATGAAAATTTATACCTCCCTCTAATTTATTCCAATAACCATTAGGCCCTGTTTTATGTTAAGATGTCGCTTTCTTCCCTTTGGAGAAAAGGGGCTTATATTTTTAAAAGATTTTTGCGGCTTTCCTGACAGACGACAATTATTTGAAGGTTTGTGATATCATAATTACACTTCAGTAGACACATGAATGTATTTTCCATTTGTCCGACTTGAAAAATCAATCCGGATACATTTTGACCAGTTTATTAGTTTCCATTCCTCAATGACATTTATTCGACATAGATATTTTTGTGACAAAAATAAAGGCCTTACTCACCCTCATAACTGGGAAATTTAGATACAACATCCGTATTCGTAAGATTCGAGGCGGGCCGCTGCCACATAGATGGAGATACAGGTACGGAAGCTGAGGTAGCACCTTCGCCTGAAGGGCCGGGGAGGTTAAACATGACACCGTCCCCTTTTCGGGCAAACCGGCACGAGGGTTTGTCGTCGAGGTCCATAGGCTCAGGTTTGATCTGCACCCGGGTGGTTTGGGCGGCGGACAAAGTCTGAGGCCCGGTGGGTGGAGCTCCTAATTCACTGGGTAGCGTGGTCACAATGGAAGTTAGTCTAGAAATTTGGTCCTCGGAACTGACGGAAGTATCGTCCGGACTAGCCCCACCTGGTCCAGCCGGTCCAGTCCCCGAAGATTGATTCCATTTTCTCCCTTTACGATCCATATTTCGTCAATTAAGATTCGTATATATTCCGTGGATAAAAATGATGCAGAATTGAAAAATTTGTTTTGCGAGATATTCACTGCGCTAGGTCGTTCGATTGCAACGTTCATCCGAAGAAAGACTATCGTTAACAATGTTCTCCGATTTTTGTCAATATCCAACTAGATGCGATCTTAAAACTTCCCTAGTTTCAGTTGAATGAAGAAAAGAAATAATTATCATATGCAATGGGGCAGGTAACGCCCTTTCGAACTCCTACGGAATTTCGGAATAACACTTTTATTCCCAGAAACCTTTCCGATACGATTGCGTCATAGCGATCACTGACCGAGTCCCGATTTTTCAAAGTTTTTGGCGCGATGGTCAATGTACGAAAATCCAACAAAATAAACTTTGCAGACGATAACACGCGTGTTTTAAAAATGCCAGTCCTGGGACATCGGCGAAATGGCGGTAGGAGATATTCTAGGAAAAAACAAATATTGAGGTTATCGAGCTCAACCGCTAAACAAGAGTAGTTCAGAATTATGCGTAATTTTATTAAAATGGCTAGGACATAAAGTCGTGTTGGTGCTTTTGGTCGAGCTGGTTAGCAATGTTCTGTGGATTTTAGTGTATTTTTGGATGATATTTTTCAAACAAACTTCTCTAGACCCGGATCTGTTCAGGGAATTTCATTCCCCACGACCATGAAAGATCTTCTCTTTTCTGTACATGCATTATCCTTTGGCACGGCTGTGTGCAAGGCGCACGTGCGTGCGGGCATATAAAGCCCCATACCAACTGCATGCTCATGGTAATTACTGTGTTATATCCTTTTACGTAGGCGTACGCGTTATCCTCCTCAAATCTGTACAGCGCATTAATCGGAAGAACCTACGAGAGAAACGACGTCGAATGTATTTCATTTTCGAAACGGGAGGGAAAAATAGAGATGATTGTTTTGATCACAGCTTTATTTGCAAACAACACAATCTGAAAAATGACTTATGTTGTATTAAAGGGAACTGGGGAATGTACATGGCTCGTTATTCGCTCGATAATCAATTGTATATGTTTTTTTCCCCTCTATTCCTTTTCTATTTTCTTTCGAGTATGTAAACCTTGTCTCTCGTTTTCGATTCATTTTCAGCTTTATTTTTCTCTTTCCTTCAATTTCGGTCTTTATCTCTTACTAATCTGATGTTTCCCTCAATCTGTCTATGGCCCGTCGCCCCCTCCTCCAAATTATATGTGTGTCATTTGGCATCCACGTGCCCCCTTCTTATACTACATCTAATTAATTTCCATTTTCTTCCTCATTTTTTTTTTGAACTCGACTAAGGCCTATTTTATTAGGCTTTTAATCAGTTTTGAATATTGTTTTTCTTCTGCTTGCGCTTTCCTCCACACTGTTTAACGCTTTTGAAAATCTTGATCAAGATTCTGACATGCAAAGTTGCCATCAAACACGCGCTCATCTCGAAGTTTCTTTCAAGGCTCTCTCTCTCTCTCTCTAGGCGTCTTTCTCTTTCAATTCCAGTTACTCCTTACGCAACTCCCCTCAATGAATGCATAAATATAGTTTACTTTCGGTCAGAAAAAAAAAATACAACAGCTTTCAGCTTTCATACCCCCCCCCCCCGCAAGCACAACATTGCCCTCGTCATAATTATTCCGATAAATATTATACTATTCTTTGTACAGAAACGCATTGCGCGTCCGTAAGCACCTACACGCCCACACTACCGGTAGGGAATTTCCCCTTTCAAAATTCCCAGCCGACATCGCAACGTGTTCGCGATACAGGGAGCAAAATCTCTAGTTCCGTGTTGACGCTTTAGCTGGTTTTATTTGCACATCGAGGGCCTTTTTACAGGAAAACGATTGAGTCATCCCTTCCCAAATAATCCATAAAACAACATTAATTGCTAGTAATTCGCTCCGCTGACGATTTAACCGATAATGATCTAAAGCTATATAGAGTAAAGGTCGATTATTTCTTTCTAAATAAGATTCACTTGTTCCCTTTACATGCACTAAGTAGAAGGTCATGCGAAATATGAAGGGGGTGGTGTTACCATGGTTACAGTATGTCGTATAAAGGTTGATGCACTTTTGTGGCTTCATGATCGCGATTCTCGCTGGGATTTGACCAGATTCAAACGTGAGTTTGCTAGACCCCTATGGGCCCTATCCCTGGACCAGAAATCTGGGTTCCTCGAATCTGAGAATTCTATGATGACAGGCCAGGGGGAGGGGTTAAGATTTTACAATGTTTTTACTCCAAAATTCCCAGCCAAAAAGACCTATGTAAGCACTATCTTTTCTTCAAGTGCCTATTCGACGCTCTAAAACCGCTGCCTCGGAGGCATCAATATTTATTTAATGGGGCAAGTTTTCTTTCTCAGCTTAAGATCATGCTACATTGGTCACGCCCATGCATGCCTCTTGACACGACCACAATCTATAAATAAATCTAGCATGACAATAAAAGTATAACGAAAAACAGGATCACGCACTAAAAACAGACTTGATTATGAATCTTACAACAAACAATATATCTGGCCTAACCACCCGATTTACTTTGGAGCCATAAATTAATGAGGGTCGATGGAATTTAGAACCATAGCATTATGAAAGATAACAGGCTATAAGTGATGTGTTTCCAATTGAAAAGAGGACCATTCTCATTAATAATAATGATAATAATAATAATAATAATAATAATAATACTTTGTTCTTTTAAAGGGGGTGTAGCATGATGAGACTACGTGTCTTTCCCGTGGCCTGACTCGGGGCCAATCAGGTAAAATACGACGACGGACGACGCGACCCCAGCATTCACGTGCGTGCAACATAATTACGCGAAACCGAAGCGTGAGGAGAACTTCGGTGTGTTTCGCGAACGCTAGCGCGCGCTGACCATGTACAGAATAAGTCGCTACACTCTCTTTAAAGGGCATTTCATGTCTGTTGACATTTCAATGCGCTTTACAATATATTAATATATAAAATATAACAAGATCAGAGAAGGAAGATGAGTAAACAGAAGGATATATAGAAAACAATGAAGTTCATACAAAGAGAAAAATTACAACATTACTTATCCTTTAGGACTATTGATATGCTAATTTGAAAAGATGAGTTTTTAGTTTAGATATGAATGTTTCAGTATTGGATATACAACGAATTCCATAAAAATGTTGCAATATGAGTGAAAGCCCTATCAGCATATGCCTTTGTTTTGCCTCTCTTAGCTACGAGGGGGTTTTGCAGAACGCAATGACTTTGGTGGAACATATTGTAAGACAAGATCAGAGAGATATTCTGGAGACAGACGATGGAGTGAATTGAAGGTAATATTTAGCTGGATACAGAATTTAACTGGGAGCCAATGTATATCTTTGAGGATGGGTGTTATGTCTTGACATTTCTTTTGCAGGGAGACCAGACGTGCGGCAGAGTTTTGAATCCTTTGTAACTTGTGTATATCTTTATTAAAAATACCAACGAGGAGACTATAATTACAGACTATAACATTAATTCAGCAGTTAGGTATCAAATATAAATCTTTCCGTATCCTTGTCTGCTTATTTTATCTCTTTTCTATGTTTATCCGTCTATCTACATTTATTTGATTATTGTTTAATTCCGGTACATTTTCTTTGTTGCCATATTTCGCAATTGGGTCACTGACCGCCTTGGATTTTTCGCGAATAAACGGATCCACTAGGTAGAAGGCATATCAGAGGCAAAACAATTTTTTTTTCGTAGTATAGTTGAGGATGAGTTACAAGATTTCTTTCGTTGTAGAAGATCATAATTCGCTGACACCAGACTTAGTGGCAATACCATCAATGGGTGTACAAGTCTCGCACACAGCAAATCCGCGGTCCCGTCTAGGAATACCCCCCTAGTCTCTAGGAGAGTCTTCGGGTAAGGGAAATGTAAGATATTGACTTTTCCGTATGAGTCGATTGGTGGAAAATGCAGAGCATTACAGAAAGCTTGTTGGTCATAAAACAGAATGCTAACCCTGGCGATTGACAACACCTGTTACTGGCTGAACACCCGAATGGTGTCGAATTCCCCCATGAGAGCCCACTATCATTCGTCTTTAAGATACAAAACATATATATTCATTCTAAAATAAACCAATTAATAGTCAGCTAAATACAGATATGGTTGTTATTTCACATTTCGAACCGAATTATATTTTTAAAAATTTGGGGGGGGGGGGTTACATGACAGCTCATAAAACAAAGTGACTATTATCTGGCGTGTTTTAATGTATTTCCCCCTTTATAATTTAATGATATTTAATAATGATAGTGATAATAATAATAATAATAATAATAATAATAATAATAATAATAATAATAGGAATAGTAATGATGATAATAGTAATAATAATAATAATAATAATAATAATAATAATAATAATAATAATAATAATAATAATAATAATAATAATAATAATAATAATAATGATATTACTAACAATTGTAATAATACAATACGTTATTGATACCTGTAGAAACTTATCCTCTTTTCACCTTACTTTGAATTCGTGAATATAATTATCTTTGTTTTATTGCATCTATTTTTGTTTTCTGTCAACTCAAAATTATTTTATAGAACTTGTCTTTTTGAATGAATGTATATGTCTATTTGTGTATCTATATATCATACAAATACCACGTATTTCAATCGATAAATGGACAATACATATGAGCCGTGTTGTGACCCCTTGGAATCTCAGCCATGGAATGACGAAAAATTCTCAAACTTGGCATATTGATAGAGTATTTCATAAAGAATAAGTCCTTTAAGTTTCATATCTATATCTCAAATGGTTTTTGAATGATTACTAAATAACATGATATTTACATATCCGCGAAGTGACAATTCTGCATTGTGTACTGTTGGCCTACTTAATAATCCGGATGCGGACCGCGGTCCGGACTTTGAGAAGCCCTGATATATTTATGGGATGGATATTATGTACAATATAAAAGCTGCTATTAGGGATATTATTATTTAAAGTTTAAATCAAAACAAATATGTTTTGCCTCAGTACTTTGTACATTATTAAATAGCATTAGTGTTTGTGCACATTTTCTTTTAAACGAAGACCGTGTTATTACCAGAATTGCATTGTTTTTGTTTATGGAATTCATTTAATAGTGAGCTATTTAGAAAGGAGTAGCCTGAAACGTGTTTAAGATATGCTTTAATAAGGTACCGCCCAGCCCTTCGAAAAGCTCCCAAATCTTACCATTACTTATATCCGGTGCCCTTTTCACCTATCATCACTTGTTTTTTCTTCAAACTAAACACTTTCCTACATGATTCTCCTCCCAAATCTATTTTGACGGGAAAAAATGACGAAATATTGAAACCAAAATCGTTGCACGTGGCTTTTCAATTGCCTGAAACATGATTAATGTGCCTACGCGATCCGCATATAATCAGTGTGTCAAAATTTGTAGCAGACGACAAAGAAATCGATATGGTCAATTCTGCAAGGCTGCCGATATCGAAACCGATATATCGCGAAAGCTCAAGGGGTCCGTTGTGCTTTTTGTTTTGTTTTCTTTATAGTCAAGGGAAAACATTGTTTTTGATAAAACGATGTGTGAGCAATTATACATATCAAAATTAAAGTGTTATTATCATTCATTCCAAGTACTCACTCGATTAATCAATGCGTTTTCTGAAGGTGGGATTTAAGGTTATACTATAATCATAGGCCTACATAGTTTCTATAGGAGGCGTTGATTAAAGAAATATGATTAAAAACTATTTGTTATCAAAATAAAAGGGATATTTTTAATCATTCTAAGTGCTCACCCGATCCATCAATGCGTTTTCTGAAGGTGGTATTTAAGACTCAAAATAAGGAATAAGACAAACCGAAAAATTCCAACAAAAATAACATCCGCCTATAGTTCTTCTTAAATATCTTCATTCAATGAGAGGCGTCTTCAAAATGATTTTCTACAGCTTGGGAAAATGCTTGAATTATGAAAACCATGTAAGTGTAGATTTGTTATAGCAAGCGGCGTCTTCGGCATTTCGTTTAAAGGAGGGGCGAAAAAAAATTCTGACACTATAGTGCCACACGATAAAAAGTTTTTCCCATTTCCAAACTTTTTCACACGAGCAAGCAAAAACATGATTACATTTTTAGAATATCTGATAAACAAAAAAGGGGTATCACCTTTGCTATACGCATCACGGGTCGACAATATATGTACATAGAGAAACTACCCATCATGAAATAGTGGTTAAGATGGTTAACAATTCAGTTTATGAATTGTTGGAATGTAGAAACATGAACGAAACCGGTAATACACGACCAGGTGACGGTGTTTTAATACAATGAAAATAACCCATGAGAAATATGTATTTACAGTTATAATTATTTTCCCCTACCTTTGCAATATATAATATGTTTCTCTTCAAGTTAGTTTCGTGTTTTGTTTATGGTCTTAATAATAATAATAATATTATTATTATTAGTAATAGTAATAATGATAACAATAATAATAACAATACTAATAATAATGGTAAGAATAATAATAATTATAATAATAATAATAATAATAATGATAATAATAATGATAATAATGATACTAACAATATTAATATTCATAGTGATATTGGTAATAATGAATAATAATAACACCAATTTTTATACAACGCTTAACCATCACTGACCAAAGCGCTAACAGTATTATTATTACCCCGGTCAGTGGATTCAATTACTATTCTCCACGTTATAGTGCACATTCTCCACTCCCTGGTGGATCATTCCAGCTAGTCGTTTTTTACGGGCGCGCACATGCACATCCGGGGACCCAATTAACACCTGGGTAGAAAGGAGCAATATAGATTTGCAATGCCTTGCTCAAGGACAAGTGTCGTGCCGGGGTTCGAACCCACGACCTTTGCATTTCCAGTCGAGTGATTAAACCCCTCGACTACGACACCTCTTCTTTATTAGGTAAAATGGGCCTACTCCATCCAGATGTTAAAGGTAAAGACCAGTTTTGGAAACGCCCCTCTCTCAAAAAAATGAAATGGAAGCTCTCATTACCAATCATGTGAAAGAATATGGTTTGACTAATACGTGATGATACAAATTTTGCCCGGAAAGTAGGGAATCCGCCTACTAATTGATATATTTGGTAAATTATTATATCTATTAGGACCAAATAGATATCGCGCACGTGGTCGCGTAGTCCCATATACATCGTTCTGTGTACAGTGCTTGTAACTTTACCGAGACTGGGCCAAATTTCTTATCATTTTGATGATTCCAGAACCTTGCAGTACACACCAATACTTATATGCTAGATGATCAACCTTTTCTGATCGATTCCACAACGTTTCTTTCACAATGCAATCGCATGACCAGAACTGGTCTTTATCTTTAAGTGAGTACCCGATAGGATGCGAATGACAAAATGTCAATGTGGTTGGAATGGTCCCCATGGAGTGGAGAGTGTACACTGTATAGTGCAGAATCGTAACATAAACCAGTGACCGGGGCAATAATACTGGATACGTTGTTAAGAGGTAAACTGCTTTATAAGAAACAGTAACTATTATCATTATCATGAATATTATTACTATGCAGTATACTCTGTCAATGTTTTACGACTTATATAAGGGATCATTTCCTTTAAACTTGAATCAACTCAAACTATGGTGGTATAACACAGCGGTGGGTGAATTACTCTTTTCAGAATGGATTCCACTCCATGGACGTAGCAGAGAACACTCCAAAAGAAGCGATCCTTAATTATTCAGCCAAACCTGTCTATTGAGGCCACCCAAGGAAAACAGGAACATTGGCCACTGTAGACAGGTGGTCTTTCAAGACGGGTCCTATATCACACTGTTATTCCTAGCAGGAAACAACATAGGTGGCCACTTTAGACAGGTGGCCTTTAAAGAGAAGTGGCTGCTAAGACAGGTTTGACTGACTGTATTAACCCCCCCCCCCTCAAGTGTATTTGCACTCCTGAACACGTACATCGGTGTCCATTTAACACGTTTAGAGAGCAAAGTGTCCATCTCTCTCTCTCTCTCTTTCTCTCTCCCTCTCTCTTTCTCTCTCTCTCTCTCTCTCTCTCTCTCTCTCTCTCTCTCTCTCTCTCTCTCTATCTCTCTATCTCTCTCTATCTCTCTCTCTCTCTCTGTGTGTCTCTCTGTCTCTGTCTCTCTCTCTCAAACACACACACACACACACTCACTCTCTCTCTCCCCCCTCTCTCTCTCTCTTGATATATATATATATTTATCTCTCCATTTTGCTGTGATTTTCAGCATAATAGGCGAGGCTGTAAATTTCATGATTCCAAAACATCATGATACACAACTGCTCGTATTTACAGTAAAATCTACCTTATAGATCAACTTGAAGACGGTTTATTTTGCAATGGCAATGCGAAAGCATGACCTGTAACCCAATTCTTGTTTGAATAATGTGATGTGATAAACATAATACTTATGATTGAAGACTGAGTGTTATACCTCTTTTGCATTGATACTTGTTATTATACATCCTTATTATTGTACTTAAAGGGGGTTGACTTTGTTCTATTTTCTTTCAGTAAAATTACTATTTTGATCTTTCCTTTTCAGTGTCACGAATAGACACGAAATATAACAAAACAAAAAAGTCGAAAGTGTAAGTTGTCAACTTTACGAAACAAGCAGGTATGTGTATTGCTTTCTTTCCAAGACTTTCAAAAGTTTCATTCAAAACTTGTTCAAAATATCACCAGTGAAACCACAATGGAAGCTATAATTGTGCTTTGTGTAAAAAAAAAGACTATCTAGGTCCCGGATGCCCCGGATCGAGGTATCTTAAAATAAGATTTAGAAAAATACCCTGGGAAAATGGGGATGTGCTTTTCGAGAGAACTGTTTATCAAGTTTAGCAAAAGCTTCAAAGTTTCCCCTGGTTATTACGACACGAAGCACGGCAAAAGAGATTTTTGGTTTTGTTTTGGTTAAAAATAATCTTAGAGCACGATTTCGTAAACAGATTTATGAAGGCAGAACATCCCGAGTTTATTTAAGTAGAATGCGTTCTAAATTCAGATTAAAAAATTAATGTTATACCAATTTGTTTTCAATTCATGCAATTAACATAATCATTATTATAATTATAATTTATTTATTTATCCATATTTTTGCTTTGATTTTTTTTTTTATGTCTTCGTGATAAAAATGAAAAAATGTGATAAATGTAATTTCTTTCTGTATGACCTTTCTGTTTCGGTGTGTTCAGCGCAGACGTTGCAGGTATTAATCGACGATATTACATAGCCTAAATAAACCTTTCAGCTTAGATCATTATCAAAATAATATGTAATACGTATTGTTCACTAGATTAAAAACACATATAAGCACTGGCGTACTGGTGGGGGGGCTTGGGGGGGCGCTAGCCCCCCCAAATAAAATTCAACCATGACTTATTTTCAATTCCATACAAGTGATTTATAAATGTTCGTGATATCACATGATTTTCAACAAAATGCGCGTTTCTCCATTTCTGTTGCAAACTGACACATTCCCAAATAGCCAGGAAGAACTATGTTTGTTATAGTCACTAATGGGCCTTAGTGGCCACTAACAGTAGATAACCGTACATCCAGTTTAGCGAAAAGTCTGGATACCCGTATGTCCGGCCTAGAGAAGAGCTTAGAGAAGATCGCGGCAGCTGTAGGCGGTACGCGGGGGAATGCGCAGTCGCCTGCGCTCAGAGTTTGTTTTGGATGTGGCGAGGAGGGTCATTTCCGGAGGGAATGTTCCACAGGCGCGGATTCAGGGGCGAGGGCCTTGCCCTCCCCCGCAAAGAAAAAAAAGAGAGAGAGAAGGAAAAGAAGGGAAAGGGAAAGAGGAGAGAAAGGGAAAGAAAGAAGAGGGAGAAGAACAGAAAATGGGGAAAGAAGGAGATGGGGGGCAAAAGGCCTTGCCTCCAAGGCTGTTCCCCCCATCAAAAAAATAAGAGAGAAGGAAGGAAAGGGAAAGAAAAAAAGGAAAAGAGGAGATAAAGGGAAGGGAAAAAAAAGAGGAAGAAGAAAAGAAAAGAAGGGGGATATCAGTTGCAATTCTCCCGCCAACAAGTTGTGGATCGGGGGCGGCAAAAGACCCTTGCCTCTCCCCCCCCCCGCTCCCGCCAAAAAAAAAGAGAGAAGAAGAGAAGGGAAAGGGAAAGAGGAGAGCTAAAAGGGAGAAAAAAGAGGAAGAAGAAAAGAAAAGGGTGAAAAGAAGGGGAGATCAGTTGCGATTAATCCTGCCAACAACATGTGGATCGGGGGGGGGCGAAAGGCCCTTGCCTCCCTGTACCCCACGCCAATTAGTGTCCTGCCAGTGTCACAAATAAGGTATCAAAATAAGCTCATCTGACCGTAATTAAATGCCTAAAACCCCTGAAATTCCGGTGGCTCTGCCCCCTCGACCCCACCAGGGGCCTTAAGGCGGGCCCCTGAATGCTTATCTGACCGTTAAAAAAAATTTAGTGCCCGGAACCCCTGAGCTTTAGGGGGCTCCGCCCCCTGGACCCCACGCGAATTAGTGTCCTGCCAGTGTCACAAATAAGGTATCAAAATAAGCTCATCTGAGCGTATAAACGCCTTAAGCCCCTGAGTTCTGGGGGCTCCGCCCCCTGGACTCCAATTAGTGACCTGCCAGTGTCAAAATATGCTCATCTGACCGTAATTAAATGCCTAAAACCCCTGAGCTTCCAGGGGCTCTGCCCTCTGGACCCCACCTAGGGCCCTAAAACGGGCCCCTAGATGCTTTTCTGACGGTAATTTAATGCCTAAAACCCGTGGACCTAACCAAGGGCCCTAAGGCGGGCCCCTGGATACTCATCTGACCGTTATTCAATGCCTTAAACCCTTGAGCTTCCGGGGGCTCCGCCCCTAGAACTTACGCCAATTAGTGAACTGCCAGTGTCACAAATAAGGTATCAAAATATGCTCATCTGACCGTAATTAAACGCCTAAAACCAGGTGCAGATCTATGGGGGGTTTAGGGGTTTAACCCCCGCCCAAAAAAGAAAAGAATGCACACTGGAGAGAAACCTTTCAAGTGCAAATATTGTGAGAAGATATTCAACTCATTTGTTAACTTAACCAAACACAATCATGATAACTCTGGATATAACTATGTATTAAATTGTTACTTGATTTATAAAGACGATATCATGCACTGCTTTTTATGGTCTCCATTGTGTTAGTAGATGCCAGGAAAACATCACTTACGGGCCGGGGGGTTCAAAATAGCCACACACACAAAATCGCCTCGCCACTTTACGGCCCATGGACGATGCTCCGCATCGTCATTGGATCAAATTGTTTAAACTGTTATTTGATTTAAAAAGACGTTATCATGCACTGCTCTTTAAGGTCTCCATAATTATGTGTTAGTAGATGCCAGGAAAATATAACTTACGGGGGTTCAAAATAGCACCCCCAAAAAATCCCCTCGCCGCTTCGCGGCTCGTGGACGATGCTCCGCATCGTCATTGGGTCAAACTGTTCAAACTGTTACTTGATTAAAAAAGACGTTATCATGCACTGCTTTTATGGTCACCATTGTGTTAGTAGATGCCAGGAAAACATAACTTACGGGGGTTCAAAATAGCACCCCCAAAAAATCGCCTCGCCGCTTCGCGGCTCGTGGACGATGCTCCGCATCGTCATTGGGTCAAACTGTTCAAACTGTTATTTGATTTAAAAAGACGTTATCATGCACTGCTCTTTAAGGTCTCCATAATTATGTGTTAGTAGATGCCAGGAAAACATAACTTACGGGGGTTCAAAATGGCACCCCCAAAAAATCCCCTCGCCGCTTCGCGGCTCGTGGACGATGCTCCGCATCGTCATTGGGTCAAACTGTTTAAACTGTTACTTGATTTTAAAAGACGTTATCATGCACTGCTTTTTATGGTCTCCATTGTGTTAGTAGATGCCAGGAAAACATCACTTACGGGCCGGGGCGTTCAAAATAGCAACAAAAAAATCGCCTCGCCGCTACGCGGCTCGTGGACGATGCTCCGCATCGTCATTGGGTCAACCCCCCTTAGCAAAAACCTAGATCCGCCCCTGAAAACCCTGAGCTTCCAGGGTCTCTGCCCCTGGACCCAACCAAAGACCCTAAGTCAGGCCCCTGGATACTCATCTGAAACACCTAAAACCCTGAACTTCCGGGGACTCCGCCCTTGATCGACCCTGCCGGGGCTTTACCCCTAGACCCCACGCCAATTTATACTAGGCAACGCTCTACCTGGTCGTAAATACTTTAGCCCCCCCCCCCACCCACTTTGAAAAACGTTCAGCGGGGCCTGCATATAAGAGTGGGTGATGCGGATTTTTTTTGTCTGCCAGCCCCCCCAAACTTTTTTGCTCATTACGCCACTGCATATAAGCATGCAAGCCTAATATTTTATTTGATTCAGGTATTTGATCTACAAAATGTGTACATTGTTTTCACGTATAATGCAAACAACTTGTATGTCGTCTTCGGGTTATATTTTATATATTGTATTCAGTTATCGAGTTAAACTCTTGTACAGTGCGTTGTATTACAATAGCAATCTGAAAAAATGAAAAGTGTTATGAGCTCATCGATTAGAAGAAAAAAAATGCATTTGCAATATAAATGTATAAAGGCTCGTTCAGATATGACGCGAGAAATGATGATTACGTATGGAGTATGCTAGTATTAGTAATACGCTTTACATTTCTGTATCTTCTAACACAGAGCTCAGTGAGTACGCGCAAGTTTTTTCTTCGTTGCGCGCATTTGCAATTCATTTACGCGTAAATATAACCGCGGCGACTGTTTTTTAGCGGCGGTTTACCGCGCCATATCTAAACAAGCCTTGAGTGTGCAGTCCCGATAATGTGAATTCGTCGAAAGGGCGTAGCCGCCGTTGCAAGACTTGAAAATGTGTGGGAGGGGAATCTCCTCCACACCCCCATTCCCGGGTCGCACAAAATCCTGATTTCTATTCTTTAATCAATTGCGCAAAACAAAGCTTTAAATGGTAAATACCCAGCTAAGAATTTCACAATTTGTTGAAAATGGCGTAGACCAGGATTCTTTAATGGAGGGGGTGCCGTATTGGTTGCGAGAGCGGCCTCTCTGCCTTAATTATAAAGCCACATTTTTTAATGACTTTAACAAGGAATAGGATTTGAGGGCAAGCCGGGTGATATAAAAGGTTCTAGTTCGATTCAATCAAAATTATTCTATAGACACTGTTAGACAAGCCACTATATATGCTCGCCCCTCCCTACGCCCCAACTGCCCTACGTTCTTTAAATATTTAAATTCTAAACACTGAATAGGATTGAAGCGCAGGCTCGGGTAATGGGGGAATATCTATTTCGATTCAAACATAGTTCTATAGGCAGGCAGGATGATACCCCCTCATTGGATTTGAGAGCAAGCTAGGGGGTGGGGATCTCTATTCAAGCCGCTAGTCAATATATAGACAGTTAACTATACCGAAGAATGACACCGGCATCGCCGCCCCCACCCCCACCACACCGCGTGCATAACTTTCTTCAAAATTTAACTCCAAATGAAAGGTCACAATTTCACAAGCTAGGGCGATGAGGGAAGAAATATTTTCATTTCAACTCCAATATACTCTATAACCAGGCAGCTATACCAAATGATATAATACTACGTTTCTAAGCTCTTTACATTGTAGTCATTATTACCCCGGTAATTGCATTCAATAGCTGTTCCGCTCATGATAGTGCACACGCTCCGCTCCCTGTGGAGTAATCCGGTCAGGTGCCATTTTATAAGCGCACATAATTATGCCAATCCAACCACATTAACGTTCGCATCCTACCGGGTATCCATTTAACACCTGTGTGGAGAGCGGCAAATGTAGATTATTAATGTCATGCCAAATGACATTGGCGCCGCGGTGGGACTCGAACCGGTGACACATCCACCAGACCACGAAACCTCTACAATCCCTCTTCCCACACAACTACCCCCACTCCCCGACAACTATCGCCCCTTACTCAAAGCCGCGCCACTCGACTGTCACAGCGAGGTCGTTTTTTTCTTCCAAGAAACATGTTTGTACGGGTGGAATATAGTACTTGTAAGTGGCGGATCCATTTCTAATTCAAGGAAGACAAAAATGGATTTCTAGTACCAATCATCTCTTTACATAAAATTTGATCAGAAAAGGCGTGTGAAAACATATTTTCATATTATTGCATTTATACACGATGCTGATACGCGCACGTAGCTTCAAGATCGAGATCGGGGGTCAGGGGTCACCTGCCCCATCCTTCCTTCTCACAAGAGGGCAGCGAAACAAAAATTATTATTTTGATCCCAATTACTGAACAATGTATCAGATATACAACCATGCCATGTTATCTAGGCGAGTTTGATCAGAAACTAAAAATAGGACGATGTAAAATCTTTCTCACGATGATTGCTTCATCGTATTTTACAGACAATGTGAGACCCTCGGGCAGCGCATCGGTTTGGAGCCAGAAGGGCGTTAACTGTGTCTTAATTATATGGCATAATGCCCTCGATTAAGATGAGGACGGATGTATAGGGTTGACTACCAACCAACGACGTTCCTCTTGTCCGGAGCCCCGGGCCGGAGCGCAAAGCGAAACAAAAAGAAATGTAATAATAAATAATACTACAACTAGGCCTACTACATCTCCTACTACTATCACTACTACAACTATTACTACTTTTACTACTACTACTACTACTACTACTACTACTACTACTACTACTACTACTTTTACTACTACTAATAATAATATTATTATAATAATAAGGATAATAATAATAATAATAATAACGATTATAATAATAATGATAATAATAATAATAATGATAATAAGGATAATACTTATGACAGTAATAATAATAATAATAACGTTAATAAGGATAACAATAATAATAATTATAACAATGAGAAGAAGACTAAGAATAATAATGATAATAATAATTACAATAATAATACAAATAATGATAATAAAAATAATAATAATGAGAATAATAATAATAATAATAAATTTATTTACTCAGGGAAGTTTCGTCAGCATTAATGCTGTTCTTCCTGCGGGCCCTGCAATTTATTATTACCCCAGCAATTGCCAGGTGCCCATTTACACCTTCGTCGAGAGTTGCAAATGTAGATTAATGTCTTGCCAAATGACGTTAGAGCCCGCCTGGGGTTCGAACCCTCAACCCGAGGATTGAGAGTCAATGAATGAACCACTATACCACGACACCTCCATTGTTCATGTTGGAATGTCTACCAGCTACGAACATGCCGTGTTGCTCGAGAGAATTTAATCAGAAAATAATCATTTGACAATGTGAAAACATGTTTCCTTACTGATTGCATTTTACGGACAATGTTGTGTAAGAGCTAGAGAATAATGTGTCCCTCCCACGGAGAGGAAAAGATATGAAATTTTGCAATATTTCATGTTCACCCCTCTCCTTAAAGAGCCCGATTTTGTTATTATTACGCGAGTTTCATTTCATCTTTCCTCCTCCTTAAAGGTAAAGACCAGTTTTGGAAACGCCCCTCTCTCAAAAAAATGAAATGGAAGCTCTCATCAAGGAGATATCTCCTTGCTCTCATTACCAATCATGTGAACATGTTTGGACCAAGGAGATATCATGACTAATACGTGATAATACAAATTTTGCTGGGAAAGTCGGGAAACCGCCTACTAATTGATATATTTGGTAAATTATTATATCTATTGGGACCAAATAGATATCGCGAAAGTGGTCGCGTAGTCCCATATACATCTTTCTGTGTACAGTGCTTGTAACTTTACCAAGACTGGGCCAAATTTCTTATCAATTTGATGATTCCAGAACCTTGCAGTACACACCAATACTTATATGCTAGATGATCAACCCTTTCTGATCGATTCCACAACGTTTCTTTCACAATGCAATCGCATGGCCAGAACTGGTCTTTATCTTTAATTTCTTGTTTGCATTTTGTTTTCATGCTCATACCTTCATATATTTGTATCGTGTAGTATTACAGGGGCTTATGTATACGGGGGCACGGAGGGCACATGTTTCATTCAAATGCAGAAAATATAAAGAGAGAGAGGGGGTGGAGCGTGGGGAAAAGGGAAAATGGAGGTGATGTTTGTATCTTCAGCTTTCGTTTATATTGTCCAATTTCGGCTTCTATTCATTCTTGCGATTAATACCCTGACGAGTGCAAGACGAAAGCTGTATTCTATATTCATAACTATTCTTCGATTTTGTAGTACCAATTAGTTCTTTACATAAAATTTGATCATAAACTGCATGCGAAAACATAATTCCATCTTATTGCATTTATACACGAAGCTGATACGCGCAGGTAGCTTCGAGATCAAGATCGGGGGTCAGGGGTCACCTGCCCCCTCCTTCCTTCTCGTAAGAGGGCAGCGAAACCAATATTATTATTTTGATACCAGTTACTAAACAATGTATCAGATATACAACCATGCCATGTTATCTACGCGAATTTGATCAGAAACTAAAAATTGGGCGATGTAAAAGCGTTATCATGATGATTGTTTGATACTATGTCTGAGTTTCTAGACTTGCTAAAGTGTAAAGTTGATTTTATTCTGCTCAGCGAAACATGGCTTCCGAAAGGTCCAGATTGTCTATTGTCACTTGCTGGCTACGAATATTATGGAAAAGGGCGACCATCCCGTGGAGGAGGTGTTGGAATATTTGCTAAAACTACATTTCATATTAAGGAGAGGACTGATCTGTCTGTATTTAATGAAAATATTGAATCTTACTTCATTGAGGTAGCTCACAGTAATAGTAAAAACTTGATAATTGCAGCTATTTATAGACCTCCTTCTCAGAGCTGTGTTGATTTTATAACAGATCTTAACAATATTTTAGAGAAAGTTGGTCGCGAAAATAAAACATGCTACTTTTTAGGCGACTTCAATTTAAACTTACTGGACGTACACTCTGACCAACATGTCAACTCTTTCTTGGAAATGGTTTTCTCTCACTCTTATGCCCCTCTCATAACAAAGGCAACAAGAATAGTTCAGTCAAGTTCAACTCTTATTGACAATATTTTTGTCAATGACACAAGTTTAGTGTTGAAAAGCGGTATTTTACTGGCAGACATTTCAGACCACCTTCCAATTTTTGTATTCAATCGGTCAAAACATAGTGAATGGCTTAAGCGCGATCAATGCAATAAAACTTATATAAGAGACATGTCTCGCTCAAACTTTGATAAATTTAGGGTTGCCCTGACTGAACATTCTTGGGAATATGTGATGCACGAAGAGTCATGTGACAGAGCTTATGAAGTATTTCTCAATGAATTTAATATCATACAAAATTCTTGTTTTCCTTTGAAAGAAAAGCGTTGCCGAAAAAGGGAATCTAAACCATGGATTACAATAGCAATATTGAAATCATGTAAGAAAAAGATAAAGCTATACAAAAGTATTTGAAGAACCCTTCTGCGTACAGGAAAAAGTATATCGACAGTATCGAAATACTTTAACTTCAATTATTCGAAGGTCAAAAGAATCTTACTATGCAAAGCAGTTTGAAGAAAGTAATTGCAGTAAACGAACCTGGAATATTATTAACAACATCTTGAATAGGGGAATCAAAAGAAAGAACCAAGACTGTTTTCGTGATGAAAATAATAAGAAACTTACAGATCCTGTTGATATTGCAAACAAATTCAATGAATATTTTATAAGCATTGGGACAACGTTTACAGATACAAGTAATATTGACATGCTGAAGTGTAGGTCTTATATGAATGGTCAATATCAACAGTCAATGTTTCTGAAACCAATAGAAGGTCATGAAATTATAGATATAGTGAAGGCATTGAAAATAGGTAAGAGTCCTGGTCATGATAATATAACTGTTTCTGTCATTAAAGAATCAATCTATTTCATTCTTGCTCCACTTGTACATATTTTTAACCTTTCCTCTCCACTGGTAAATTCCTCACAGTATGAAACTGGCGAGGTGACTCCGATCTATAAGAAAGGCTCTCTCGATCAGTTTTGTAATTATAGACCGGTGTCCCTCTTGCCCGTTTTCTCCAAAATCTTGGAAAAATTATTTTACTCTCGATTATTGTCTTACATTGAGAAACGAGGGATTTTGTCAAATTTTCAATATGGCTTCAGATCTGGTCATTCAACTATATTGGCCTTGACATATTTTTTGGACCAAATACTTACTTCCCTTGATGATAGCAAACATTCACTCTGTTTGTCATTGGATATCTCAAAAGCTTTTGACTCAATTAATCACCAAGCCTTATTATCCAAATTGGAGTACTATGGTGTGAGGGGTTTGCCATTACAGTGGATAAAGGATTATTTAAAGGAAAGAAAACAATATGTTGTTTATGATAATGCAACTTCATTTGAAAAAGAACTTATATGCGGAGTGCCCCAAGGGTCAATAATTGGGCCACTGTTGTTTATTCTATATATAAACGATTTGCCAAATGCTTCCTCAACTTTGTCATATATTATTTTTGCAGACGATACCAATGTCTCTTTAAGCGAGAAGAAATTAGATACTCTTATTCATAATATGAATAAAGAAATACAAAAGGTTAATATTTGGTATAAAGTGAATGGGTTAAGGATAAACATTGAGAAAACAAATTTTATGCATTTTGCACCATTGAATAAACAATATGATAAGAACTTACTTACTCTTAAGTTTGTTGATTCACTAGAGCCCTTAAAGCAAGTACATAGTGCCCGCTTCTTGGGAGTTAATATTGATGACAAGTTATCATGGTCTTTACATATTAATGATATTGCATTGAAGATTTCGAGAACTACTGGAGTCATGTCAAAACTGAAAATTTTATTACCGTCAAAGGTACTGCTTTTACTATACAATTCATTAATTCTACCTCATTTACAATATGGGAACATGCTATGGATAAATGCATCAAATACATTGTTAAATCGTTTATATTTGTTGCAAAAACGTGTAATACGCATAGTTGCCAAGTCTCATTATCTGGCCCATACCAACAATATCTTTAAACAATTAAGGGTTTTGACTGTATTTGAATTAGGTAGGTTACAACTGGGAGAATTTATGTACAGGTCTGAAAAGGGACTATTACCAAACTCACTTCAAAAATGGTTTAGATGCAACAGTGAAGTACATTGTTATAACACCCGAAACTCCAAGAATTTGCATAGCATTTATTATAGAACGGCTACTGGCCAAAGAAGTGTTAAGTATCAGGGTTACCTTACATGGTCTACTTTAGATGACAGTCTCAAACAATCTGCATCATTACGACAATTTAAGTTGAAATATAAAAATATCTTTGCAATTCTAAATAGTCATTTTCAATTTAAAAAATAATTATAATGTTTCAAATCGCAATTATGTTTTCATCGGGTCAATTTAATCTAATTATACAACCAGACATTTGAAGGAGAGTCCACCCTGAGGATGGGTTTCCTTTGCCTTTACTTGGCCACACACATTCTCAGGGTGGACTTCCCCTTCATTGCTACCGGGGCTAGACTCGATAAGCTTCGCTTTTTCTAGCCCCATCTACATTACTTACCTTTTTTATGTTTTAATGTTGATGTTTGTTAACTGATGTAGATTTTCATTGTTCTTTTATGCTTATGTATCTGTTTTCCATTTGCTCTATGTGTCAAATGTGTACAATGTATTTTCTTACCTTGTATATTTTTCTGGTTTTTAATGTGGAAAATAAATGAAATGAAATGAAATGAAAAATTGTTTATTTTATTACATTTTTCTTTATCTTTCTTTCTTTCTTCCCTTTTTTTTTGAGTAACCCACACAAATACAAGCTTTGCTTTTTAGCATATTTCTCAACTTCCTTTAAAATTCTACTTGATTTATGATAATATTATGCCTATATATCTTGTTTGCTAAAATGCTTTGGTCACTTATCGACATTTGATTTTGTATAATTACAATTAAGTTTTAATTTTCTATGTTATATTGCAAATGTCATTAAATGTTAATTTTATGTGAGCCTTCTTCATGTTTTGATTGAGTTATGGAAATAAAATTAATTGACTTGATCATATTTTACCTACTATGTGAGACCATCAGGCAGTGCGTCTGTGTGGAACCAGAAGGGCGTCAACCCTGTGTTAAAGTATTGAGCTAACGTTCTTCTTGGGCGGATGTAGCGCTGACTACCAACCCACGACGTTCCTCTTGTCCGGAGCGCAGAACGAAACAACAAGAATTTAATAATAATGATATTACAACTACAACATCTACTAATACTACAACTACAACTATTACTACCCCTACTACTACTACTACTACTACTACTACTACTACTACTACTACTACTACTACTACTACTAATAATAATAATAATAATAATAATAATAATAATAATAATAATAATACTACAACTACAACTATTACTACCCCTACTACCACTACTACTACTACTACTACTACTACTACTACTACTACTACTACTACTACTACTACTAATACTAATACTACTACTACTACTACTACTACTACTACTACTACTACTACTACTAGCACTACTATTAGTAATAACAATAATATTGATAGTAACAATGATAATAATAAAAATGATGATACTTCTACTACTAATTATAATAATGATAATAATGACAATAATCATATAATAAGCATATAATGATAATAATAACAATAATGATAACAATAACAATAATGATAATCATGATAATAATAATAACAATAATTATCATAATAAATTTGTTTACTCAGGGAAGTTTCATCGGCATCAGTGCTGTTCTTCCTGAGGGCCCTGCAATTTATTATTACCACAGTTATTTCCAGGTACCCATTTACTCCTTGGTCGAGAGTTGCAAATGTAGATTAATGTCTTACCAAACGACGTTAGAGCCCGGCTGGGGTTCGAACCCTCAACCCGAGGATTGAGAGTCAAGTGAATGAACCACTATACAACGACACCTCCATGTTTCATGTTGGAATGTCTACCAGCTACGACCATGCCGTGTCGCTCGAGAGAATTTAATCAGAAAATAATCATTTGACAATGTGGAAACATAATTCCTTACTGATTGCATCTAACGGACAATGTTGTGTAAGAGAGAATAATGTGTCCCCTCCCACGGAGAGGAAAAGATATGAAATTTTGCAATAATTCATGTTCACCCCCTCCTTGAAGAGTCTGATTTTGTTATTATTACGCGAGCTCTATTTCCTCTTTCCTCCTCCTTAATTTATTGTTTGCATTTTGTTTTCATTCTCATATCTTCATATCTTTATATCGTGTAGTATTACAGGGGCGTAGCTATACGGAGGCATACAAATGCAGAAAATAAAAGGAGAGAGAGAGTGGGAGGGGTGGGGCGTGGAGAGCCACAATGTGAAAATGAGATGATGCGACCCCCCACACACACTCTTACTCGACAACGGCACCCCTCCCCACCACAACAACAAGAAAACATGAAAGAAATATAGCGGAAAGAGAACGTGCAACAATAGAAAAAGAAGATGTTATAATCCCTTCCACACCTTCCCCTCAACTTGCTCATTGGCCTTGTTCCGGAACGTTGCATTGTATCCACCTATAGAGGGGCGGAGCCCCCTCCCACATGTTGCCAGCCCCCGGCCCATTCCTTATTATTATTATAATTATTGTTCTTCAAATTGGTAACAATAATATATTCCTTTTATTGCTACATTGTTAATGTCTCTGAAAACAATATACATGGACGAGAATGTTGTCAAAAATTTGATAATGATAAATTGCACAATTTTGATCGAAAAAAGAAAGATTTTGAATCTCTCAACATGTTACCAATTTAAAGATTTTAAAGCTATTTTCCTTTTTAAAATTCCTGGTATCAAACGCAGTCGTGATATAAAACTGGATGCAGAGTGTGCACAAATCTTTGCCCTTTCTGCTCATGCATCTGGCATATTGTTCAGGGCTCTGAATCGAAAGTTATTGAGCCAAACCACAAAATTTCAGAATATTAATAATAATGATAATAATAATAAAATTAATAATGATAGTAATAATGATAGTAATAATGATAATAACAATAATAATAATAATAATAATAATAATAATAATAATAATAATAATAGTAGTAGTAATAATAATAATAATAATGATAATAATGCAAATTATTATAAATTTAAAAAATATACGATAATAATAATAATCATAATAATAATCATAATGATGATAATAATAATAATGATGATAATAATAATAATAATAATAATAATAATAATAACAATAGTTAAATATATATATATTGCGCACGTGTATCCATCTCAGGGGATACTCAAGGCGCCTAAAAAGTAGTATTATTACCATTGCTTTAGCCCAGCTGCCCTTAAATTAAGGCGCTAAAAGCATTCATGGAATAAATTCCTACCAGATACCCATTTACTACACCTGGGTGGAGAGTGGAGAATGTAGATTAATGTCTTGCCAAAGGACATTAGCGCCACGGCGGGACTCGAACCCCGAACCATGTGATCCACAATCTCGTGACGTATCCTCCAGACCACGATACCTCTACGACGCGAAAACATATTTAGCCTGCAGTGATAATTATTACCAAAAATACAACGACTGAATGAGGTATCCCCCCTCGAAAAAAAAAATGATTACGCCAATCAGGAAATAAATTGAAATGCATTTATTTACTTTAAAGCCTATCTGCACTAGTTTGGCCAGGAGGGATTAGACCTCCTGCATGGTCACTGACAAGTGGTTATCTCATCAAATCAGCTCTCAATTAACATAAGGAAAAGGGGACCACGGGGGACCAACGGTCACCACTTAGGCATTGTTTGCTATATAGAGGGCGCAAGTAGTAATAAGTACTGCAGTGGGGCTTTAAATCATCCCTTTTATCAATATTATTGCATAAACATTCAGGGCTGAAATTGAATCATGGGTAAGTTACACAGCTATCATTAAAATATTCGGTGACAAATAATTACAATAGTAATAATAATAATAATAATAATAATAATAATAATAATAATAATAATAATAATAATAATAATAATAATAATAACAATAATAACAATAACAATAATAATAATGCTGGAATTTATAAAGCGCTCATATCCACCACGCAAGGTACACAAGGTACTCCAATATTACCCCAGCTCTGCTAGGCTACCAATTTCGCTGCTCACAGCAAATATATGTTAAAATATATCAACATAATACATGTAATGACTTTTTCTCAAGGCTCTATAATCAAATGATGGCGCCATAGAAAACAAATTTGTTATTTTAAATGCAGATCGATAGTTCTTCAGTATTTATTTAAGATCTTGATTCTCCCACAATTATTATCTTTATCATTTTGACATCATTGCTTTAGGTTCTCAGATATCCATGTTATTTATCTTCAACTCTCGCTCCTTTTCTTCTTCTTGTTTTGTTCTTGCTCCTCATTGATTTCCTTCCGCATCGAGCCACCTCCGACATGTTCGCCCCCTCTACATATCTCTTTTTCTCTCCCCTCGACCTCCCGCCTCCGGACCCCTCTCTCTCTTTCTCTCTCTTTCTATCTTGCTAACTATTTATCTATATATTTATTTAGTCGTACATTTTTTATTTATTTATTTATTCATTGTTTATTTATTAAATCATTTATTTATTAATTTATTTATTCATTCATTCATTCGTTCATTCATTCATTCATTCATTTCTTTATGTATTTCTTCATTCATTTCTTTCTTTCTTTCTTTCCTTATCTGTTTATCTATTTATTCATTTATTTATCTATGTATTTACTTATTTACTTGTTATCTATCTATCTGTCTATCAATCTATCCATCCATCCATCTATCCTATCCATCCATTCTGATCTCCTCCTCTGCATTCTTCTACTACACTTTAATTTATCTATTTCCTCATTTCCTCCTGCGCTCACATTCATTCTCTCCTACTCCAGCTCTTTGATGTCATTTGTCTCACTTGTGCGTGACGTCACACTTTTCCCGTTGGTCTTCAAAAATAACTTATCCGATTTCCTGTGTCTCTATTTCAATAACATTCTAGTAATAACATTCTTTTAATAACATTCTTTTGATAACATTTTTTTAAGAACATTCTTTTAATAACATTCGTTTAAGGGGATAATCAGACCTGCTCTTCATTCTACACGAGCCCTTGGGAAAAGGGGGAGGGGAGGGGAGGGGATGGGAGGGGAGTGGGTGGGGGAGATGATAGGGGAAAGAAGATGATAGAAGATAATAGGTCATCTTATATAGCACACCCTCCTATCCCCCCCCCCCTCTCCCCCTCTCACCCTCTCCCCCTCCCCTCCCTCCTTCCATTCCCCTCCCCCTCCCTCCCACTCCCTCCCCCTCACTCCCCATTCTCTCCTCTTTACTCCCCACTCTCAATTTGTAAGTGGCAATACTAAACATGTTTATTTTTCGATTTCCTCTAGTAGATCTAGCCACTTAGGAACCACTTTCCTGTCTTGCTAATAATGATTAACTGTGTAGTGTCAGAACACAATTCAGTGGTCTCGTCTGATTATTATAATTATTAGATATATCTGTATTCATCACAATGTTTCCTTCTCTCTTTCTCTCTCCCACCCCCTCCCCTCCCCCATTTGTGTTTTCTCCCCCGATGAATATACAAAATCTCATTACCAGCTCTTATAATCTGTTCTTAAAGGGAAATACAACCGTAGTAGTAAACTACTCTTTAAAAAAAAAACAGAAAAACCTAGTGAAAGTTTAAACGAAATCGGACATAAAAATAAGAAAGTTATTTATATTCGAAAGTTGCATTCACTATACGCACGGGAATCTAACATTGGCTAAATCGACAGTGTCACTGAGACGTACATGTATTACCAGACAATTATTATCACATTTGTTCCAACACACAACGTGACTAAAATGTCAATTTTACAAATCTATGACTCTGGTGTGTCTTTCCTCAGGAGAAAAACAGAAATTTATGATATTTTTGTACACGACAAACGGGAGAATTGTCTGTGACTATGTCACAATCCAGTGACCAAATTGCCAATCTGAGATTCGCATAGCTTTTAAGAGATCTCAAACACTCATAACTTTCTAATTATTGGTCTGATTTATTTCAAACTTTCGCCATTCTATTGCTCTAAGTTGTCCGCTTTCATGTAAAGGAAATCAATATAATACAAGTTCTGAACACTAATCACTTCCCTGTATAAGCGTGATGAGAAGGTAGCATTATACTGTATCATACTTGAAATAGAGTGACTCAACAAAAGCCAGGCACTCTAAGTAATAAATGTCTTTTTTTATTTTCAGTCGTCAGCATAAATTCCCCCATGCCTCTATCTCTCTATCTCTCTCTCTATCTGAATCTCCCTCCCTCCTTCTCTCTCTCCCTCTCTCTCTCCCTCCCTCCTTCTTTCTCTCCCTCTCTGTATATTTATTTATCTATTTATTCATTTATCTATTTATTTATTTATTTATTTATTTATTTATTTATTTATTCATTTATTTATTTATTTATTTATTTATTTATCCATTTATTTATTCATTTAGTTATTTAGTTATTTATATACCTTCTTTTTCTCTTTTTTCTCTTTCCTTTTCTCCCATCCATTCGCCCTATTGCTGTATATTTCAGTCTGTTTCTCATCGCTTTCTCTCTCTCTCTCTCTCTCTCTCTCTCTCTCTTTATGTATGTCTGTCTGTTTCTCCGCCTCCCTCTCTCTCTCTCTCTGAAACAAGTTTGCATGATTCAGTAATGCATAATTAAAACCAAGAATAGCAATTCACAATATATCTTGATTTCAACATTTTCCTTTTTTCCCTCTCGATCTCTAGTTGCCTCTTATTTGGCCTCCATCCTTTTATATCTCTCCCTCCCTCCCTCCCTCCTCTCTCTTCCACCCTTACCTCCTCTCTCTCTCTCTCTCTAACTCCCATCCCATCTCTTTCCCATCCTCTACCCTTCCTTCCCCCTCTCTCTCTACCATTCCTTACCCCATTCTCTCTCTCTCTCTCTCTCTGCCGTTTATTGTCTTTCCCTTTCGCTATGTACCTTTATTTTCATGTCGATGCCAAACTCATTTTGACATCACGACTCTCCGACACTCAATGATGTCAAATTCACGTGATATTTACTACATGTATTATCATGAATACTTCCTCATTCTATCCGGCACGGCACCGATCAAAACATAGCTTCCATTTTCGTTTTCCTCTTTTCAATCCAGATCATGCCTCTTCCACTATTCAATTTCGGCATTTACTTAAAGGGAGGTGGTATTCAGTTTCCATATGTAGTAGGTCATATTTCGCCGACACCAGACTTCAGTGGTGGAACTACCATTAATCGGTGTACAAATTAGTCTTGCACACTGCAAACCCGTGGTCCCATCAAGAAATTACCCCCCCCCCCCCTCCCTAGTCTCTCGGAGAGTCTTCAGGTTAGGGAAATGTAAGATAAAGATTTTTCCATATCGGGCGATTGGTGGAAAATGCAGAGCATTACATAAGGCTTGTTGGTCATAAAACTGATGGCTTATTCTGGTGACTAACAGCGCCTGTTATTGGGTAAACACCCGAATGGTGTCGAATTCCCCGTGAGAGCCCACTACTATACGTCTTTAAATAGATTTCACCTAACTGGTCAGACGCGTCGCTAGAGGGGAAGAGCTCGGGCAAATTTTCGTTACAACTTTTCCAAAAATCCGAAAAGATAAAGAATAAAGTGAAGCAGATGACTGATTCGTTTGTTTATTTGGTTTTGTTTGGTTTTGTTTTGTTTTGTTTTTCTTTTTTACTTTGGTTGTGTATTTGTATTTGTATTTGTCATTTTTATACTTTTGTTGTTTTGTTTTTAGAGTTTTTCGACCGAATAAGAAAATGTCATTGGATTTCAAGACTGTCTATATATAGTGGTTTGAAAATTGATTCAACACAAAATATGATCTCATCTCTCTTTTCATTTTCAAGTACAATTCACAATCACTATTTGAGATTCGTGAAACAAACAAGGTAATACAAAATAAATGTGGTTTTAGTTGTAACACACTGATTATAAATAGTTTTGCCTGGAATATGATTGTCAAAACAGTTTGAAGTTGATTCTGGCACGATTCAACCACTTCTATTTGCATTAAAAATGTGTACAGTACCTTTAATAGACTTAGAAATATTTCAAGGAAGATGAAGGTGTAAGTAGGCTAAAAAGTCATCAATTCTTTAAGAGCAACACTCGAATAACTGAATAAAAATTCCCTAAAATATATAAGTATCTCCGAAATACATAGATATCTGCATTTCATTTCTTGTATTGTATCATACACATTGCATTACAGCTGTACTAAAGTGAATTATGTAGTATGTATCAATGTATCATGTTTGGGTGATGTTACAAAGGTATTTTTTTCTGAAATAGTCCTGCATTGATCTTAATTCATAAGTACAATTGTGTAAATCTTATCGTATATATTTCAACTTGACAAAAGCCGAGTCAAGTCAAGAGTGAGAGAATTTACAGGTCCTCATTAAATACTTGGTAATCTTCTAAAAAGATATATTTCAGTGGGTGGGGGCTTTTCCGATATGAGGGCGCTTCGAATCTTTCCTAAGAATTAAAGTGTTCACCGCGGAGTCATCAACAGGATTTGACTTCTTAACTTCTTCTTTAAATGGGTTTATGTTCGCTAATGGTTATTTCTTGCATTTGAGTGCAATACCTAACCAAGGATGTATCGAAAATGTTCTTAAATTTTGAAATTCTTTGAAGCTCTGTTATTCCCCGCCGATATGTTTAAAAATATGGATGAAACATAATGAATCGTTGCAAAGCAATGGCGAAATGTCTTCGTGAAGAAGTCGGTCTCAGTGGAGAACATTTTAAGACTGATTGATGAGATTTTCACCAAATGAAAAAAATAATAGTAACATTTTATTTATCTATGTATTGCACAACTACGCCTTAAACATTTGATTTCAAGTGGATTGAGCGCCTTACAAATCTCATATATTATTATTATTATTATTATTATATTTATTGTTATTATTATTATTATCATCATTATTATTAATATTATTATTGTTATTATCATTATTATTATTGTTTTTATTATTATTATTTATGTAGCGCTTAATACTAAAGTCTATACGCGTTGTACTATTATTACCTCCGGTAATAGCCGAGCTCCCCTGATAAATCGCTCTGTCATTCGGGAAATTTCTTCCTACCGGGTACCCATTTACATTAACACCTGGGTGGAAAGTGGCAAATGTAGATAACATGTCTTTAAAGAACATTAGTGCCGTGACGTAGCCACGAGACCACGACACTCCTACGATGGTGGGGGTTAAATACCTATTCAGGAATACCTGATTGACTATTAAAATTAGATAATAATAGAGTGGCGAGAATGATACTGGATGCACATCCGCGAACTCATATTATAGTTGACATGTTTACTACTCTAAATTGGCAAGAACAGCCTATGCGATGGAATCAACATAGATTGATCAAAGTGTATAAATGTCTTAATGATCTCACACCCGATTACTTGAAGAAGAAGAACAAAATAAAAGGCCTATTCATTCTTTTGACACAAGACTCCGTATTGATGGTTCGCTGAATAATACAATCAGATTATTTAACACTGCTGCAAGTCGTACTTTTGAATACATAGGATATACAGGGCGGAACAGTCTTAGTGTGAATCAAAGAAATAGTCGCTCATTACATGCCTTTGGATTGTCACTGAATAATCCAATTTAATAGCTGATATACATGTACATACCAAAGACAAAACGTTGAGATATGATCGAATCCTGACGAATGTTGCTACTTTTGTAATCAAATCATTTTTACCCTCCATTTCACAATTATTTTCCTTAATGATGTTTGTTTTAAATTGTATGGTTAGGTTTAGTTCTAAGTTTCTTTTTGTTGGTATATTTGTTTGTCATTGGGTTTTGGTTTTGGTTTATTTTTTGTTTGTTGTTTCTGTAATTTTCAACTTCAGTCTTTGAATTTGCCTTCATTATTGATAGTTTATACTTCATTCTTAGTTAAATCTTTGTCTGGTACATGTACAGTATATAGAACTTAGCAATTAATTTGTCTATAATTTCAATCTTCAATCATAATTATTATTGTCTAGGCCAGGGGTTCTCAAACTTTTTCCTTGACGGTCCAGATGTGATTTCTATAAAAGCTAAAAGGTCCGAAACACTGGGCAAATTTAGTTTACTTAATCAGTTATTTCCATACACATAAGTTTGTGATATTATAAATACGTGTCTTTACATCAGTGGCGGATCCAGGGGGCAGGGGCCCGGGCCCCTCCTAGAAAAAACAGGTAAAAACACCCTTTTTTGTGAAAAAATGAAGATGGGCCCCCTCCCCTGGCGCTCAAGGGGGGAAACTGAGCGAAAAATCGACCGGCACGATTTTCCAATTTTCCATTTTCGGAGGCCAAAAAAAAAATTGTACTCACTACCCCCTACTGAGCGGAAAATCGGTCGGCACGGTTTTCAAATTTTACTCCCTTGCATGTACCTTAATTTCAAGAGTTAAGACCGTCAAAATTGGTATGCATGTAGCTTATATCAGTGGGGAAAATGGCAATGTTTTCTGGCAAAAAGCTGCTCAAACCAGTAAACTTTGGCACATATGGAGTGATTGCAAGACGAAGGCATCGATGCAAATGTTCAGACAATCTACTCCTAATATCTACAGTACTGGAACTTGTACACTGAAGAAAATGAACCTTGTTTTAAACTTTTAGGTCTAAGTCTAATCTAAGGGGATTGTTACAATTTAACCCTAAAAATGCCGGGTCATTTTGGTACTTTCTCAGCCGAGGGGGGAATGTCCCCTCGGAATCTCGGCCATGGAATGACGAAAAATTCTTAAACTAAAACTGAAAGAATAAGTCCATGAAATTACATATCTATGTCTCAAATGATTTGTTAATTATTACCAATTTACTGTTCATATATCTGCGAAGTGGCAATTCTATACATTGTTTACAAAACATAATTCATGGGAAAATGTTCATTTTGGCCACGCGGCGATTTTTGACGCTATACGCAGTAACCATGGTACCATTTGGTCGAAATTACATAAATTTGGTATCAAAAGATAGGGGATCGGTGTGGATGCCCCGGCCCTTTAAAGGTTAAAAAAAAAAAAAGCCACCCAGGCGGTCCGGACTGACATGCCCCGCGGTCCGGACTTTGAGAAGCCTTGTCTAGGCCAACATGGCCAATGTGGAAAGCTTTTGTAACTGACAATGCTACTCTGTAAATATAAAAGCTACAAATAAACAAATAAATAGATAAAAAAAGATCATCACCCTCATTGCCATGACAGTTATCATCACAATCGCCGTCATTGTCATCATCATCCTCATCGTCATCATCACCAACATCATTATAATCATCACCTACATCATCATCACCATCACCAGCATCATCACAATCGCCGTCATTATCATCATCCTCATCGTCATCATCATCACCAACATCATTATAATCATCACCTACATCATCACCATCATCACTTTCATCACAATCGCCGTCATCATATCATCCCAATCGCCATCATTACCATCCTCATCGTTATCATCATCACCAACATCATTATAATTATCACCTACATCATCATCATCATCACTATCATCATCACAATCGCCGTCATTATCATCATCCTCATCATCATCATCACCAACATCATTATAATCATTACCTACATCATCACTATCATCACCATCAGCATCACAATCGCCGTCATTATCATCATCCTCATCGTAATCATCATCACCAACATCATTATAATCATCACCTACATCATCACTATCAGCATCACAATCGCCGTCATCATATCATCACAATCGCCATCATTATCATCCTCATCGTTATCATCACCAACATCATTATAATCATCACCTACATCATCACCATCATCATCACAATCGCAGTCATTATCATCCTCATCGTTATCACCATCATCACCAACATCATCATCATCATCGCCAACATCATCATTATAATCATCACCTACATCATCACCATCATCACTATCATCATCACAATCGCAGTCATTATCATCCTCATCTTTATCACCATCATCACCAACATCATCATCATCATCACCAACATCATCATTATAATCATCACCTACATCATCACCATCATCACGATCATCACCTACATCATCATTATCAACCATCATCACCATCTTATCACCTTTTCGCAAAGACCACAACAAAATGCTACCTAAAACTGCTGTTTTCATTTCCTTTCATACAAAATGTATAAACTCTTTTTATCACATACGTACATAGACCATGTACAAGAGAATAATATTAATAATACTTCGATTATGGTGTACGATTCATCTGTTTTCTCAATATCTTACAACACAATTCATGAAGAAAAAAAAAACATAAAAATTAACAGTTTGGCAGTTGACACTTTCCCCAGTATAAAATGAACGATACTGTTAAAACTGAATATGAACCGAATACAGAGGGCGCCATACACATTGCAAAATTATGAATACACAAACTAATGAAAAACGGGCGTGAATACATGTGTACAACGAAGAATATTCTCGTGTAAAAGACATCTTGAAAAGGAGAAGATAATTGTTAAAAAAAAAGTGAGATAATACTATGATTTTAAAGACCACAGGTCCTCATATATCATTGGTCATTAAACAAAAATATAAAGAAGAATTTCGGGAAATAATTCTGAGTCTTGATTCACGAATTTCACAGGGATTCTAATACATGGAATTAAAATATGAATAATTGGTAAGTACAAATTTCAGTGCATAATTCTTGATGGCATATCAAGTGGTATAAAAACTACAAATAACTATCACAGCATTTTGATGGTTTGAAAATGGCAGAAAAGCAGATCAAAATATCAATCAAAATATAGATTTTTGTTCACATGATTAGATTAATCTTTTTACATGATAAAAAAGTAGCTGCTTAGTGTTACAAATTTCTCAGTAAAATCAGCCAGATTTTAGTCTGTTTAAAAGTTTCTATTATTATAATCATACACGTTATTCAATCACATATCAATGTTAATTATGTTTAGTTATTAAGCTGTATTGTCGCTGAAAGGACTTCCTCTAGTAAAATCCTATAGTTGGAGATTGCTTTTTAAAAAGTGTATAAAATGCAGCAACATTGTCCTTGATCTTTTGATTAATACAAATACAATCACTAATCGCTTCAAATTCCATGTAATTATTACATTGAGGATAAAGAGGATCCTAAAATTTGAGATAAATAGTACACACAAGATAAAGAGGATCTTGAGATGTGAGACACACATACTCTCAATCAAAGTGATCTTAAACAGATGGTTTCAGTTTTTCACATCTTTTATCTAATAAACGATGTTAAATAATCTGCCATGTTTCAATTCAAACACAAATAATAATCCATCCATCAGGACATTTTCAATACAAGGAGGAGATTTAAATAAAGTTTGCAACCGCGATCACAAAACGGCAAATTCTGAGGTAGACAAATTTGAGGGGGTAAATCAAGAAATAATGACCTGTAGGTGCACCCCTAACACGTCAGTAATCAATAACAGTACTGAGGGTTACTACGGAAGGGTTATCCCCTAGTACTCATAATTATAAATGGACTTATAATGCCTTTTATTAAATGACTGCTTCGAAAAAATAGAACAGTATCCCACTATCCATCAGAGAATTAACCTGTCTTGCCTCTTTCAAAAGATCCCTCAAAAACATACTTCTTCCCTCGGTAACTTAAAGGCATCGTTTAACAATGTTAAATCTAAGATGCACGGCCTTACGTGTTATCAGAGTCTGTGATATGGTGTAATATTGAAGCCCCCAAAAATTGCACTTCAAAATGATCATGAAGTGCCTCAAAAAAGTACAAATCTTTGAGTGACCGGTTTTACCATACTCATTTTCCCCGATAGACTGTAGTGTTAAAAAAACTGTTAGCAAAACGAAAAATGAAATTTTGAATTCCAATCATAAATATCTTGATAATCAGATGGACGATTGATTGTAAAAGTCATGGGATCCTGACTGACTTAAAGGTTTGTAATTAAGATTGCAGCATGATCTAAATCCAGGATTTTGTTTCAGAATCTTTGGGCAATGTTACCGAGTCACTTTAACATTTTCTTACAAGAAAGCTAAACTTGTAGGTATTTTTTGCCCATTTTCCACATTGTTTGCTAAATCCAGGATTTTGTTTCAGAATCCGAGGCAATGTTACTGAGTCACTTTAATGCGATTAACCTATTCTTATATTTTATGTTATTATATATCAAGTTTCTGCTTCACATTCCGTTATTCTGCAATTCTTTCCTTTCAAATGGGCCTTGAATCAATAAGTAGAAGGAAATATGTATTGAGAACATTTGAAGGAATTTTTCATAAAAGTGGTACTGCATATCACATCACAAAGGCAATTATTTCCTATCACGTAGATCCTTAATCAATAAATAAAAGCAAACATGTAGATATGATTATAAAGATCCACCAAAGGGCATTTTAAAATGTACTGTTCAGAAGTCAAGACTCTGAAAAATATTTTATAATTAGTACTAGAAATGTGGATGCGATACAGGATTTCAGGGGAGCAACCTTTTTATCTCACAGTACATACATACAACAGACTGATTGTCAAAGTGTAATAGGAATACATAGTACATTAAAATAGGTTTGTGAATGGAAGGAACCTATAAAATGAGTGGATAAATAAAAAAAATAAAAATAAAAAGGAAGAGAAAGTTGATGAACAAACAAGTGAAATTGAGAAAGAGAAAAAAGACGGAGATATCGAGACAGAATTACTGAGAGAGAGAGAGAGAGAGACCAAGACAGAGTGAGAGAAACAGAGAGAGAGAGAGAGAGAGGGAAGAGAGAGGGAGAGATGTATTCTGCAAAAACCAGAAATGTGTGTGTGTTCATAAAACTTTCATTAATTTGCAAATGGTCAGGATTCACAAAGCCACAAAATAATGCTATAAAAAAGTAGCATGACAGAATTTTTGCAAGATCTTTTTGCCTCAAAGACATCTGTCACATGATGCTCAAAAGTTTTCTGTCTTACAGTAGATATAGAGAGATGGGAGACTGTGATATTTGTGTGTGTGTGTGTGTGTGTGAGAGAGAGAGAGAGAGAGAGAGAGAGAGAGAGATGGAGAAAGGCAAGATGGAAAGTGAGAGAAAGGCTGCAACTGACACACAAATAGACAGATAGTTAAAGTGATAAAGAAAGAGAAAGAGAAAGTGACAAAGACAGAAAGACAGACAGAAACAGATAGACAGAAACAAATACTTTAAATCTCGGATAACGAAAATGAAAATGGAGAGGAGATTGCTAATGGGAAGAATACAACATGGTTTCACCTTTTAAGAAGACTGAAAAACAAAACAAAATGGCAATCTTGAAAATATATAATTGGATGAAATCAATGCGAAATTGCAAAAGAAGCAAAATAATTGGCTAGTCTGCAAAAATATAGAACAAATCGGAACAAGAGGAAACATATAATTATAAAGCAACAAACTACTAATGAAATTACACTATTTTGGTAAGTTATTATAAATTTGTTATAATACCTCGATGGAAAACCACGGGAGGAGAATCAGAAAGGTTTAAAACCAGTTATTTGCATTAACAGTAACATCATCAGCAACATAAAATGCTTCATTACTTGACACAAGATGGCGCTAGAGCCCAACATGTAGCTCTAAAGGAGAGTTTGTCATTTTTGGCATTTAATGAAATGATAAATTAACTCATATGTTTGTGTTAGATGTATCTAATATTTGTAATAGGCAATGCTAGGGCAGAATATTATCAATCCATGGGGGGGGGGGGGTAATGAGATGGTCTTATTTTTATTATACACTATCAAATTCATCTCATTTCTTTATCAATAACAACAACAACAACAACAGAAAACTTCAGCACCATCAATTCTTCAATTCCTAATGACAGAATATTATACTAGTTTTCACAGTACTTTCATAGATTACAAATCGTAACTTTAAATAGTCATTATTTTGTTTGAAAATAAGATTTACGATTTGGTTATGCTTCGTTATTGTCAAGGAATTTAAGAGATTGTTCAAAAGAACATAGTACCAAAAGAATTTGCCGTATCTTTAAGGAACCGGCTTGATTAGTTCTCAAAGTGTGCATCCACAGTAGCAAGATGAAGGTGGTTTAAAAGTACTGGAGGAAACTTTAAGTACAAATTTGATCACGGACTACTCTTCTTCTAGCCTTTTCATTTGGGGTGGGCATCTTACTCAGGTAAGCTACACTGTTAAGAAAAATATTTGCATAATTTCAAAGAGCATTGTAACATGCCCTTATAAATCGGCTAAGCCGGATACCTCTACTTTAAATGAATCGTTAAAAGAGAAAAAAACGATGCACCAAAGTTTAGTGGAGGGTAAAGGTGCGTGAGATGAGCAGTTCCAGATGACAGACACACCGGTTCCACGGTGACTACAATTTTTGTATCGTTACGCTTCATACGTTTGCAGACCCTTCTTGTTTGCTTCTTGATGGGACGTTGATAATTTTTCACACTATTCTTCGCGTGTGAACAGACCTGATGGCAAATGCACCAATCCGCTTGAACGAACAATGAAGGAACAACGAACAAGGATGTCTCATACGCAGGATTGGGAGAAGAGATAGATATAACACAGAGGGTTGGTTCCAGTGGTCATCGGTGCATTACAAATTAATATAACACAGATAAGAAATAAATACGCTTGCAAAGATGAGATGCTTCCTTTCCTGCTGGTCATCTGCTTCCGAAAACGGTCATTTTCCAACAGCGAACAATATATAAAACGAAAAAAATATATATATCATATATGTATATCCCTGATATAAATTTCAATATAAACAACGGTCATGTACGTGACCTGTCTCCAAGTCCGTGCAATAAAATCTCATATCCTTCCATCGCCTACCAAAGTTCTTTGACCTTTAGCAAGAAAGGAGGTCGGAGTTCACCTGCTTTTCTCGAAGTAGGTCATAGTTCAAAGACTTTCCAGATGCGATATGGTCCCCGCTCGAATGAGTTAACCCGTTTATTCAAATCTTTCGAGTGCGTGATGAAGAAAATATAATGTCTCTTTTGTGCTTTTTCGTTTCTTCGCTACGTGGAGTCCGTGGCGGGTGACGGAGGAGGCGGATACGGGTTGAAGAAGCTCCGCTCCGTTGACGGCGACGGCGGACAACTGTCGAAATTGTCGCTTAAGTACTGACTGTGCGGCGTAGGCGGAGGTGGGTAAGGTTCAGAGTCATAGTTCACCGCCTCCGGATTGGCAATGTTCGAGTGGCTGTACTTGCCTTTTTTCCGCCGCGATTTTGAAATGTTTGTGTATTTATGGTGCGGCACTGGCGGTGCGGCGGCGGCCCCTCCCATAGAGTACGGCTCGCTGTCTTCGCAGATGTCCGTCGAGCATGGCGTCGGCGGAGGTGGAATATATCGTAATTTGTGATGTCTGGAGAAGGCGAGGGATCAGAGAGAGACAAAAACAAAAGATGCATGTTATAAGAAATTGTTAAACAGAGAGAATCACAATCATGTTCCATATGATGTAGACATGGGACCAAGAAGAAATATCATAGTTTACCAAGAACAAAAGCATTCAAAACCAATTCTTCTCATGTTACATTGCAGCTGTGACATTTTTCCCCCCAACTATTTGTTTCTCTACTTTTTTCTTTTGGTTCTCAGTAGCAAAGGAAGGGGAAAGAAGGCATCCAATTCATAATTAAAACCAGAAATTATCCCGAAGACAAAACTTTGCAAATTTGAAGAGTTGGAATTCCCCACTGATCTAGATTTGGGAAAGTTACGTGATGAAATTCTATCATTTACAAACATCTGTTACTGTTAAAGTCAGTTTCCATGTGCAGAAGGCCATAATTCGCTGACACCAGTCTTGGTGGAAATAACATTGATGGGAGTACAAATCTGCACACAGCAAATCCATAGGCCAGTCAAGAATTATCCCCTAATCTCTCGGAGAGTCTAGCTTCGGATCCCGCTTCGGATCCCGCCTCGGATCGGGTGAGGGAAAAGCAAAGCATTGCATAAGGTCGTATGGTCATAAAACTGAAGGCTAACCCTGGTGATTGACAACACCTGTTATTGGGTAAACACCCGAACGGTGTCGAATTCCCCATGAGAGCTGACTTCTATGTGTCTTTAAAATCCCTGTGTAACAAATTTCAGATTTGTTTTTTTCCTTTAAAAATATGTAAGGGGGTTAGAGTGAACCCAGAAGCTTTTTGATCGTTTTTGGTTGTACATGTAGGTCCGTAAAGTGGCACTGTTTTTTTTCTTCATCACAGCGCAGTAGAGTACATTTATATAGTAGCTACGCTATATATATTGATCTAATTATTATTTTGAATTATCGAACTATTTTTTCATCACTTACCTATAAGGTCTGAAATTACTGAGTGATGGGTTTTGGACGGGGGCGTAGTAGATCTCGGTTGTGCACTGGGATCTCTCTGTGGCGGGGCTGGGAGGGGGGTTTAGGGTCTCCTTGGGGTAATTACTGGTCCCCGTCGAGCTGAACATCTCCGAGGAACAGGAGGACGCGCCTGTGGGGAGGTTGCGCTCGTAGAAACCGGTGCTGCTCTCCCCTCCACTTCCGCTCTTGGGGGAGACCTTGGAAGAGCAGGAGTGGAGGTTGGTGGTCTTGGGGTTCGGTCTTCCAGAATCTGTGAGGGTGAAAGGAAGGAAAGCATCATGAGATAACTCTGGCTAGAGTCTATTTAAATGTGTGTTTTTAAATTATAATCATATCCAACGGTTTATAAGAAGATTATCAATTGACTGATTTCAACAGTTTTTACAAAATTCTAACATTCCTTTCCAGGCTTATGTACAATTGTAGGCACTTACAATTTCAAACTTCAAATAATCCTTATCCTCTTTATAAATTTATACACAGATATTTGTAGGTTAGTTTCATCATTGGTGCCTCTATAAAGTTGCATGTTATCTCGTTTGTGAAAATTAAAGTCTCCCAATGGCAACCAATTTCAAATTTGAACACTAACTGACCTTAGAATCTATATCAGTTGAAACATACATGTTTATCTCACATTTACGATATTTTTTGGGGTGACTTTGTTTTGTTTTAGTTCGGTTTTATTTTCCAATGACAAAAAATAGAAAACTTACTGAGGTATTTGTGGGTGATGTGCTCTTTGCCAAGCTGGTTAAGCATGAGAACCGTGGAGAAGTTTTGGTCCGCCGGGGTGCCGTAGTCCTCCTGGCTTCCAGACTGCTGAATGCAACGTCGTCGGCACAGGAAGAACGTCCCGATGACCATGATGGCCAGGGAGAAAGCTGCGACGAGCGTGCCAACGAGGGCGGTGTTCATCCGCCTCCCGCCGTGAGGGGTGTAGCCGGGCGGTATGTCACTGGGAGACAGGTCTGCGTAGATTGATGATCAAAAGAGAAGATTTAAAATTAGATATCAGATTTTTTTTTTTTTTCTACAGATCTGGTGGGACCATTGTGAATATAAAAAGCAGTCCAGAGCAAAAAGTTTACAAATACTTCAAGAAAGAACAAAAAAAGAGAATGTTCAAATGATGCGACAAGACAAATACCAACGAGGCAAACAAATTTGTTAGTGTACTTACTTGCAGCTACTATATCAGTTTACAATATCAAACTATAACGATAATATCCTTCCAAACGTCTCAATATCATTCACGTATTCCTATAAAATGAGAAATTTTACAACACCTTGTTGGGCAGTGTTTTATGAAAATTTATAATTTCAATACTCATATATATTTCATTCTAATATAGTATATTTTATTCCAAATTCTTAGCAGGAAGATAACCATTAGAAGTGCAATAACATGTTGCTACACAGAATCTCTATTTTGCTCATGCATGGAGGTTATTTTTTCACGATACAGCATAAAAGTAGGGTGACAAGCCAGGTGATGATTTTGTCTCTCGAAAGTTACTGGTATCAACGAATTAAGAGAAGAAGAGGATAGGGACTTACAACAGCCAGCATGCTCATCGCTCCCGTCCACACAGTCGATGATCCCATCGCACTCGGCTCCCTGCTTGACAATGCACTGCCCATTCAGGCACGGGAACGACTGCGGGTTGGAACACTGCGGACACTGCTCCTCGTCGCTGTTCCCGTAGAGGCAATCCGGCTTTCCGTCGCACCGCAGGGAACGGTCAATGCACTGGATACCGCTGCATTTGAATTCTCCTGCATCGCATTCAACTGTAGTGGGAGCATAAGACAAGGGCTTACAGTTGTTAAATTCAGAATTTTCCAAGATTTTGTTCATCTATACAGGGTTTCATGCATAAGTTATTCATGTTATATCACATGAAGGTAATATACACGTTTTGTTTTTGTATTTTGCTATGATGGAATTTTCATTGAACATCTTTGTGACATCAAAATGATGAACAACAACAGCAGCTATCAATTAACATTATTCTCTTACAAGAAAACTAAACTTGTAGGTATTTTTTGACCATTTTCCAAATTGTTTGCCCTGTGCACTCACAAAGACAGCTACAAAAGAAGCAAATATCTCTTACAACAGACTATAATATATATTGATTCTTAACCCAACTTTATGAGAAATTGAACCTGCTTAAAAAATGGAAAACAGACTACATGAATCGTCGAGCCACTCCCGCCACTCATCCTCTCCAAGCGCTATAGTCCTCCTTAGAACTATAAGCTAAGAAAGATAACCAACAGTCTTTTTCAAGACTACACCAACACCCTCAAGAAAGATTACCGAGAGTTCTTTTCAGAACTCCTCAATCCTCCCTCTCTCTCACATGGTGCACCCGCAAGCCTACTGCATAGACTACATGTACATGTACATTTACCTGTATGAAACAACTTTCCTAGTCTCCCTTGTATCATCTTTACATACAGATGTAATTACATTGGTAATATATAAGTACAAACATATGTAATCTGTTAAAGAAGGAACTAATGGGAGAAGGAGGGGCAGACCAACTAGGACATGGACGAATAACATCAAACAGTGGTCCGGAATGTCATTTGAGCAGCTAACTAGAACAGCTGAAGACAGATAGTTATGGAGAACCTGTGTCCCAAGGTCTATTTTAATGTTGCCCCTATGGCCTCCAAGCTATGGGAAATAGTTATATTAAAATGTACATACCACATTCCATTTCGTCACTAGCATCCTCGCATTCAGAGAAACCGTCGCACCGCCAGCCAATGGGAATACACGCAATGTTCCCAGAGACACAGCTGAACGCATCGGGCGCGCAGGTCGGGGGTTCAACGCACGTCTCGTCATCCACGTCCAAGACCAAGTTGAGGGGGCAGGAGCATCGGGCACTGCCGTCGGGTGAGATGATGCACAGATGAGAGCATTCGCCGTTGTCAATCAGACACGGGTGGTCCTCTGAAGAGTAAAAGAGATCACAAAATAAATGAATTCTTTAACGACGTAATCTACGATGTTACTTCTTCATTTATCTACTCCACGTTAGCACAATAAGCCTGCATTCGTCCTTTCCACATACTTGTATTTGGCATGTGTGCACTTGTAAAATTGCACCTGGCCAGATCACTCCCAGGGAGCAAAGCGTGTGCACTATCATGTGCGGATTAGCAACTGAATCCAACCACTGGGCGATAATAATTAGTACAATTTTAAGCTTTTTGAAACATAGTATTAAGCACTATACATATGTGACTTTTGTTTTGTTTCACATCTAATACTAATATCCTATTAAAGTGGAAGGAGAAGTTCTCACCCATCAGGTTGCCATCCACCGCCAGTACATCGGTCAAGCTCACCATCTGACCTTTGACCTTATACGGATTCTTTCCATCCAGCTTGTCTGCTTGCTTGACTGCCTCGGCCTTGCGGTCAACCCAGTAGAGGTGGTCATCCAAGATGGTCAAACCAACTGGACTCGCTAGCTCAACCGTTAGTCTTAGTACATCCTTGCCTGCAGATTGAAATTGGAATTGAAATTGAAATTGGAAAGAAAAATTGGAATGGGAAATGGATTCACAAAATACATCAGCAGAGGTAGAGGGAATCGGCAATGATGTTCAACCCGACTAGACCCGCCACCTCGACCGTTAGTCGCAGAACATCCTTGCCTCCAAATTGGAAATGAAATGGGATTTGGAATTTGGAATTGAAATTGAAACTGAAATGAAATTCATAAATAGAGGAATTCACCCATGGTGGTCAGCTTGACTGGATAAACATCAGTCCCAATACATGCATGCATGTAAATTGAAATTAAAATTGAAATTAAAATTGAAACTGGAATTGGAATTGGAACTGGCACTAATTTTTGAGGGGAATTGGAATTTCTACCCAATACAGGTTGTCATCTATGATATGCAAGCCTGTCTAGACTATTTTCTCATGAATTTGAATTCAAACTGAAATTGTGTTCTGAAAAGAAATTGATATTTGAAATTGGAAATTGGAAAATAAAACTGAAAATTGAAAACTGCAAGACGGTTGACTAGACTAGACCTGCTAGCCCAACTGTCGGTCTTCATATCTTTTTGACTCCAAATTGAAACTTATGTTTCAATGAAAATCAATATCAATATCGAAATCGAAATAGAAATTGAAATAGAAATTGAAATTGGAATTGTAACTGGTAACTAACCTGTGATTGTGGTACTAATGACATAGTCCAGTTCTTGGCTAATCCAGTAGATCCTCTCGCTACGATGGTCTGCGGTCAGGGTGCGCGGCCGGCCCAGACCCTCCGTCACGATAACCATGTGATCCTCACCGTCGAGGGCAGCACGTTCGATCTTCGGCAACAGGCGATGGTTGGTCCAGAACATTAATCTAAGAGGGGTGAAAGGGGAATTACATAATTAAAGAAAGGGTAAGGGGGAAAATAAATGTTCAGGTTGTGCATTCATTGTACTCCCATGTGGAATAAAAATCATAGTTGCAATGTCCCAAGAAAATGGTTGCTGAATAAATGCTTTCATATCTCAAACATGACTAGAAAGTGTTTACACGTTTGGATCAATTTGTATTAAAAATGTGTGTGTAGTCCCACATATCCATATCTTGCCACAGGACATTAGTGCTGTAGCAGGGATTTGAACCCCAAACCATGAGCTACATAGTCCAGGGACTTATAATCTAGACCACGACACCTCTACCTTCTATATAACATACATGTACTTATAGACGTTGTCAAACTAAGATATGGGAGCTTTTTACTGTTAGTGTTTTACAGCAAGATACAGAAAAATGTGTAACATAATAATCCCAAAACCCATTCAAAAAACAAATTTGATATCTAAACAGTTCCTTTCACGGAGCAATTGCATCACCAGGGACACGTTTCACAAAGCCTTTTTTCAATGACAAATGACAAAATCAGTGACAAATCTGCTGATAACCAATCAGAAGCAAGGATTTCACTAGCTTATAACAAAAACTGTCATTTGTCACTGATGACAAGTTTTGTGAAACGGGACCCAGTACTCCACTTTACCTCCACACTAAAGCCTTGCCCCTATATACAATAATACTGTAATTAAACAAGTTGATTAAGTTCCACACAAAAAAGCTATCAAGGTAAAAAATAATATCCTTAATCATACCCTTTTTCTGGCATGAGAGCAAGGAGGCGTGGCTTCTGCAGCTTATCGCTAATGACCACGCCCACTGCGGAGCCATTGAGCCGCGTGACGTTGATTGTGCTCTGATTGGCGCATGTCCAGAAGAGAAGACGACTGTAAGGGTCAATGGCCATGTCGGTGGGTTCAAAGGGCGTCCCTCCACCAGGGTTGGCTATAAAGGTCCGTTGCTGCAGAAAAAATAAATGGGATGACTAAAAATTTAATTTTTTTCTCAATATGTATGACTTGGAATGGTCTTTTCTTTGTAGAGGATTTGTAAAAATATAATCTCCATAATATATTTTCAGTAGTGCCCCAAGAGTAAAGGCACTTGGGAGAAAAACAGAAATTAGTGATTTTTTTTTGTACACGACAAACAGGAGAGTTATCTGCGACTATGTCACAATCCACTGAACAAATTGCAAATTTGAGATTCGCATAGATGTAGTGATCTCATAATTCAAACATTCTTATTATTGGTCTGATTTATTTCCAACTTTCGCTATTCCGTTTCTCTAATTTTTCTGCTTTCATTCAAATGAACTAATTACAAGGGTTGGATTTCCCTTTTGCAGCCAACATCAAATTCTGTAGAACTTTGCAGGAATTATGAATATGTCATTTATGTCCTATCTGTGAAATTTAAACATTAGCAGTGTCCTAGTATTCAAATTATGCAAGGAAACCTGTTTACTTTCTAGACTTCCCTGTCAAGACACTATTGAGTGACTGACCGACATCTTTTTTTCTTTGGTAATAACATACATAAAATGAGCTGTAACAGGTACATGAGTATTTGTCTACATCAATAACCCACTACTTGTAATCTTTGTGCAGCACAAAACGTACGACCATTCGGTAAAAGGGTCTGAAAATCAGACTATTACTCAGGTGATTGCAATCACTTATGTTGATTCGATAACTGATGTTCGTTATTTTCCCACAAAAAGCCATTTTCAAACCCTTTCGTTTTGAGGGAAGTTCTGAATAAGAATTGTCTTTCAAATGCCATTGGAATTTAACCTTTTCATTTTTTTGACCTGCAAATGGGACATAGTACCTTTAAGGCTTGTTTAGATACGATGTGGTAAACCACCACCCCAAAAAAACTTTTTTACATGTGCTGATTAATAGAACAGGGGGGTGTTTCACAAAGATCCTAAGTTGAACTTATCTCTAAGTTGGACTTAATTATGGAAAGCCGTTAGCATCTATGAAACTATTTTGTAAAAGTTATTTTAAATGGCATAAAATGTTGATTCAAATCATTCATATTTTCTATTATCAAGGAGACACACGTTCTTGATGTGGAATTTATAAAAAGTCTAAAATACTTGAATTTATTTTAAGGCTACCAATGGCTCTCCATAATTTTTAAGTCCAACTTAGAGATAAGTTCAACTTAGGATCTTTGTGAAACACCCCCAGGATTAAACGGTGTAAATGGTAATAACTGAATCAACACGTACCTCAATTCCATTATCGTATGACCTCTTGATGTCGTTACTGCTCTTGTCAATCCAGTAAACTCGCTTCTCGTCAAAGTCATAGGCGATTCGTCGGATGTTGCGCACGCCGTGGATCGGGAGGATGATGTCCGGGCTGTCCTTGAAGTCAAAGGTTATCCGGCTGATGGAGTTGCGCTGGCTGAACAGGAGAAACTTCTCTGGGGCTGTTTGGGAAAAGGAATAACACAAAGATTAAAATGCAGTAGCTCTACCGATATGATATCACTCAAGAAAATATTAACGCTCTAGTAGCTTTCTTTGCATCACTGCTAGTTTGCGACACGTGCAATTTTGCATTAAACAATAGGCACCAATTAACAGAAGGATTGCTTTGTGGAACAGCATGGCTTTGCCAAATCTTGATCAGCTCCATGACAACCCTATAAACGCCCGTATACATTAAACTTGCACTAGAAACAGTTAAATAATTCCTAACGTCTTTGTCATGGTAAATACAATATTGCACAGGAGGGAGAGCATTTGTGTGGCATAAAAAGAAGAAAAAGTGACCTGCAAGTCTTGACTGTAATGTTTATACCAAAGGTGTTTCAACAATATACTACATTATGTACCCAGCAGGCATGCCTGATCATAAACTTCAGTCTTAGCTTTCCACTATTTAGTTTTGTTTTAAAGGTACTATGTCCCATTTACAGGCCAAAAAAATGAAAAGGATAAATTCCAATGGCATTTGAAAGACAATACTAATTTAGAACTGCCCTAAATAAAAGGGGGCTTGAAAATGTCTTTAAGTGGAAAATAACGACTATTAGCTGTCGAATCGACTTAGGAGCTATAGAGCCAGTAAGTAATAGTCTGATTTTTCAGACCATTGTACCGAATGGTCGTACGTTTTATGCTGCGCAAAGATTCAATCAGTTTAATTTTGGCCATTACAAGAAGTGGGTTATTGATGTAGACAAATGCTCATGTACCCTTTACAGCTCATTTTATGTATGTTATTACCAAAGATGAAAAAAGCCAGTCAGTCACTCAATAGTGTCTGACAGTGAAGTCTAGCAAGTAAACGGTTTTCCTTGCATAATTTGAATATTAGGACACTGCTAACGTTTAAATTTCACAGATAGGACATACATGACATATTCATAATTCCTGCAAAGTTCTACAGAATTTGATGCTAGCTGCAAAAGGGACATCGTATCTTTAAAGGATAGAGTTAGAGTATTACATAGAGAAGGTGAACATTTAGAAAAAGAAAAAAAAATATGAAGAATCAAATATACCAAAAACAAAATAGACAACGAACGAACCGAAAGTAAGAGGCATCCAAAATATTTGTTATAATTCAAAGTTTATTTACGCTTCAAAACTTGCATATAAATGCTAAGGCTTTTATGGCTTTGGTCACACATGCAAACTTTCATGATTTGCAGTGTGCTTCCAGGCCCCATTTCACAAAACTTGACATCAATAACAAGTTACAATAACTGTTATAGCTGCTGCATTGACTGCTGTAAGCAAATTTGTTACAGAAGTAGATAAAAAGTTTTGTGAAACAGGGCCAGGTCAGAAAAAAGATTAGCTTACGTGAGCATGTCCTGTTGTCCGAGTTGAGGGTGTAATGTGTGCTGCATCCACACACGTAGTCCCACTCATCGCTCGACGCGTTGGGATGAGAGAGGCACAGCTGCTCACAACCTCCATTCTCCTCAGTACACGGGTTCCAGCCTGCAATTGAGAAGAACAAAAAATTATTGCTTTAAGAAGAAGATATGAACTTCTCTGTATCTCTTTCCCCTGAATGGTCTTTATACCGGTTTCTAAACATAACCATTTGGCTACAATCATTCTACATTTTTTGGTTTGGCTCAATAACTTTTGATTCAGAGCCCCACATTTCTGCACATGCTGCATCCATAGTGCGTCTAGTGCGTTTGATGCCAAGAATTTTTAAAAGCAAAATAAGCTTTAAAATCCCTAAATTGGCAACACTTTGAGAGATTTGCAATAAGTTTTTATAGCCCCACATTTCTACACATGCTGCATCCATAGTGCGTCTAGTGCGTTTGATGCCAAGAATTTTTAAAAGCAAAATAAGCTTTAAAATCCCTAAATTGGCAACACTTTGAGAGATTTGCAATAAGTTTTTATAGCCCCACATTTCTGCACATGCTGCATCCATAGTGCATCTCGTGCGTTTGATGCCAAGAATTTTTAAAAGCAAAATAAGCTTTAAAATCCCTAAATTGGCAACACGTTGAGAGATTCGCAATAAGTTTTTATAGCCCCACATTTCTGCACATGCTGCATCCATAGTGCATCTAGTGCGTTTGATGCCAAGAATTTTTAAAAGCAAAATGAGCTTTAAAATCCCTAAATTGGCAACACGAGAGATTCGCAATCAGTTTTTATAAAAAATGGGCCACTTTTCAACTTTTCGACAATATTCTTGCCTATGTATATAGTCTTCAGAGACATAACATTTTATTTTAACAATGTAGCAATAAAAGAAAATTTGTTATTGTTGCCAATTTGAAGAACAACATGTGATCAATTTAGCCCTAGAAATAAATCCTGTCCTAATAAACTAATCTTAAGATGATAAACACTAACCAGCCTGTCTTGAAGAGTGAAAGACCAAAATGTCCATGACATAGTCCAAGCCCCCCTGGATCCTGGTCCTGTTGGCCCCGCTGGTCTTGTTACACCTCTCGATGGTCTGGGACTCCCAGTCGGACCAGTAGACGTAGTCCCGGAACTGCGTCACTCCGAAAGGATGGGGTAGCTCGTCCGTGAAAAGGTGGCGATGATCCTCACCTGGGGATTAAGATCACGTTGATGAATAGAACAAGTTAAATCAAATCAAATCAATCTGTTGACAGCAAAATTGGCTGAGCTGCAGAATAACCCACCAGGCATGAGTAAATTGTATTAGGGTTAGGGGTATTGAACTATTGATAAAAGGTACACTCAGCTACGTGCGAGTAAAAACAACTACCGTGTTTTAACGGAGCTGGGTCTTTTGAACCTCTTGCTTGAAGCTGTTAATAGAGGTACAGTTAACTGTGTTCTGAGGGAGGGGGTTCCAGAGTCCTATTGTATCCCAGAAGAAACTCCTCTGGTAGGCAAGCGGTCGGGCAATGTTATGATTTTTGTCAGGCTTGGGCCCTAGGATGAGGGTTTGGGTTAAGTGTGTCCAGGGTTAGGGTTACTTCAAACAAGAGAAAGACTGAAAGTGACCACTATTCAAAGAGGTCGCCATAAAAACAGGTTTGACTGTACTAAACAATCATGTAGGTGGATTTGACTGCATTGGTATGTCAAGCAATTAAGTCATAAAACTGTTAATATTAAACCTTTAAATGACATTGTAAAACTAAATTCTGTATATACTCCAAAATCTTAATTATTGTACAGAGCAAATTGGAGAGGACCTCGCAATGCTCAAACATCCACCAACCTGTTCCTCTCATTTTTCTGCTTTAATTATTGGCTTCGATTGTATTTGAATCACAAGAAATGCTTGTTGGGCATCTCTACCTCTACTCGTAAACACTTACCGATCATGTTGGTGGATTCGACTGCGTTGGTGTCGTAGGACGCCCAGTAGAGTCTGCGGTCCTCGTAGTCGATGGTGAGACCGCTGGCCCTGCCACCCTGGTAGAGTATCTCACGGTTGGTCCCGTCCATGTAGGCACGCTCAATGTGTGACTCGCCGTCCCACTCGCACCAGTACATGTACCTGATGGAATATGGAGATAATGGAGGATTAGTGAGTTACGCTGGTTGCAAATACGCCATTGAATTGCATTTAAGATACTTTTGCTTGTTTACAAAGCATTGAATGATCAAGCCCAAAATTATATGTCTGAATTATTATCTTTTAAGTCGATCCATATGCAAGTAACTTACGAAGTACACGGGACAAGCTTCTTCTAAAGCTACCTCACACAAAAACAAAAGTACCTCTAGGAGATTGTGCTTTCAGATGCACCGCTCCAAAGCTTTGGAATAACCTACCACTAGACATAAGAAAAGCCTCATCTGTTCCTGTCTTTAAAGTTTTGTTGAAGATGCACTTGTTTTCAGGAGCTTTTGAATACTTCTATTTACTGTGTGTCTGTAAAGTAGCACTGCCAGGAGTTCTGATTTCATCACAGCACAGTAGAATATATCTACAGAGTAGTTGCGCTATATGGATTGATCTAATTATTATTTTGAACCTAAAATAATCTCTTATAGCCTTCTCTAACTCCTTCTTATCCCTACAATCGACCTGTTGCTGATGATGGCTTCTTGTAATGGCTTCGGTATCAACCCCTGCTTGGGGCACATGGAACTAGCTTTGTCTCACCTTTTCAACCTTTCTACTGGCTTGACATTTTTGTCAATCAAACAATTTATTTGAATATGACCATTTCTCTATTTTTAGCTGGTTGCCTTTTTTTCTATCGCATAGCTTGTAATCTCTGAACTTGACTCAATAGAACCAAAATTATCACTACAATATCTGCACATTTTATGTAGAGCCTCAAATGTTCTATATTTTGCTCTTTTTTGTTATACATGTGCATGTACTCTGTGGACTTGTTTATAAGTATTAGAATTTTAGAATTAAAATTAGTCATGAAATTTTACTTTGACAGTACATTTTGATTCAAGATTCAAGATTTTGTTTTTAATGGTTATGGTGAAATAGAAATAAATTGAATCTTGAATCAAAATGTACTGAACTGCACTTTATTGAAATGTATTGAAATGAACAAAGAAAAGATGGAACGCTTCACTCACCCCTCCATGGGGTCAAGCGCCAGTGACCGGGGCATGACGATGTCCTTCCAGATAATGACCCTTCGAGAGTTCCCGTCCAGCCGGGCGACCTCGATGCGTCTCTTACTCGTGTCCGCGAAGTAGATATTGTGGGCAAGCCAGTCCACGGCTAGCCCCTCTGGCTGCTGCAGACCGAACTCTATCACGTCTTGAACGTCCGTGCCGTTCATGAAGGCACGCGTCACTTTCTGTTTAAAAAAACAGGAGAAGAAAAATGGTTGAAGTGTGTGTGTGTAATTGTGTTTTTACAGACGTGTATCAATCAGATATGATTATTTACGTCTGGGGACCGACCTTTAACGTCATCATCTGAAAGACGTGACTCAGTTTCGAACCTGCGTCCTCGGCTGAATCAGTTTGTAACTTCCATTGTTAGCTGGAATACAGGCGCACGCCACAATGCCCTGTTGATGAACAGAAGAATTTTTAAAGCTTCAAACACGCTTTTCTGCAAGTAAATCAAATTCTATAACCTGCATCACACTGAATCCTACAAGCTTTGAATTGAACCATGGTGTCCACCTCCTGCATGGACTACAGGAATAAGCATAGGTTGCCAGATCATTGGCCAAGATACTACATGCATGAAGCATTTGGAGGTTTAAACATGCATATCCCCTTCCTGAACTGGGATGACAAATTTTATATTACCAGTATGGCCAGAAAAACTTAACTTCAAGTATTCTTGAATTTTGCAAAGGAGAAATTGTTATTTAAGCAAGGGTCTGTCACCTTTCCCCTGTCGATACAGTTATTGGTCTGTTAAAGCCTGTCTGCACTAGTTTGGCCAGGAGGGATTAGACCTCCTAGCATGGTCACTGACAGGTGGTTATCTCATCAACTCAGCTCTCAATTAACATAAGGAAAAGAGGATCATGGGGGACCAATGGGCACCGCTTAGCCATTGTTTTCTATATAGAGGGAGCAAGTAGCTACAAGTAGTGCAGTGGGGCTTTAAATGGTCTCTTGACTGGTTACCTGAATCAGCCTTATCATACTTGGGGCCCATGGTAGAAACTTCAAGTAAATGCATTCTTATAAATTACAAACTGTTCAGTGATAAAATCAGCCATGCTGTACTTCAATGACATATACAATCTTTTCAAATAGATATTTTTCTTTCTTTTTCACACTTGTGAAGACTGTTAAAACTTCAGTGCATATTATGAGCCATAAAAAGATATAACAACGATGCAACAGCAACTACAATAAAAAGAAACCTGTAGTCCCATACCTTTGCTTTTGAGTCGGTCCAGTATATCCTGTTATCCAGGATATCAAAGTCCAGAGCTGTAGCCTCCTCGATCCCACTCAGCGGAATCTCCACGTCCTTGTACGTCGTCTCCAGGGAAATGCGCCGGATGTCCTCAGTCCGTAGAAAGAGGAGGAACGCTTCGGGGACGATGCAGGTCTTCCCGTCGGCGAGGAGCTCGTGACCCATGGGGCAGGCGCAGATTTGACCATGAGGGCGGTAGAGGCATAAGTGGCTGCAGCCTCCGTTGTTGGTCCCGCAAGAGTTAGTGCCTGTGTGCCAGATAAAGAGGTGTAAAAATATTTGATAACATTCCCTTCAGTCAAAAGTATACAGAGAGGGCTTGAGTTGTGGTAAAGATGAAAGACAATTTGTGGGCTTTCTTATTCTTTATAATACTTATATCAGTTTGGAAGAATATAACAGTAGATATGTCCCTTGAAAAGGATATTGCTTGTCAAATTCCCCAATACTCGAAATATGACGAGAAATAGCTGAAATGTTTGGACCGACTACATGAAATATATGATAGATAACTGGATCAAACATGCCAAATGAGTGTGTAGTCCCATACACCCACTTCTGTGTGTAATGCATGTGACTTTCAGGAAGACCGAGCCAAGATATTTTCCTTTTATTGATTCCAATAACCTCAGAGTATATCCTGCATGTATGTGCGACATAATCAACCTTTCCAAATTACTTCCAGACAGTTTTGTTCACAATGAAAAAACATGACCAGTACACAACTTAAACTGTAACCCTTTTAGGGTTTATTTTCAGGGCTAAATTGATCAAATAATGTTCTTCAAATTGGCAACAATAATATTTTTCTTTTATTGCTACATTGATACAAGATACATGCATGAGATTAATGTTGTAAAGTTTTAATGCAAAATAATAATTTTGAATCTCACGTATTGCCAATTTAGGGTTTTTTTAGCTTTTTTTTTTTTTTTTAAATTCCTAGCATCAAACGTAACATAATCATAAAAAGAAAATGGATGCAGTGTGTGCGAGAAATTTTGCCCTTTTCAGTCATGAATCTGGCATTTTTGTTAGGGCTGTGTATCAAAAGTTATTGAGCCAAACCACAAAATGTGGAATAATTGGCCCAAAAGATTTAAATCTTACCTAGCTGTTTTTCCATGCTGATTGCTTTGAGCCCCATGAGTTCCGGCAAGGATTCGATGATGATCTCCCTTCCCGAGCCGTCCGCTTTATTGACTCTCTCGATGGTTCTCTTCTGCCAGTCCGTCCAGTAGATATATTCGCCTGCGCGGGATAGAAACAGAGATGGAAATCAGAGTGAAATGATGAGATGATAACCCGAATGATGACAATAATAATCTGGATTGATATAGTGCTTAATACAAAAGATCGTCTTTATTAAAACACTTTACAGATATCATTACCCCTGTCATCGGATTTATGAATGTACAATGTGCACCATCCCCATTCCCTGGGGAGTATTCCTACCATGTGGCAATTACTAACACAAAGGCTTCTCTCCTGGGTATGGAGTGGTAGATGTAGATTAGTACCTTGCCAAAGGACATTAGTGCCATGTCGGGATCGAGCCTACAAACTTTGCATTTCAAGTCAAGTGCTTAAACCACTTGACTACGACACCTCTATGGAAAAGCACAGGGAAAAGAAAATGGCGTCTCAATAGAGGATAGACAAGATAAAATAAGAGGGTATGATAAAAAGTGAAGAGTGTTAAATAAGTATGCCAAGATGCAAAATAAAGATAAATCAGATGATGAAATGGAAGAGATAAAGAGAGTGACAAATTCGAAAGAGGAAGGGAAAGGAGAAAAACGCAAAGGAGAAAAAGACAAGAAAATATATATGAACAAAAAAAGTGTAGGAAAGAAAGACATTTTAGAACGAAAGGGAAAAGAAAACATAACAAAAGGAAAGAGACATACAGTAGAGGAAAGAAGAAAAGAGGAAAGATCAAAATACAGAAATTTACACAAAACAAAGGATGAAGAGAGAGAAGGTATGAAAATGAAAATAAGGGGATTAGATGTAAATAGATGACGTACCAAGTAAACTGAAGCCGAATATATGCGGGATATCCTTAGACACCAGCACTCTCCTGTTCGTTCCATCCGCGTTGATCATCTCTATCCTATCCTTCATCCCGTCTCCCCAGTATATCCTCTGATCCGTAAAATCCACGGCAATCCCGTTCGGCCAAGAGAGGGAGGTGTTGACGAGGACAGTGCGGTTAGATCCGTCGAGGTTGGCACGCTCGATCTTCGATACGATGCCCCAATCGGTCCAGTACATGTAGCTGTTGAAGGGAAATTTGCATTAGGGAATATTTTTACTGTACTGTACAACAACAAAAAAAGGACATGAAATGCAAACAAGAGAAATTCCCAGAACAAGAAACTTCTGCAAAACGCCAAAATTAAATGATGTGTCAGTTGTGATTCTAATCCATGGCATGAAACTTTGGGGAATCTTAACTTTTCAAAATTCGCAAACATTTCATGCACACAGAAGTGTCTGGTCTTAACAGTATTAGAGTATAGAAAATTGGTATTGCTAGAAAACCTCCCTACTTCAAGAAAAAGTAATTATGCATGTATAAAATACGAGAGATTGGTGAAAAAAAATCTTTTAAAAGTGACCTACCCATTGATTGGATCTACTGTGATGGCTCGTGGTTCGTCCATGTACTCTGCGTGGAGCATCTTTCGTGACGTCCCGTTGAGCCGGGCCACCTCGATACGATCGTTCCCGGTGTCCGTCCAGTAGAGATTCCTGGCGATCCAGTCCACAGCGATACCGTCAGGGTGCAAGATGTCGTTGGTGATCACGTACTCGCTCTCTGTAAGATAGGAGTGATGGAAAAATGTTGAAGGAATTCTACGTGAAAAATACTGTTTTAGTTGATAGGTATATAAAGCTTCTGCTATTAATGCGTATGAGTTACACCATAGGTTTCAAAGATTATGAAACTATCAGAAGTGACTACTTCTTCTAATATCTAATTGTACTGGTACTTTGTATGTCATTCAGTTTTCATTCATAATTACTTTCGACTTTTTGACATGTGGTAACATCCCAATGAAAATGTTTATAAAATTACAATAAATTTTTGTTGTTGAAACAATCTTAGCAATAGATCATTGGAAACATAGTAAACATAGTTACCAGAAAAGTTTAGTTGAGCTATATAGGATCAATATCATTTTGATACAAATATACTAAAACGAGATGAATGAACTATGATACAAATACCCCCCAAAATAGGGAAAAAATTCCAAATGGGTTACAATTTTTCAAAAATGATAGCACTTACCTGAGCCATCCAGCTTAGATCTCCTAATAGCTCTGATTGCATCATCTGTCCAGTAGATATACCCGTCAACAGGATCGTAATCGATGGCGATGGCATGTTCAATGTCTTCTAGGGGGAGGGTGATGTCGGTGTAGTCGGGCGTGTCGAGGGATATCCTCCTGATATCTTTACGACGAGCCAGAAGCAACATTTCCTGAGCACCTGTACGAATATAAACCAGATATGCATGGTTATACTTGAGTTCAGTCCCATGCATGCAACTTGATGTCATGCTTGCAAGTAATATCTTGGTCCCATTCATCCCAATGTTGTGTTTGTAAACAAAATCTTAGTCCTATACATGCAACTTGCTATCAAGTTTGCAAATAGAAATATTCATATTCATACCAATAAACAACAAAATTATCCAAAAGACAACAATTAAAAAAATAAACATCAGTCACAAACAATATTTTGCATGTAGGGCTATGGAAGTAAACCAATGCTTTTTGACCCGGTCAGCCTAAATCACATTCTAGATAAACCAATTTTGGCATTCATCTGCAGCGAATGCAGACAAGTAGGCCTAATGATATTCTAGGAAGTCAAAGTTCAAACTACCTGTATGTACAATGTTCATTTAAAAAATGAAAGATAAACAAACAATAAGCATAAATTTGATATTCCCTATAAATTTGTATTTCATGAAATTTTGAACTAATTGCAATGCAAGAAATTTTAAAGAGAAAGCTACATCTTTTATTTGGAATATATCCTGGTGCCTGCAATAGGTAATTGAGAAAAAAATTGTACAAATAAATAAATATGGTGCTAAAGATCTAATCTTTCATCACATTAAAAAAAAACAGGACATTGAACAATATTGTATTAGCATTTGATGTACATGCCAGCCAGTTCACTGTTCAGTTGTAAATCATGGTTTGAAATAAAAATGCAGTTTCTTCCACATCCCATCCCCACATTTCTTCAAAATATATGCTTTCTTGACATAGGCAATGGGAGTTGTACAGAAAACATGCATCCCATGTGTACACAACACACAAACACACACACACACACACCACACATTTCTGTCTATTGTTATCATCCACCCCTGTACACACGCACAGTAGCCCTATGGGGAGCAGCGAACCCCTACACACAGCCCCACTGTGTGCGTTTTCACAGGCTGATGCCCTGGCTGATGAATGGTAGTAGACAGAGGCTCGGGTGCCATCAATCAAACTCTTTCTGACAATACCCACAATAGAGCCAGGGATGACAATGCCTATAAACAGGGGACAAAAGCTCCCAGGTCAAAGGTCAGGGTGGCAGAGTACACTGTGAGAAAGAGCTCAACCCATGGAGAGGTGATGGTGGTAGTTTTGGAGGGGTTTTAGAGGGAAAAGGGAAAGAAAAATGGGGTAGCATTTATCAAGTCAGATTTCCAGGTGCTAATTTTTGGTGGGAGATCAAGAAATACATGTACATGTGGATGCATTTTGTCTAAAATAATGAAAAACATCTTGATCTATATCATGGCAAAACTAGGCCAGGCCTTGCCGTCATACGCGTCAGACAGTTAATAATTATGACATCACAAGTGAGAATACATATATATCCATAGGTCCTAGACCTAAGGGTATACATGTAGCTAGTGTATATACTGTTATTTTCGGAAGAGTTATATTTTTGCAAATTTTGCAAATTGTTGAAGGGTTGAGAATTTATCAACAAGCAAAACAATCTGGCAATGCATGTGCAGACGCATACTTGTAGGCCGTTGTATACGTAGCCTGTGATAATTATTGCAAAAACAACCTGCGTTCTTATCATCCACGAAAACATGTACCGGTATGTGAAAATACTGGCTTATGCTGTACATATCAGAAAAAATAAAGTCATGCTATTAAAATTTTGACCTAAATCGTAGCATTATAGGCCATGCAAGCTCATCTTGCATGTGTTTTACACATGCAAAAAATATATTTTGGGGCTACATTTGTTTCTCTATATTTTTATGGTATTTCCTAGGAAACTAGACTATTTTCCTTCTATTTTCTTAATTTAAGAAAAAAAGGGGGAAAATAGACAAAAAACATGATTTTTATATGCTAAGGATTTGGAACAAAGGATAAATAAAAATGTTATTCAGACTTAATATTCCAAAAACATATTTTCTGTGGTGATTTTATATAATCTTTCAACTTGTTTTCGACTATATTATTTTGACATTCGATTACGAGACCACTGCTCTACCACTGAGCTATCACGCAGATTGCGGTAGTGCTTTTAGTACAGTATGGCTTTACTAAGAATAACAAAGGGGAAATGTGCTAAAAAAGTCTGGGAAATTCATCATCGAATGTCATCAAGAATTTTGAATGAGTACATGACACATTCAGAGTCTGGTTTTTCGCATGAACATCAATAGTTAGGTTCATGTGACAGTCCGTGGTTTAGAAAGTGATTTTAATCTTCCAAGTTATCTTGCAGTTAGGGACCGTACTGAAGCACTCGTGGTTACGTAACTTTAAGTTTACTTGAAGTTGATATGAACCACAAGTGATCTTAAAGATAAAGTTGAGTTCAGGGGGGTGTTTCACAAAGACGCATCAGGGCCCTCGTTCATAAAACTTGTTATTAATAACAAGATACAATAATTGTTATAAGCTACTGAAATTGATTTGATTGGCTATAAGTACAAGTAGATTTGTTATATAAATTTGTTGGCAGTTGTTATTGAAAGCAGGATTGATGAAACAGCCAGGACGCTGATAACACTGATCAACTTTACAAGCAAGACTGATGTTAGCAACTACCTTCAAAAGTAATAATGTCACATGATTTGAAAACACTATTTGTGATTTACAAGTAATAAATGGGCATTGATTGGTTTTTCTTAAATATCATCACTGAAACCGTTCTTTGTCAATTGTAAAGAGGATAAACCTGTCAGCAAAATATTTGTCTAATTCCGACAATGCCCTTGGTTTATTCAACCAGAAGGAAGCTGAATGGAGCCGGCTTTTTTTTTCTTCTTCATTTTTTCGTAGGCATTGTCTCTACTGTCTAAAAAATGATGGATGGTTGGTGACTTGACAGACAAAGCCGGAGATTTCTTGCACAAAAATCACCCTACCGTAACAATTTAAAAAACTTGGCTTTGTTATGTTACTCTTCATACGCTACTGTTTTTCTCCTCTCTGTCTCTCTGTCACTCGCACCTCCTCTCTACCCCTCCTTCTCTCTCTCGATCTCTCTCTATTTTCTCCCTCTTAGAAAGTATAGCGAGAAGGAGAGAAAGAGAGGGAAAGGAGAAGGAGATGGGGAGAGAAAGGAAGAGAAAGCTGGAGAGAGACTGTCATACATGAACAACAAATAAAGCTCTATGAGAAGCGCACCTGCACATTAAGACACAATGTCTCCATACAAAGCTTAATGGATACAAATGTCTTTTCATTTACTTTTCTACTTGATTTATGATGCCATTGCCATCCATCAATATTACAGCTTGCCCCAAAGCACGTTCACACCATTAAAGACAAGACGATTCAATTTACGTCTCAATGTTCCATTCAACATTACATTTTACAACCATGATCGATTTACAAGTAAACATTTGAAGTAATTACATTTCAGCTAAGGTGATGTACTTTGCGAGGAGCTAACTACTAATTGAAAATTGCAAGCAATTGGCATTACCCCGGATTAAAGGGCAATCCAACCCTTGTAATAACTTAAAATTGTATGAAAGCAGAAACATATGAGAAACGGAATGGTGAAAGTTTGAAATAAATCCGACCAATAGTAAGAAAGTTATGAGTGTTTGAAATATGAGATCACTAAAGCTAGGCGAATCTCAATTCGGCAATTCGGCAATTCGGGTACTGGATTGTGACATATTAATGGATAACTCTCCCATTTGTTGTGTACACAAATATTAATTTCTGTTTTTATCCTAATCCTCTTATCCCTTATTATGTGCATTGTGGAATGGTATGAAGTCACATGACTCCCTCAAAAGCTGGCATTGCGATAGTCTGCTTGCAAAGCCCTTTCTAAATTCTTTGGGTAATAAGTTCACAGGAAAAATAGGATATATCTCTCTGAAATAGATATATTATTTTATGGGCCAGGATAGTACTAAAAGGCGTTACCGAATAATCCACAAATTTCAAGTTTAAAAGGCATTAATGTTGCATAATGGTAGCTGAAATATAAGTGTTCATTTCACTGATCAACTCCTGCTAAGTAACAGGGTCACGATTAGTTTCCAGGCACAAACCCTTGTTTGTCGTTGTGCGAAAGAGTATCTGCACTACAAGACTACTGTAGGCTCTGCTGTTAGACACGACCAGAAACTGACAGATCTAGGCTCTGCTCAAGGCTTTAGAAATTGTGGTAAAGTGTCAAATTAGAGTCTGTTTGGAGACTAGGTCACGATCGGGTCTGAGAAGCTTAGACTACCAGGAGAGTGGGCTCCAGAGAGAGGTTATGGTTGAGAGCAGAGGTCAAGGGTTAAATCCACATTGGGCCTCCTGTCTGCACACTGGGGTTTAGGTCATCACTCAGCTACTGGTGCTGTGACCTTTGACCTATGGCTGCTGACAATGACAAATCACATGGCTCCCTTGTTTAGGGGGTGCTGGGTGTAATAACATGTGAGCAGTAAAATATTGAGGTCATATCACAGGTGTAGAGACTAGAGTTTGGGTTGTAAAATGTTGTGGGCAATGGATTGTGATTTCACACCAAGTCGCAAACTCATAACTTACAATATTCTTATCACCAGGAGCATTGGAAGTTAAAATCCAGGATACTGCAGCCATTTTCATAATTATCATCACTATCATTTTCCACTGCCTGAAATCATCATTACCAATATCATCAGGTCATTTAGGCCTGCATTAATTTTGCATGATTATTATCATCGAGGTCATCATTAAAATCATGTACCCAATGAATGAACATCATCAAATACAATAATTAAAATAACAACAACAATAAGAACCATCATCATCATCATCATCATCATCATCATCATCATCATCATCATCATCATCATCATCATCATCATCATCATCATCATCATCATCATCATCAGCGCAGCATTTCAAGACACAATCATAAAGTACAAGTTAAAACGACATCCTATTGAAGCACATGTATTGTAATTAACAAGCGTTTCAAAGGAATGTCCGTGAACTTGTAATCATGACAGTTTCATGAAACGATGTCCAGAATACCATCCCAGAAGAGCAAAAAAGCTCTAGATGGGACATCATAGCCTCCTCAAATGTTATCCGCCCTCACCGACACTCTCAACACATACACGTAAAAGACATTTCTGTGATCCGTGTCTTACCATTTGCACAGAATACCATCCAAGAAAAAACAGAATAGCTGGGACACGATAGCCTCTTCAAACAGCATCCCACCCTCACCTAAAACCTCAACACATACGTGTAAGGCCCAACGCACACTATACAACCGGATTATGATCTGATTTACGAAGAAAGAACTAACTAAAATTTCGGTGCATATATCTTCAAGGGAGAGTGTAGGCCAAATCGGCTTCAAATCGTAGACGATCGTGGAATAGGTCTGATGTCGCTACCATTCAGAACTGATTTGGCTTTCTGCTCCTATAAGGAGGCGTTCCATACCTCAAAAAATTCAGATTTTCTTATATAATTACATGACTTTTCAGAGCCTTGATTATTACGATTTGTCATGTTAAAATGTACATATGCATTGTTATGGCAAGTTCTTCCCAAATCAGATCGCAGTCAGGTTGTATAGTGGGTGCTGGGCTTAAAAGAGATTGCTGTGATGATCCGTGTCTTACCATTTGCACAGTTGAAGCTATCCTCCAAGAGTTTGACACCGGTAGGACAGGCGCAGGAGTACCCCCTTTCAGACGGAGACAGCAGGCACAGGTGTGAACAACCCCCGTTATCCTCTTCACATGGGTTGGGAACTGAATCAGAATAAAAAAACGAAAAAAGTTAAAGTGTACCAATCACCCAAACATGTTTTGCACTTGATGTAAGGGTTCCATGTCGCTATATACTGTATTCAAAATGTAAGATTCAAATATTACTTCTACAAAGAGATATTGCAGTTTAAATATATTCTCAGTGAATTATAAAACGTTTTTTCAAGTTCACTACCAGTAGTTAACTCATGTGTACCCACTGGCTTAGAATAGGGCACGCATGGAACCGAAGTCGGACTTGGGTTCATCATTATCATCATCACAATCCCAATCATCATCAACATCGTCATCAGTATCATCGCTATCACCATCACTAGTATTACCGGTACTCATACCGAGTACCGGTATTTGAATGTCCGTGGGCAATATACCACTGTCGATAACTCGGCGCTCATCATTTTATCATCAGCATCATCAATTATCGCCATCATTGTCATCATCATCACGGTCATCATCATTGTCATCATCATCATCATCGTTATCATCATCATCATCATCATCATCATCATTATCACCATCATCATCGTCATCATCATCATCACCATCTGACATCATCATCATCATTTTCATGATCATTATCACCATCATCAACAATGTCATCACTACCATCATCATCATCTGACATCATCATCATCTGACATCATCATCATTTTCATGATCATTATCACCATCTTCATCATCATCATCATCATCATCATCATCCTCATTACAACCATCTTCTTCATCATCATCATCATCATCATCATCATCATCATCATCCTCATTACAACCATCTTCATCATCATCATCATCATCATCATCATAGTATTTTTCGTTTTGCTAATGCTATATTTCTTTTGAAATTCTTTGTTTATAATAGTATTGTATATATATTGTATTATTCTAGATGTAAACTGACCCCTCCAGCCTGTGCTGCTGGTCAGGTCTTATAGACCAACAAATAAATAAATAAATAAATGACGACTACTCACAATTGGTAGGTTGCCTCTCCTCACTCAGTACATGGATGTCCATGGGCGAAATGTCCCTGTGGATGACCCACCGCTCCAGACCGTTCGTTTTATTGCAAGCGTGTATCGACTGGGTCTGCCAGTCAGTCCAGTACAACCACTCGTCCTGAACAGTCAGGGCAAAAGGGTGCTGCAGCTCCCCCTTCCCTTCTAAAACAACCTGCAGAAAGGAACAAGAAGCCATCAAAGACATGAAAATGCAAGCCTGTAAATTTCTTTTCTTTCATTTTTTGAGGGATGGGGTTCAAATAATGAGTCTCAACATTTCATTCTAAAATTCTCTGACAAGCAAACAAAAAATGCAATTAGACAACAAGAAAAAAACTCCTGTTTCAGTGGTGCTTTTGATTACAAACAAGTGAAACGCTCTCGGCGGTCTCGCCTGCATTACGCAATTCGGCATTACGCAATTCGATATGATGAAAAATTGAGGTTGGGACATTATTTTTATAGGCAGGGTGGCCCATTTGCAGACCCCCGAAAATGAAATCCTCTGAATATAATAAGCATTTTGAAGTGAATATTGATTATGAATCATCAGAATAATTATTTACTGTATCATAAGAATACAATATAATGAGATTTAGTGTATGGGTAAGACTATAAATGTTTCAATGCTTGTCAGTAATTTACAAATAAAGTTATCTAATAAACTTTTTAAGAAAAGAGGATTTTCAGCACTTTGTGTAAAAACAATTGGAAAGTAAAGCCATCTACATCACATCACGTCTCATTAGCATAATGAGAACATTATTATGAGATATACTCCAATATATATTATCGAAACATCAATATTGTCACCTAGCTGTAACTGATCATGTACATACTAGGCCTGGGATCGAATACTAAAATTACTATTAGAATATTCATGGGAAAGTACTCGAATGATTCGAATATTTACTTTCATGAAATATGAACAAATAACAACAATTTATTTATTAATTCTCATATTAAATTTTGAGAACATAATCCAAGTCTACTGACCTAAAATGACCTTTGACCTTGACTTTGTGACCTGGAATTTGTGTCACATGATTTGTGATACTTGATAGCCCTTGGGTACAAGTTTCATGGAATTTGAACAAACACTTTTGAAATTATGCTAAAATTTCAAAATCTTGATGTTGATGCCACAACAAAGTCTAAGTTTCCAGACCTGAAATGACATTTGACCTTTACTTTGTCACCTAAAAGACTAATAACATGATTGGTGATACTTGATAACCCTTATGTTCAAGTTTCATGGAATAGGAATGTATACTTTCAAAATTATGATAACAATTAAAAAATCTTAGCCTGATGCCACAACATAGTTAAGTTTGTTGACCTGAAATGACCTTTGACCTTGACCTAGTGGGCTGAAATTCTACTCACATGATTGGGGATACTTGATAACCCTTTAGTCTAAGTTTCATTGAATAAGAACTTATACTTTCAAAATTATATTACAAATTCAAAAACTTAACCTCAGGTTAAGTTTTTGATGATGATGCCACAACATAGTCTAAGTTTGTTGACCTGAAATGACCTTTGACCTTGACTTTGTGACCTGAAATTTTCCTCACATGATTGGGGATACTTGATAACCCTTTAGTCCAAGTTTCATTTAATAGGACCTTATACTTTCAAAATTATATTAACAATTCAAAACTTAACCTTAGGTTAAGTTTTTGATGTTGACGCCGTCGCCGCCGTCACCGGAAAAGCGGCGCCTATGTCTCGCTTTTTGCTACGCAGGCGAGACAAAAAGGTAAACATTAGATATAGATCAAAATGTTGGGGGGTTGCTTCATCACCTAGATACCCTAGATTTTTAGGATGTACCGTACTACTCTTCCAAATTATTCAGTCTTGTATTACAATATCTCTCTTATGTTTGGATCGAAGACGTTCATATCACTGCTTTTGATTAAAACTTTTCCTGGTGTCCTCCGGGGACAGTCCTTGGTTTGCGTAATCTATCGCTAGCCCGATGGGCCAGTAAATATACTAACATCAATACAGATCCAATAAATAAAATAATCATCCTTTCCTCATTCTAATATCTAGAATGTAATAGTAACTTTATAACCATAATAATCTCTTACATTTTACGTAAACCATTCATATCGCTGCTTTTGATTCCCTCGCGTCCTCCCGGTAGAGCCATTGACTTGCGCAATCAATAGTTAGCCCACTGTGCCAGTAAATACATGTATATTCATATCAATACAGTACGTACATTATTTTTAATTTGATGCCTTTAGCGACATCAATCTCTTACCTTTTGATGTAAACCATTCATATCGCTGCTTTTGATAAAACTTTCCTTGGCGTCCACCCAGTAAAGACGTTGGCTTTCGTAATCGATCGTCAACCCGTTGGGCCAGTAAATTTCGTCCGTCACGATAGCCTCTCTGTCGACACCGTCCATGCCCGCCCTCTCGATCTTTGGAACTTCCCCCCAGTCGGTCCAGTACATGTACCTGCACGACAAAATGAAAACGAAAGTTGTATATTTGAGGATAAACATTAAGATTTACAAGTTGAAGGGCAATTTTGCTGTATCCTGGAGAGCTCTGAAACACAAAATATGCGAGAATAAAAATAGTTATAAACGGGTTCTAGAATGTAGGCAATCTGATTGGTCAAATGACACCATGTGACAGTGCATCATTCTGTATTATACAACTCACTCCTAGATCCTAATCAAATGATTGGTCATGCGCGGTCACGTGTGATTCATTTACTGAGCCTATTGCACGCTTTTTCATGAAAAAGCGTGCAATATTTTCCAGTACTATCCAACGATTTTTCAGTGCCGCGCAGTAGTGCGCGTAGAGGTTAGAGCGCTTAATACTGCGTGTACACATGGGCCTATTCTTGCGCAGCACTATGCGTAAATGGGTATAGATAGAGGTGCGCTTCCTATATCTATACTTATGTGTGCGCACTAAATTGAGACTTATTAAAACTTGAGATATATTTGTCAGCCATAAACTGTCACGAAACAACCTTGAATAAATTATTTTTACATCAAATAACAAGGATCTAGGAGTTTCGTTGTATAAAACAAATGATGCATGTTTTCATTCGTTCATTATACGATCTATCCGCCCTCGTTGATGCTGTGTGTATCTATCGCACTCAGCCTAACGATTTCGTGCGATAGATACACACAGCCTCAACTCGAGTGCGGATAGATCGTATCGTCGCTGGGGTGGCAAGACCTTGTATCTCAAAATTTGGGGAAAATCACTTTTTTATTTTAATGACTAGATGATCTGTCAAGTGATGACCTATCCTAATCCCAGCTCTCTATCTCCAAAAATGAAGCCACTACACCAAGTCAAAGGGAAGACTATCCCATTCGATACAGTGTTATGGCAGCCATATTTTTTACTCTCCTGAACATTTAACTTTTGTTGAGTTACGAGGTTTTGTCGCCCCAGCAGTGGTATAATGAACTCATGCGCATGCATCATTTGTATACTACCATGCCTATCATGCAAAAAGGGTCCCATTGAAAAGTGATAACCCACAGATAAAGGCAATAATGTATAACTACATGTAAGTGTATCTCTGGCGCATACAAAGTTGAGACATAATGAAATGCGCGTAGTTGCAAATGGCAAAGACAATGATGCGCACATTACACTGTTGGGGTGCGTTTATGTGATGTCATTTGAAGTAAATGGCAGCCTCCATAATGGTGAGACACTTAGCGTTTGCAGTTTTGATCAGGTTTGTTGCTTATTTCTCGACTTCACATGTATATTCATTCATATCGTAGACCCATTTCATACAAAAATACATGTAATTCATGTTCTGAATGTTTCTTGTTCTAGACATAAGGCCTATAGGCATTCAGGGGTCTACCTACATCTTAACTTCTGTCTAGAAGTTTAAAGTGTACCAATTGCCACATGATTTTCGTTACTTTATTTTGTATGTTATTAATATTAGCTCCATGTCGTAAATGTGAGTTTCAAATATCACTTCTGGAATAAGATTTGGCGAGTTTAAATACACTCTCAATTAACATAGGCTACAAATGACTTGCGAGTAGACTACTCGACGCACCCGTACACGCTCGCATAAAATAGGGCCTGCACAGAAATGGACAGAATCCAAGTTGGACTTTGGTTCTGTGTGTGGGGTTCATTATTCTTTATTTTCTTCATACTCCTAAACCCGGTAGCCCATAGAAAGCCCATACGGTTCTTGAGGTTGATTTTTTATACATTCTAGATGTACGCACACCATTCTTCAGGTGATCGGTACACTTACATATGAATGAAAAGAGAGCTGTACAAATGTTTTCAGCGTGGCACGGTACCTAACCCAGACATGAATGTGACTCATGTTGTTTGCATTTGTCTGCTCGCAGGGTTCCCTCCCCAACGAGCTGTCAATCAAAGCTGTCAATCACAGTCAGTGCCTGGCATGGCATGTAAGCATTATGACACCCAGGAATGCATATGTACATAGGGCAGAGGGGCGCAGGAGGGGCAGGGAAGATTTCCATCTCGGTGAGTCTAAGGAACCATCTTATACCCCCCCCCCCCTCACAAACCCATGCTCCTCTTTAATATGCACAATAAAATAATGTGCATTGAGCAATAAAAGTCAAGTTCACAAACTATACCTAAATTCATACCCACGAGAGTCTTGAAGTTGTTAAGATTAGCTTGTGGTTTTACAATTACATGTATGCTTTTCACACTGGCAATATTTTGCTTAACCCCGGACTATATGTGGGGTTAAAGCGGGGTCTTAGCCCCAACTATAGTCCAGGGTTGAGCTTATTCCACTTTCTGGTCAGACACGTATTTACCAAAGTGGGCTAGCCCCACCTATGGTACGGGGTTAGCTGGCCCTGCAAAAAAGCAGGGCTAACCCCGCAATTGTGGTGCTAACTCCGCAATTGCGGTGCCAAGCAAATGAATGAGAACAGAAATGAAAAATAGTCCGGTACTACGCAATGGAGCGAATTAATGAATATTCACACTATACAGCTAGTACAGGGCTAACGAATTGCAGTGAGAACAGCATGAATTTTCTTATTCCGGGATAGGCGCTTAGTATGGGACTCAAAAAGCGTGTGTGAAAAGCCAAAAAAGTTAGTACGGGGCTAAGCAAAGTACGGGGTTAAGCAAAACAAGTGTGAAAAGAGTATAAGTGGTTATCTTGAAGTTAGGAACCGCGCCAGTGCACTCATGGTTGCTAAACATCTACCACTTGAAGTTTTAAACCATTGGTGATCTCATGGTTAACGTGATAACTGTATGAGCTGGGGGAGGTGTCCACGGTCAAGTACCTTCTGTGCAGTGATAATCACATGTAACTTCATGGTTCGCCAGTCAGTAGTTAGTTTAGGAGGATTGTGGTTTTGAAACTTCAAACACTCGTTTTGGTGACTTTGGTCCCACATTAACCCACATCATTGTTAGTGGGTTGTTGAAAACTTTAGTTTCACAATTAAAACTTCATAATGTACATGTACGCGGGAAACGAATGTACATGTACATGTTGTTAATACTATATTTGAATCTCCATAAGGAGCACCTTTAAAACTGGAAGTATTTCCCTGCTTCTATTCCTCCCTGCCAATCAAAGTAAATGCTAGCCAAGATGTGTAGACATATCCTTGGAATGCATTGAGACAATGAGGCAACATTCTCCAAGTGCGTTTTTTAGAACATGCATGCTCTGGCTAAGGGGGTGTTCACACTATGCATATCTTTATACAATTACTAATAAATATATTTTGATACTACAATTAGACAGTATGCAAGCTGCAAGAAGTCTACAATACATTACACGTGGAAATAAAATGCCAGGGGTACATTTCTTTTAATGTTATGCATGCTGTGGAGGGGGCCCTGCTGTAAGTTACAAATTATGAATATTTAATTCATGTTTAATCTCTGAATTAAACAAATTCAGCCCTTGGTTATCATGTGATTTATCATTTTTTTAAACAGATTAATTCAGCAAACTGCTGATTATTTATGTCAGAAGCAAATCTACAAATAAATATTGTTCAACTGAACTTCAAGATGCCTGAAAATTAATTCAGCGTACACAATAAAATGCACTGGATTCGGAAAACAAAATTTCTATAAATACCATACATGTTTTCTCTGTCTTTTTTACCTCCAATGCAGGCCCACTATTAGTGTAAAGTGTGTTGCTATATTATTACCTCACACCATATTGCAGGCATGCGGATTACAAAAAGTCAACCAAGAAAAAAAAAAGAATTGAAAAAAGCCAACAATAAAACCATCATACTGTATACTTTTGTCGCCAGCAATCATAATAATGACGATGATACATTCGGTGCCAACCTGCAAAACCTGAATTAAACAAACACGGCAGGCGGATTTAATCCGATTAGCAATGTTATTAGATGGCGAAGGGGGAGGGGCACTGGAGGAGTATTGGTGGCGAAAAGGCTGGCTACATCCCCAGCACAAATACCATTTTACTCATGCCTGATCAAATTTGAGTTTACTATTCTGCCAAGGTTGCACAATTCAAAGCAGATTTCTACAGCACCCCTTAGAGGGTACTCAAATTGTTAACAAATCCATTTCCTTCTTTTACACTCCATTTTTTCTTTCATCTTTCAGATTGTTAGGGTACTCAATTTTTTGATCAAATCCATTTCCCCTCTTTTTCACTAATTTTTCCTTCACCTTTCGATATTTGCTTTGTTTAATATCCTTGTGCTTCTGTACACACATGGATGATCTGCTCAGAGCAAGAAGAGCATGAACTCTGTGGTTAAGTAAATGCCCTTCTTGCTCCGAAAGCAGACTAAGACAAAAGGTGTGTCCTCATCAGCTCGAGATTGCCAAATAGCCCGCTATTTCTGATTTGGGAAATAAGCCAGAAGTTACAAATCCCGTCTTCATTAGCTAGAGAGCTCGAAACACGAAACTCGAGCTTGAGAAATTAGCTCGAGATATTTTGCTCAGCATTCGCGCATAGTGCGAGTCTACAGGCCGGTGAAGGCGCACCGGACAATTAGCGGGATATTTGGCCAAATAGCGGGATAGTTTGCAAACTAACCCAAGATATCTTGGGATGAATTATGTCGCCCAAATATCCCGCTAATTGCAACTGCGGGCTGATGAAGTCGCAAACTAGCTGGATAATTTGCGATCGGGATAGTTAAAATAGCGGGTTATTTGGCAATCCCGAGCTGATGAAGACAGGCCTAAACTTGGCTAAAGAGACAAAAGCAGGAGAACCAAAGATAAACAAGCAATGTTACTCTTCTTCCACTTCCATTACTATATTAGCAAGACAGGAATGTGAATGATGCAAGTATTACCTGTTGTGGAGAGCCAGAAGGACGTTTGCCATTAATCCCTACGAATCTATTATTATTAAAGGCCTTTCTACCTCTCATCAAGCAATGTGCCAGCGAATCAGATTCCTACATTTCCCTCACATTAGGCCCGTCTTCATCAGCTCGCTATTTTAACTATCCCGATCGCAAATTATCCAGCTAATTTGCGTCTTCATCAGCCCACAATTGCAATTAGCGGGATATTTGGTCGAGATAGTCGTCCCAAGATATCTTGGGATAGTTTGCAAACTATCCCGCTATTTGGCAAAATATCCCGCTAATTCACCAGCCTGAAGACTCGCACTATGCGCGAACGCTTAGCAAAATATCTCGAGCTAATTTCTCAAGCTCGACTCTCGAGCTGATGAAGATGCGATTTGTAACTTCGGGCTTATTATTTCCCAAATCAGAAATAGCAGGCTATTTGGCAATCTCGAGCTGATGAAGACACACCTAAAGATACACCAGCTATTACCAGCCTTGGGGAAAAACAAGAGAGGAACTTCAAGGGATGGGGAAAAATAGTGGACTCTACACCTAAAACCTGAAATGCAGTAAAGTGAGAAGTGATACCCTTTGACAAGAGGAGTAAGGGCATAAAATTAAATTTTATGTCCGCATAAATCAGGCAACCTTCATCAGCACGACCTTGACAAAAAGCCTGGTATAAAAAAGAGACCCTAACCCAACCACAGAGTTGGGAAAAAACACCCTTCTGTACTGTGGAAGCTAGTCTGACTAGTCTTCAGCGCACGGTCCCGACCTAATCTAATTACGCTTCCATTTTCGGCAAGGGGAGGGCCAGCTACACATGGCTTGCTGGTCTAATGGAATTATGTTTAACTGAGTTACGCATGACTGACAGTTTGGGAGAACATTAAAGGTGGAGGGGAGGCGGCGATGCGATGCGATGCGGTCGCCACGGTTTCGGGATGTTGGCATCATCAACATCCTCATCATCCTAATCTTGTGACTGATCATCCTTGAAAACTCTCAAATCAATACCTGCTTCCAAAATCGTAATCTCTCGAATTCAAAGATAGATCTATAAACAAATGTTTATCTGTCTACTTTAGTGGAAAAAAGAAATATTCAGCAGCAGAGTTTTGTTTTCAAAACCTGAATGCTTACATTTACAATTCACATAGACTTTACATGTACTTGTAGGAATTTGTGACCAGATCATAAAGACAATAAACTACAGTGTACATCATGGATTTGGGATGTTGGCATCATCATCCTAATCTTGCGACAGAACATCCTTGGAACCATCTAATCGATACCTGCTTCCAAAATCGTTGTTTGTTGGAGAGAGGAAATCTCTTGAATTTAAAGATTTTGAGTTTTTGACAAACACATGTTTTATTTGTTTACTTCAGTGGCAAACAAAAAATACATTCAGCACCAGTGTTTTGTTGTCAAATCCTGATTGCTTAAATTTACAATTACATATAATATACAAATAAGGTTTATCGAACAGATAATGCCAAAATACATGTACTACATCACATCTCACGATTTAACTCAGGATTTTTAAAAAGGAAAATATGTTTTAAAATCTTTAAATTGGCAGCACAATGAGAAATTCAAATTTGTTGTTTTCAATCAAAATTGGTAATTTTTCAACTTTTCAACATTGTTCCTGCCCATGTATAATATTTTCAGAGACATTACATTTTGATTTTATTAGAACAGTGTAGCAAAAAAATAATTGTTGCTAATTTGAAGGACAATATGCGATCAATTTAGCCCTAAAAATGAATTCTGTCCTGTGCATCAATATTTGTTTTGACAACCCGTGAGAATCAAAGGGATACAGTGACGAGTCGTCCTGCTCTACATGAATTGATAAGTGTTTCTGACGTCATTTTAATTTGAGAAAATTAATTTGAACTTGGGATGCCAAACCCAATTTACAGCCACTACAGAAATGGTAATCCCTGACGGATGCAATGTCTCTCAGTTGCTACATGGACATATACAGTTGCATGTGGTGGAGTGTTAATTTGTTATCCATTTTGATTAAGATATATGTATTCATAGATTTATCAAAATGACGTCACATGCATTGACTATTTTTTTTTAAGTACAATATATGGGTAGGATACAGGTCATTACAGGTGCACAGTAACCTATTACAAACATGTACATATTTCGAGAGAATTTTAATAGCATTTATTATTTACAATTTTCAGTTGACGTTAAAAATTAGGTATACTACGTGTTGTAAATAATTGATGGAAAAAGTGCAATAGCCCATGAAGAAATGGATGTACATGTACATTTATAATATGTATATATACATATAGATAGATGTTGAGGCCTGATATAGCCTACATGTTAACAACTAAATTATTCACACCCCTTGTAAATTTGATGGTTTTTGTGTTTTTTGTAACTCAAGAATGAAAGGTGGACTGGTTGAATTAGGACCCTTTGTTACATACGTTTAAATAGAATGGGGTAAACTTTTATATGTCATATTCTCAAGAAACATAAATCGAGACAAATCAATTTTTCACATACTTAAAAAATTACAAAACTTGGTAAGGGTATACATGAGTAACTAGTTTCGTTGTTAACTGTTCATGTACAGTACATTTCAGTACATGTACTTATCAGCTCACAAATACCAGTATGTAAAAACGTACCGGTAGTCATATTTTTTTTCTCCGTACATTTTGCTGGAAATGAACTAACATGCTGAATGATAAATCCTCTAAACAGATGATATATGTACTTGTACATGTACATGTACATGTAGTGTTGACCTTAAAGTGAAAATTTGTTAAATTCAAAAAATAATATCTCTTTCAAAAGTTTTAGTAAGCTTATTTGCAGCTTTTGTTTTAAATATAGTCTACATGGATGGAACCACAAACTTCAAAGGAAATGAGATTTTGGGGGTGATGGATAGCCTTTAATTTCATCTTCTCTGACAAGCTGAAGAAAGTGGAAGTTATGCTAATGGCGAGCAGACCAGACAGAGGAAAGAAAGAAGAGTGAATTGGGTGATGTGCCAATAAAACCAATAAAAGGTAATGTTCTTCTAAGGTAGGTTCGCACGAGAGTCTGTAAGCTTGAAGTTTAGGTTGTGGTTTTAAACTCTGAGGTTGTCTTGTACATGTATATGTACATGTAGTTAAGTAGCTGTGCAGATGCACTCGTTGGTTCAAAACTTTAGGTTTACTTGAAGTTATACACCACGAGCCATCTCATGGTAAACGCGAAAACTGCGAGCAAGGTAAACGCGAAAACTGCGAGCAAGGATTTCGCAAACTTCAAACCTACTATAGTCCCTGTGAACATAGCTAATAAGATCACTTGTGTATAACTTTGAGTAAACTTCAAGTTTCAAAACCACAAGTGTATCTGCACGGTCTGTAAGATAACCTCAAAGAGTTTAAAACCACGAGCTACACTTAAAGTTTATGGACTGCCAGTGCCATGTGAACCTAAATTAAATTTCAGAGGTTTCACAAACCTTAAAGTGACTTGGTAACATTGTTGAAGGTTGATTACAAAATTGCGTAATTTTGGTATGAAAAGTTACCTTTTATCTTCCTTTTAATGTACTAACCCTCTAACATGCAAAAAATCCTGAAAAAATTCTCAAACCACAAAGATATTAATGGTTTTCTAAGAAGGCGACACTGGTCAACACCCTCTAACAGTGATCAACAGTAAATTCTCCCAACCATTTTTGAATTTTCCCAACAGTTTTTCCATGAGAAAAAGACATAAAACAAGCAATAAAAAATCTGTCAACACTTGATTGTCTGGAATGGTACATGTATGTAGAGCCAATTTATTGCTTTGTGGCAATTTACATTCACCTACAATGTAATTAAATTGTAATAATATAGTTGGGAGAATTAAGGAATCAATCACATCAGTTTTTCCCAATTTGTATCATTAATAATGGTCCGTTTTCACTCAAATTTTCAGATTATCTTTAATTGTACATCAAGCATTGAAGTCACTACCTTAGCACCACTTTCTCTCATCTTAACAATGTGCCAAAGTCCCTTTAAGTTTAAAACTATGAGGGGGGAGAGAAGGTGACGAATGGGGTACAGAATAAGGGTTCGTTTATCGTGTCTTGCTACTCAGAATCAGCGTTTCTATATGTACATATCGAACCTCACTATACGAACGTGTTTTGCGGGATGTCGCGTTTATCGACTCTTCACGATTCAAAATAAAGGCCTTGTCTCTGCGCAGCTGCTTTGCGCCGTTTGAACCGGGAAGCATATTAGCCTGGGAAGGTCCGATTTGTATGTGGGGTTCAAAACAGCTTTGCGTTTATCATCTCTCAGAAACGTGATTCTGGCTGTATGTCACATTCAACACGCACTTTTTTTGGCGTTACAATATGCCTATATCTAAAGACGTTTGAAAAAGGCTTTGCGTTTATCACCTTAAAAATTTACCTGCAAGACGTTTGAAAACGCTGGTTCTAGGCAAAAAATTGGACAATAAACGCACCCAATTGGGGAGAAAATGAGTTGCAAACCTTAAGTTTAAAACTACGAGGGTCCCGTGTAAACATAGCTAGTGAGGGGAGAGAGAAGGTGACGAATGGGGGAGAGAATGAGTCGTGACACTCCAGCATTCCTGACATTACAAATACATCAACAGTTATGAAGGTTATGGGAGCGAGAGAATGAGTGAAGGACTGAGGTGTGTTCAGTTCCATCAAACTCGACGTTTGTATCAATCATTAACCCTTTCAGGAAACAAAACCCGTTCGAATTGGCAATACATGCAGTTACATTTTTTTTCTTTACTGCTACACTGTTCTAATAAAATGTTGTGTATTTGAAAACAATATGCATATTCATGAGCTCTATTTGTGTTGTAAGGTTTAAAATATGACAATTTTGTTTAAAAAACAGCAATTGTAAACCTCTCAAGGTGTTGCCAATGTAACGATTTTAAAGCTTTTTTTCCTTTTTTAAAATTCCTGAGATAAAAAACCATTCGGTCATGCAACAATACGGACACAACTTGTGCAGAAATTTCCGGCCTTTCTTCCCTACATCTTGAGCAATTTTTTAGGGATCTGAAAAATGTACCATGCTTGTCTCGAAAGGGTGAAAGGCAGAGAAAACCTACATTGTACATGTACATGAACATGAGGGAACTACGTGTACCGGGGTAGTGGGGCCCCATGGATATAATCACTTTAATGTCAAAGATAATTTGTTTCAAACATTTTATAAATGAGATTTCTTTACAGTGATTTTATTATTATTATTTTTTTTGAAAGCACATAATGAGAATTTGAACAGGCTTTTAAATATTTCCAATCATTTAAAAAAAAAATCCCATAAGAATGCCTTACAGGCTCAGCAGCCAACGATTAAAAAAAAGATGTCAGGCATAGCTTTAAATGTAGTACAGGACAGTGCAACCACTTTATAGAATGTTGTACATGTATATGAATGTGATCGGTCGGTGTGAACATGCCAGAGTCAAGAAAGCCATAAAATGAGGGCAGAGTGAATGTGCCAAGAACAACATTACAAAGGTTGACAGATTAATAATGCTTGATTGACAGGCCTGGCAGACAAGCTCAAGGTCAGAGGTCAATGCTAGTCTTCCCTCCAGCCATTACCCATTAGACCAGAGCAACCTTTGTGCATCGTTTCACATAAGATGGACAGCTATGGGCCCTGTTTCATAAAACTTGTTATCAATAACAAGTTACAAGCTACTGTTATAAGCTACTGAAATCGTGGCATCTGATTGGCTGAGAGCAAATTTGTCATAGAAATTTAGCAATTGTTATTGATAACAAGTTTTATTAAACAGGGCTGTGGTGCTGTGAAAAGGTAGAGTTCGAGAAACAGAATTGTGTTCCAATTGCAGTTCCATACAGTTGTCCATTTTTCGGTGCTCAATGTGCTTCCTTTTATTAAAACACGATACAAGCACTAAAATATTTCAGCATTTGTGCAGACATAAATCCAACATTTAATGCACGCAGCTGCCATTTTACAGCCCATACTAGCGCATTATGCATCTACTTTAAAGGTACTGTAATGGATTTTTCAAAGAAAATACAGAAATGGTTAACTTGGGTTAAAAATCTTATATTCAGGCCTGTAGTACATGTACATGTTCACTAATTGAGCAAAGATTTCGGACAGTCCCACGCAAAAGGGATTACCTATTTATTATCTCTATGTGTAAGAGAGCATTTATACATGTACATGTAGTTTGTATGTTTGGAGCCTGAAGGCCCTTAACTAACACATTTTAAGATGGAGTTAAGATCCTTTTGACTCTGAAGAGACGATTTATATGATTTCTTGAAGAGTTTCAGAACCACACTTGGGAGAAAACAACTAAATTGTGAAGTAATTTCATTCTCATATCTTTGACCAAAACAAAAAAGTAACCTAGCAACTTATTTGTTCAACGTTGCCTTCAATTGATTGCTCTCTCTCTCTCTCTCTCTTTCCTTTTTTTCTCTCTGCAATAAATAATATGTACAGGTACGTGCTATATTCTCTGTTTATTTTGCTTCATACTGTACATGAATATCCCTTTTGTTGTGTTTGTATTGCACATGTGCGCCTTGGGCATCTTATCTTTACATGGATTTGTCACCCTGTAAGTCTTATATTATTATCATCTGAATTCTGAAAAGGTGTTAGAATTCAAAATCCAGGCTACCTGAATTTCTCACCATAATAAATGTTATAGTGCTAAATTGTATTGTATTGTTTCCAAGTGTTGTACTATCATTACATGTACCCTGGCATTCGCGCAGGTTTTTCACCACTGCCCCCCTCCCCCAATGTTTAGTACATAGTAGGACCTACATGTACATCTACATGGAAACAATGTACACATGTCCCTTTAAAAGTAAAGCAAGTACAAAATTCACCACTCCATTTTATATGCCCCACTGCTAGGACAATATCATAAAACTGGGAGTTGAATGGTCTTCTTCAAGCGACGTCTCCTTGGTTGAATGACCAGCAAAGCATCCGAGGACAATTTGCAATTACAATGTAGTTGTCATAAAGTCGTTAAAATACTACTGAACTACTGTAGTAGTACATGTGCATTAAAGGAACATGTATAGCAGTGTAGAGCTGGATTAAAGAGAAGGTTGAGCTCTGGTAAAGGGTGAAATATGATTTGTGAGCTTTTTCATTTTTGTTAAATATTAGCGTGGAAGAGTATATTGTAGAATTAATGTCCCCTGAAGCGAAAAGGAGGGCTCTTCAATTGCCCTCATATTTGAAATAAGACGAGTAACAGCTAAAGATTGTGGACCACACTATCATGCCACATGTTTATGTAGTCCCATATATACATTTCTGTGTAAAGAGCATGGGACTATTGGCAAGATTGGGCAATTTGTTAATCATTTTGATGATTCCAAAACCTCACAGTAAACTACAACACATGTACAGTGTATGTAACTACATGTATGTGTTGTATATTTGCAAATAAGATTTTGTAGTTATACATACATGTACATGTACTTATAGTACTATAGTTTGTTTACATTCATGAGTGTTATAATCAATCTATTCCATGAAAAGACAATTTCAGCATAACTTCAAGCCACCTGGAACTAAAATGGAATTCCATTTTAACATGAACTTTAGATTAGTTTTAACTATGGATCATTTGCATACATGTAGGTAAGCATGTTATAGAACCCTACTTCTCACTAAAAAATCAGAAACAAACCTTTAAATACTTGAACTTCTTTTTATGACATAAAGTGTACATGTAAATATATGCTTCACATTTCTGTATCAGCTATAACACAAACATGTAGCTATGTGAATGTACATGGCCTTTGTTGCATCTACATGTAGTTGCCATTCATCTACACATTAAAGTGATTGGGTAACTTTGTCTCAGATTCTGAAACAAAATCCTGGATTTAGCTCATGCAGCAATCATAATTATAAACCTTTAGGTCAGTCAGAAACCCCATGACTTTTACAAGCCGATCGCCTGTCTAATTATCAAGATATTTATGATTGGAAATCGAAATCAAATTTTGCGTTTTCTAATGGTTTTCATAACACTACAGTCTTTTGATAAGTAAATCAGTATGGTAAAACCGGTCACTCAAAGATTTTTACTTTTTTAGAGGCACTTTTTTGAGGCACTTCATGATCATTTTGAAGAGCAATTTTTTCAGGGCTTCATTATTACACCATATCACAGACACTGATAACACGTAGGGCCATGCATCTCAGATTTAACATTGTTAAACGACACATTTAAAGATACTATGTCCCTTTTGCAGCCAACATCAAATTCTGTAGAACTTTGCAGGAATTATGAATATGTCATGTATGTCCTATCTGCGAAATTTAAACGTTAGCAGTGTCCTAATATTCAAATTATGCAAGGAAACCCGTTTACTTGCTAGACTTCACTGTCAGACACTATTGAGTGACTGACTGGCTTTTTCATCTTTGGTAATAACATACATAAAATGAGCTGTAAAGGGTACATGAGCATTTGTCTACATCAATAACCCACTTCTTGTAATGGCCAAAATTAAACTGATTGAATCTTTGCGCAGCATAAAACGTACGACCATTCGGTACAATGGTCTGAAAAATCAGACTATTACTTACTGGCTCTATAGCTCCTAAGTCGATTCGACAACTAATAGTCGTTATTTTCCCACTTAAAGACATTTTCAAGCCCCCCTTTTTTTAGGGAATATCTAAATTAGTATTGTCTTTCAAATGCCGTTGGAATTTAACCTTTTCATTTTTTTGGCCTGCAAATGGGACATAGTACCTTTAACAAAACAAAAAAAAAAACCTGTGGCTGCTTTTTTTGGCCGTTTTGCCTGCTGTTGGGAATTTGTAGTTGGCTACAGTGCCGATAACACAGTGAACCAACTATCTACTGAAAAAACATGGTTATCAGGAGAAGTTATGAGGAAAAGTTTCTGAGTAAGGTTTTAGAAAAACTGCAGCAGTTTTGCCACTTTACCACATCATACATTTGTATCTGAAGTTCTGAACAAATGAACATGCCTTTAAAGAAGGATCCAATCTACTTATCAATTGTCTATATACTAGAACATGCATGTCCTGCTCAGTTTAAGAAGCTGTGATCATTTAATACTGAACAAGCCATGCCAAACTTCGAAAGTAAACTGAACTTTCTGCATGTATTACTACTACTGTATAGCTGTACAAGTCTAAGTACAGGATCCAATCTGCTGTACACAGAGTGGACCCGATGGGGAAGTGTTTTTCTACGAAGAGGCACCAGCGGTCTTCCCAGGGCGACAGGGTTGTACCCTGTGGTGGTTCATGGTGTGAGGAATATGGAAAATTCTGCCTGTGCATTAGGGACGGTCTCAACAAAACTCCCGTCATCTTCAAGTTATTGCATCCAGAATACATTAGAATCATGCAGAGGCCATATTATTTAAAGGGAAAGTCCACCCTTTTGGTTTCAAGGTGACTGCAGCAGAAAAATTAGATGAACATATCGATGAACCGGAAAAATGTGAGGAATATTGAAAATGTTTCCTGTGCATTAGGGACGGTCTCAACAAAACTCCTGTCATCTTCAAGTTTTTGCATCCAGAATACATTAATCATGCAGAGGCAATATTATTTAAAGGAAAAGTCCACCCTTTTAGTTTCAAGGTGACTGCAGCAGAAAAATTAGATGAACATATCGATGAACCATAAAAATGTGAGGAATATTGATATTGTTTCCTGTGCATTAGGGACGGTCTCAACAACTCTTGTCATCCTCAAGTTTTTACGCCTAGAATCATGCAGAAGCGTCATACCGGTACTTTAAAGGGAAAGTACACCCTTTGGATTTTGATTTGAGCGCACCAGGAAAAATATCAATAGAAGGTAAAATTGTGAGGAATATGAAAAAAAATGCTGCCTGTGCATTAGGGATGGTCTCAAAAAACACTTCTGTCATTTATGAGTTTTTACATCTCCAGGATAAAATAGAATCATGCAAAGGTATTTTATTTTAAAGGTAAAATTTGCCCTTTTGATTTTGAGTTGATCACTGCAGAAAAAAACAATAAACATAGCGCTGAGAAGTAAAAATGTGGGGAATATAAAAAGTGTTGCATGTGCACTAGAGACAGTCTCAACAAAGCTCCTGTCATTTTTCATCTTTTACTGGGAAATATTAATATGGTAAAAAACTAAAAAATAGGCTCAATGGTTTTGAGTTGACCACTGCAGAAAAAAAAAAATGTGTATTAGGGACGGTCTCAACAAAACATCCTTTATCTTAGAGCTTTTAGTTTTACAAGTATTAGGATAAGATCAGACTTTTTAAATCACACCAAAGAATCTTTAATGATTTATTCAGCAAACAGTTTCATGAAGTTCATGAAGTATTGACACTGGGAAGCTTAAGATGCTTTGTTCCAATATGTGAAACGTCCGTAAGAATATTTTGTCTTGGATACACTGTTCATGTCAACCACGCAGCTCACAAAAATTGAACTGAATTCAAAATATCAGATGCAAGTTGCATAAACTTCTGGGTATCGTTTTACGAAACTGTCATAAGAACAAGTTTATTGACATCCCATTGAAACGCATGTTAATTCAATACACGTGAAGTCGTGAACTTGTACTTATGACAGTTTTTATTATTTAGTTTTTATAATCTTGAAACTACAGTAACTACAGTAAGTACATAAATTGTTCATAACTTACCCATGTTCTGGATCTAACGCTATTGCTCTTGGCAGATGTAAATCTTTCCAAAATAAGACTGTTCTTGAACTGCCGTCTATCTCACTGACTTCTATTCTGTTTGTATCTGCGTCAGTCCAATATAATTTCCGGCTCACCCAATCACAGGCGAGTCCGTCCGGGGCGACGAGCCCCGTCGTAATAACGTCCTCCACGACCTCGGAGCCATTATAAAACATTCTTTTGATTGCTTCCAAGCTAACGTCCGTCCAGAAGACGAGGTTTTCGGAAAAGAGGAAGTCGACCGCCGCCGCATCGTGGAGACCTTCGACGACCGTGACGGAAGACGCCTGTGTGAAGTTGGAAGCGGGCACGGTGAGGAGTTGTACATCGCGCCGGTTTGCGAAAAGGAGTTGTGTATTTGCTGTAGAGGGAGAGTAAAGGAGAACATTTCAGAAAAATACAGATTTTTCATAGTGTACTGCATGCCATTTTAACAACTCGTGGACACACACATTTATCTCCAAATTCTAAATCTACATAAATGTACATGTACATGTACATTTTGTAAGTGCTGAAGTCTACAGTTTAGAAAATAGAAATCGTTCCAAAAGAATCATGGCTGATTTAACAGAAGTCTGGAATTCCTTTATAACCTTGAGATGGTTTTGCTTATCCATGAACAGGGTTATCATTCACTGACTATTCGTTGCTATGGCATTGACTGTTTTTCTAATGATTTTCAAGGTCCGGATTACTTCCTTTTACAGAAGTCAAACTGATAAAAGAAGCAGCTACTTTAATTTGTGACAATGTCAAATTGTTAATACAGTCAAACCTGCTTTAGTGACCACCTGTCTACAAAGACCACCTGTCTACAAGGACCACATTTTTTGTTTCCCTTGAAAATGGTTTCTCATTGAAACATGTACTAAAGGAACCTGTCTATAAAGACCACCTGTCTACAAAGACCACTTTTTGTGTTTCCCTTGGGCGGTCGCTATAGACAGGTTTGACTGTAGTACATTTAAAACTATTAAGGTTAACTTTTACATTGTTTATGCACCACTGACTTTTATTGAAATCAAGTTACATGTATGTACATTGTAAACACAATAGAGCTTACACCATAGGCCTACATGTACGCTACATACAGGGAATGCACTCCAAGTAGATTTTCTTAGAATGAACGTAATAAAAAGTCGACGTTTCTTGAGAAACTGAACCCTCTACCAAACATGCCCACTATGCATGAATGCATCTCAATGCAGAAGTCTGAGTGTGTTTACATTTTCAAAGATGAGCGATTTTGTTTAATATTGGGATTGTCTTAGTGGTCCTAGTCACAAAGATGAATTAATATTTAATAAAAACATGTATTTGATTTTAAAGATTATACATACACCTGTAATGTATTGTTATTGATATTTACATGTAGACCCGATATGAAAATACCTTAATTCATAATTTTTATGCACATATAAGCACCCTACATACACTACACTGTAGGTCCACTAGAAATAAAAGATCTTTTCCTTTATACATGCATCAGTTTTCTCAGAATTTTTGGAATTCATAGAATGACAGTTTGATACAAATTTAAGAAAAGTATATTATGCCAAAGTCAGAAATTTAGTTAATTTAAAACACTGAGTGCAAATTGTCTAAATATTTGGACATGAACATGTAGCCAACATATGTATTTTGCCACTGTTAAAATATGAGCAAAATAAAAGATGCAGAGTAGATAGATCTACAGTGAAACTGATTTTTAAAAATCTACATAAAGGCTCATGTTTACAAATTTGTGTGTCATATATTTTGCAATCAAAGGGCTGTTCAATTCCTGAATTTCATAAACAATGCGCCCAGGCAATTCACACAGGGGATTGAAGATAATAGGCCAACCATTGATTGACCTAAATAAATACATCAACTCTGCCGAATGTGAACATGGCATTGGCCAATCTTCCACCAATCTTTGCATGTACACACCAAAATCACAAGCACTCACTTGATGTATTCCATATCCACACACACACACACACACACACACAGTTCAATATACGGGTACATGGACACACACACAGTGGTATTTGTATGTATACACAGTGAGTCCATTTTATCACAATGGGTTCTGAAACACTGACCCAATATATACAATCTCCCCCATTTTGTTGATGTGCTGTGCACAGTGTTATAGTGCATGCCCCACAAATCTTGGCTGGCTTCTTGCCTATAACAATACACAGGTCATAATGGGAGCCTGATTACAGGGTATAGGGGTGCTGAATAGCCCCCCTTAGTCCCGAGAGGGGGGCAACTGAACACTTCCAAAAAGCCCAGGCTCATTAGTAAGGGCTTACAAGGAAGACAGCTTACCCTGCTCTGCATGAAGCTACTCATTCTTTCAAGTTTTTTCTCAAGAAAATACTACATAACAATAGCCTAATTCTTACAGAATACGCAGGAAATGGCATTGTACATGTAAGGCCCTGGATTTACTTGGTACATGTATATTGTAAGCCTACATGTCTAAGTAGAGAACCATCATATAGGCCTATTAGACCTACAACAATACACACACGCATTCATTCCTAATTCCCATTCACGTGTACATGTACATGTATGATGATGTAAATGAGAATAGCATCTACAATTACTGTACACAAATCTCCAGATGCATTTTCAGTCACAGACCACAATAACTTTTAACCTCCATATGAAAATATCTACAAATTCAGTACATTTATTCGAGAGCTAATTATTTAATTTCATGACCATACATGGTCATCGGTATTCTAAACAATGAAAAAAAAATACTACAAACTCGCTACATGTAACTGCATGAAAATCAATAGGACGGACTGCAGCATTCTGCAGAGATCACTGCAGCAAGCAAGATGAAAAAAAATTGGCAATAAGACTTGTCCTGAAGAACAAGAAGGCAAATCTTTATATAAAATAGAAAAACATTATTATTACGCAGCCTTCCACTTACTTCTTAGCAACTCGTTAATGAATGTACAATGTACATATATATACATAATCATGAAAACCATTAGTAGTAGCAGAGACTGGATTTTTCTGGAAATCAGTGCTGCAGCCAAAGATGGATTCGTAAACATGTGTCATTATGATTTCTCCTGAGAAAATGAGGTGGCTCCTCATAAAAAAGAAGAAAAACATAACACAAAGTTTTCTACAAACAGTACTTCTCAAATACTCTTTACCAATGTCAATCATCCTGAAAATTAACAACAGGGAATTAATATTTCTGAAGATCACTAATGCAGGCAAGATGGGACTCATGGGAGTCATGAATATTAGTCGTTACGATCTTTTCTGTGAATTTGTGTGAAAAAGTAATTAACAAGGCAACTCCTTGTGAAAATGAAGAAAAACATAACACGAAGGATGTACTTCTAATCAACTCGTTGATGAATGTAAATCACCCCCAAAAATTAATATCACGCAATAACTTTTTCTGAAAATTGTTTCTGCAGACAAGATGGATTCATAAACATTTGTCATAATGTCATTATTATTTTTCCTGAGAAATAAAGGCAACTCCTTATAAAAATAAATAAATACATAACACGAAGTCTTCCTTGTACATTGTACTTCATCACGAGTCGTTGATGAATGTTTCTCAATCACATAAGCCTAATGGGGCTTCACAAATGGACTTCCCATTTTCCCAGCCCGACTGCTTCGCAATCAATCAATTACGGAGCCCTTCTTGGTAAGACGATACTCCTTCAAATTAAGCCGTATTAATTTCATACGCTCTCCACAGGAGTCTATTATACTACTGAATTACTGAATTAAAGAGAATGTTGTGTTCTTACTGACCATGCGATTGCGTTGTGAAATAAACTACAAACTACAATAAATCTACAAAACATATAGGTCTAGAAGTCATTGGAAAAGGTTGACTGCACATACAGTACATTTACAATGTATGTATTTATAACTGTAACACAATAATCGTGTACTGTATTATGAGATTTTAGGGTCTTATCAAACAGATAACTAATAGACTACATCTTCCCTTTAATGCTAGAGAAGTAGAGATGCAATTATTATTTTTCAGCTTGGGCTGTGATTTGTGGCAGTAGAAATAAGGAAGGAGAGGAACAAAAAAGAATACAATTATAAGAAGGTAGCCATGTTGACTAATGAATTACTGTTTTATAATGAATTATTGTTTATAATGCAAGTGAAGGCCTTTCAGAATGAATTGATTTAAAATATGACTTTTTATGCTTTTCACGTGTAGTATGACAAATTATTGTTTTATAATGAATTATTGTTTATAACGCAAGTGAAAGCCTTTCAGAATGAATTGATTTTAAATATGACGATTTATGCTTTTGATGTATTGGCTGAGGAAATACACATGCACATATGGAGATGCCATGAAACTAGGATCTGGCAAATAATAACAGCTTTTGGGGATAATTAAATCTTGGATGTAAAAATGATTTTTAATATTCAAAGGCCGTAGAGTGAATGATTGAAATACCTGAAGATCTATTACCACATCTTTTTCTATCTTTTCTTTTTAATCTTTTTTCTGCATTCCCCATTCCTACTCCTCCTCCTTTCTTAGCAGTTTTGGGCAACCCCCTTTATAGCTCAATGATCCCTTCACCTTTTAGACTTGTTATGTTTACAATATCCATTAGTACATGAATGATGTATACCTCTTTTGGTACAAAATACCCTATAAATTTTTAGTCACAATTTAAAAAAAAAAGGTAAATCTTATAACTTTTACACTGTTTTGTGTTTTCATCATTGAATTGTGGCATTGTGAAATACACAATTCTTCTGATTAACACGAAATCAGCTACACAAATGAAGACGCTTTTCAATCCTAAAATAACCTCAATGAAAATATTAATTAACATAGCAAACTGTTTGTTTCTACATGTACGATTGTCTGTTCAGAACAAGATGGGCCTTCGCTCTGTGTTAAAGTATATGAGTGAACGTCCTTTTGGTTCCGAACCGGCGATATGTATGCTTCTGTATAAATCAAAAGTGAGTACTGTATCCAAAATTTCTTGTCAACAAAGATATTGTTTTTAATTTTTATATGTTCATTTAATTATTTAATTATTATACATGTATATAAGTTTTTGAGGAGCGGGCTGGGGGTGACATTATCTTGAGATAGAGGAACATTACATACAGCCATACATGTAGACTATGAGTAGGGAAAGCTCACAATTTTGACTGTGCGTAAATTTCTCAAAGATGTGAAAATACAATGTGCATCTACAATATATCTTAAGATTTGGAACCCCACCATGCCCCACACACTGTCAGCAGCTCGGCCACGATGTACATCCCCCCAAATCTCAACTCTTTATCTCACTCTCTTGCAGAATATTACCCACGTCTTTTGCTGCCATAAATATTGATTTGGACGGCAGCGCATTAGCGTGCCTGATGCACGACGCCGGGCAACGACGAGGCAGGCCTGGCAAATGTTCGCAGCGACAACGACGGCGGCAATGTGCCAGGTACGTACATTACATGACAAACGACATGACGCTAAGTCCCCCCAGGCCATGCATCTATCTCGTTCTCTGTCCTCCATCGAGCCTTAATGCTGGAGTATAGCGCACATTACCCCTCCGGGCGCCAGCGCAAATCCACCCCGCATTACTCCACGTCTGCAGCTTCTAAAAGGTAATCTCGACTACTGGTAATGAAACGGTTTTGAGAGAGAGAGAGAGAGAGAGAGGGGGGGGAGGGTGGAGAGAGGGAGAAAGGGAGGCGGGAGAGAGAGAAAAGAGAGAGAGAGTGAGAGAATAGAAAGTGAGAGTAAGAGGGAGAGAAAGAGAGGGAGAGAGAGAGAGGGGGAGAGACTCTGAGAGAGTGAGAGAGAGAAAAAGATGGGGAGAGTGAGAGAGAGTGAGAGAGAAAGAGAGAGAAGCTGGATGAAAGTCATTCTGAATCCCTGATCAAAATGGTATATAAAACCACTCATATTGTCTGGGGTTGTTTGGTCAGTAAAATGTAAAACAAAATATGATTGCATGCATAAAACTATACACCAAGATTACAAGAAGAGCTACATGTACATGTATAATGCAAGCACATAATTTGGCTTACTGTAAATTTGTATATCCTGAAAAGTGTACCGGTAGTCTAGATATGTTCAATTGTTCATCTTTGCGTACTCAACTACAACGTGTACTACAATATGGGCTATACGACCCTTCGGTTTCTATGATACATGAATCTGTTCAATTTTTTTAGAAGATGCACTTGTACAAATTTAGATCAGTTTTTACGTTAAGTGTGATGCCTTTTAAGGATAAATGTTGGCCAATAATTCTGTTCAATACTGTACTTTTTCTATACTACATGTATTTGTAATTTTGTATTGTTTATGACACATTGGAATTTCAAATTCAGTAGTGTGCCTTAGTGCCTAGATGTTAATCCATTTTGTTGGTTATTTTGTACATGTACACTGTACATTGTACCTGCTGATCACCTGATAACATAACTGATCACCTGATTACATAACGTGGAAGGATAACATACATGTAATAGCCAAAGGGAATATCATGTTTTTTACATCAAGAATCCAGAACGAGCACAAATTAACTCTTTTTTTTTTAGTTGTGCAAAACCAAACATAAGTATAGTATGCATGGTATTTCATTTTTTCAGCAAGGAAATCAAAAATCTTTGTACCGGTATAATGGCCTGGAATGGGTATCCACTTCTCTGCATCTTCTAACGCTCCACCCCCTCCCGCAACCATCTTCTCGCATGTGATTATCAAAACACGGCATCTCCAGTATAACACGGGTAAAAAATAAATCCAGCCTCAAAAAGTACTCTGAACTTGCCTGTCACGACAGCATGTCATACATGTACATGTATGTATGTTTTTTCGAGGCCTGCATGTATGCACAATGCGTGTATGCGTGATCGGTCCTGGCAATGATTAAGCCAGGCATCACATGTGCGGCGTAGATAGCGCGAGCTGAGACGATAGGAGTCGTGGTGCCTTCATGTAGTCTGTTCGCCAGACTTCGGTCTTTTAAGAAAGTGATGACCTCTCTATCTACCGGAGATGTATTTATAATGCTGAAGCCCGATACAAAGTACCTTTTTTTACGAAAAAGAAAGCCTTGCATGTACATCTGTTATCTTTCCTCTGCCTGCGACAAAAAGGCAAGATGCTTATTCCACGATGGCATTCTTTAAATTAAACAAAAAAATAATCCATGCCATTAAAAAAAAATTCATCTCTCCCTCTTCAGCTTGCTCCATCTCACCTCTGTCACTATTTCTTTATTCACCCTCTCTCCCTCTTGAAAGTCTCTAGCTGCATCTCTCTAGTATCTCCCCCACTTCTTTTCTCTCACATTCTCCTTTTTCTTCCCTGTCTCTCTCCCCTCCCTCCCCCTCTCACGTCCCTTTCTCTCTCTCAACCTCCTCGTCTCTCTTTTACTCCCCCTCTCTCCCCTCCCTCTCCTTACCCCACCCCTTCTCTCTCTCTATGCATCTCTTTCCATCTCTATCCTTTTCTTTCACTACCTGTATTTCCCATGTCATCTTTATCACTATTTCTTTCTCCCCCTCCTCCCTAAAGTCTCTATCTCTCCCTCCAACCCCTCTCCCCCACCCCTGTCTCCCTCCCTTTCCATCTCCCTCTCCCACCTCTCCCCCAATCTCTCTCGTTCTCTCTCTCCCTCTTTAACATCTCTAGCTGCATCTCTCTATCTCACCCATTCTTTTTCTCTCCCATTTTTATTTTCTCCCCCATCTATTTCTTTTTTCCCTCCCTACCCCTCTCTCTTTCCCTCTCCCTCTCTCTCCCTCCATTCCCCTTTTCATTTCTCTCTCTCTCTCTCTCTCTTCTTACCCACCCCCTCTCTCTCTCATCTCACTGGAAGAAATGATGATGAACGGGTCTGGAGGTCTGGTGCACTATGCGCGTGGATTCCTCATTATTTCACATTAACGGCTAATGCATCTTGCACGATCATTACAAGATACACATCAAAGATACACGAAGGTTAATTGAAAACTAGAAAGGAAAACATGATAGTTGTGTACGTATATACACAGTCATGAAGAGTGTACATGTATGTTCAAATTACCATCATACGTGATATTTCTATAATTTCTATTTCTTTTCTTTGAGTTTGAGAGGGAAAATTGTAGGTAAGCATACTGTTACCTGCTTTCTTATTACTTAAAGTGACTCGGTAACATTGTTGAAGGTTGATGAAAAAAATTGCATAATTTTTGTATACAATGTTACTTATTATATTCCTTCTACTGTACTAACCCTCTGACATGCAAAAAATCCTGAACAAAATTCCCAAACCACAAAGATATCTATGGTTTTCTTTGAAGGCGTCACTGGTCAACACCCTCTAACAGTGATTAACAGTAAATTCTCCCAACCATTTTTGAATTTTTCCAACCGTTTTTCCATATGAAAAAAGACATAAAACTGGCTATTAAAAATCTGTCAACACTTCAATGTCTGGAATGGTATATAGAGTCAATTTATTGCTTTGTGATGATTTACATTCACCTAAAATGTAATTAAATTGTAATAATATAGTTGCCTTAGTTGGGAGAATTAAGGAATAGATCAGATCAGTTTTTCCCAATTCGTATTATTAATAATGGTCCGTTTTCACTCAAATTTTCAGATTATCTTTAATTGTACATCTAGCATTGAAGTCACTACCTTAGTACCACTTTCTCTCATCTGAACAATGTTACCAAGTCCCTTTAAGTGATTTTTAAAAATTCATTATCATGTATTCTCCCAGACAGTATCATCTCTTTAGAGCTATAAGGACATTAACTCTGTGTCATACGAGTTAAGTAGCGTCCTTGTGTCACTAAACTGACAATATTATCTAACAGGCCTACACATGTATGTGAACATGTACAATTACACATAATAATAATTATTATAATATGACGCTCTTGTATAGTGCATATCACACTATGATTCTTTATGTGCTTGAGATATTATTATCCCCCGCGTTACGTCCGGCATCCGTAGCGATCGGTGCATTCAAGGAATTCATCCCATCAGATACCCATTTACTACACTTGGGTAGAGTCACTAGAGTGTACACTTCTCTAGAACCTAAAATCGTAATTGCATGAATGACTTCATGTAGATATCCCATATTGCCAAAGCTCAAACAGGGAACTACATTTGTACATGTACCGGTATGTAAATTATAATGATGATAACGATTACGAATAGAACAAGAAAATGAAGGAAGAGAAGATAAAGTACAAAGTTGTAGTAGCAAAATAATGTTTTAGATTAATGAGGAAAGGAGATTGAGAAGATGAATAACAATTATGAGTAGACCATGAGAGTCACATCCCTTTGGTTCTGTGAACAGATAATACTTTCTAGTTTGTTTGTATGTTGATACATGTATATATGTGTTTCTTTTGTACTTTATTTTGCAGTCTTGTTTTCTTGAATCGCCTATTATTTGCTGGTGGAAAGTATACTTCCACATTTGTGGACAAGAATAAATAAATCATCAAATGCATCTGACACCATCTGTACGAGGAACAGGCCAAAAGCAAATGCATGACCTTGTGTTGCCAATTTAACGATTTTCAATAAAATACTCGCGAACAAAGCCAAAATATACATTAGAGTCATCAATCACAAAGTAAACCTCCCAGAGAGAAAAAAAACATTTTCTAGCCTGAAAAAGGGAATCAACAAGATTAATTTCATGGAATTGAAACATTTCTGTCCAACCTCCTTTAAAATAGCCTTACACTTTACACTTAACATATTTTGAAATTCCCCTACAGGCCTACCCGCCAACTTAACCGAACAACCAACTGAATTTATAAACAAAACTATAAATCAAGATGTCCCACACAAAAATGCACTGTCAAAAAAATTCCAGTTCACTTGGCTTCCATTTTACTTTTCTCCATTCCTCTCCAACTCTATTTTCACTTTTTTGTTATGGAAGAACAATATACCTAAAGAGCTTCATTTTCCCTGGGAGACTATAAATCAAATGTTTCTCTTTTCCTGCTTTTGACGCTCATTCAAGCCTAATAATACTAGCATTGATGAAGCCTTATTGATTACAAGTCCTTTGTGCCGAGCCTATGCTGTCAAGAGGGAGCATTGATGACTTCCATTAGCTGTAGACAAGTTCAATTTCATTTCCATTTGTGTTCAAGAAAAGAGAAGAGAAGAGAAGAGAAGAGAAGAGAAGAGAAGAGAAGAGAAGAGAAGAGAAGAGAAGTGAAGAGAAGAGAAGAGAAGAGAAGAGAAGAGAAGAAGAAGAGAAGAGAAGAGAAGAGAAGAGAAGTGAAGAGAAGAGAAGAGAAGAGAAGAGAAGAGAAGAGAAGAGAAGAGAAGAGAAGAAGAGAAGAGAAGAGAAGAGAAGAGAAGAGAAGAGAAGTGAAGAGAAGATAAGAGAAGTGAAGAGAAGAGAAGAGAAGAGAAGAGAAGAGAAGAGAAGAGAAGAGAAGAGAAGAGAAGAGAAGAGAAGAGAAGGGAAGAGGGAAACCTGATGAGAATTTAGAAGTGTTATGATGTGAAACCACACTTTGATATTATAAATGTAGTTTGCTTTATGTTTATGAAGCTGTACTGTAAATAGGTAAATGTATTACAACTTTTTGATCAGAACATTATCATTCAGAACATTCAGATTTATTTTACCACCCAAATACACTACTTGAATGCTATTATTGATGGACTTTGTTAAGAGATACATGTACATGTACAGTACAACTCTAAGGGCAATTTGACCCTTGCCAAGAGAAACACGTTTTGAAAAATAGACATTTTAGTCATTTTGTGCATTGGAACAAATGGGAAAGTTGTCCACCACTACATCACAGAGACATTACCTATTCAGCCAATTTGAAGAACCCATACCATACCTACGGTATAGTGATTACCGGTACATCTTTTTTGTTAATTCATAACTTTTTTTTCATTTTTTTTCTAGTTTCATTCAAACTTTCAACAGTGTGCTTCTCTGATTTGTCTACTTTTTTCTAGAATAGCTTTACTTCATACTTTACAGAACATCTGAGAACAAAATATATATTTTTAACTCAAGTCTATGACACGTTCCTGAAGCCAAGCAACCGTATGTCACAGCGCACATTCCAATGTCCTAGCTTGTGAAACATTTCTAACGACCACAGGCCAGTTCGATGACATTTATTTACAACCTCGGGGATTAAGAGGCAAACATATTTATTGCCACCTCTCTTTAAAAAAAATACTTCAATAGACGTTCCAGGTTTTTTATGGAATTGCAATAACTTTATATGATCGTTATATCCTTCAAGTTCAGAAGTTTTATTGCGGCGTAAATAATCGGCAGGAAGATTCCTATACTCCACTGACATTACATACTGTACATGTGTATTGTATACAGTTGGTGATTTGTTTGCTACATGCACACATAGGCCTACAAAGTTATAATCCTACATTAACCTGCAGAGATACATGTAAATTTATTAAGTTATATCAAATTTTAAAATTTAGTTTGAAAATATTGGTAGCAAAAAACATGTACAAGTAATCAAGTATGTACCCTTTTTTTACATTCAGTGTAAGCTCTTTTGAGATTTTAATCATGCTGGCTTCTTATATAGCGCACATGTCTGTCACGTTGTGACACTCCTGCATGGCACTCCAACATTATTTCCCTGGTTATAGCCCTGCCATACCTGGATGGAGAGTGGCAAAAGTGGATTAATGTCTTGCCAAAGGGCATTAGTGCCAAGCTGGGATTTGAACCCTCAATCCTTGGGTTGGGTCATTGAGAGTCAAGTGAATGAACCACTATACAGTACATGAACCATGAAACCTCAGAATTTTGATCTTTTTCCATTCCAGCCCCTTACATGTACATGTAAGTACTGTCACTTAACTGTATACTTGACTAAGCAATTTAGAAATCAATTACACATACTGTATACTACCTAAATATCACTTACATCATGTACAGTACATGTATGTTTCATTCTTATCTTTCTTGAATATCATGTACATGTTTTTATTAGTTTCCAAAAGCTAAATCTTTTCATCTTTTTCCATTCCAGTCTGAGCAGTCTCCTTTTTTCTTCTTCTTGAAACCGGTAGTGAATCAGCATTTCAAGAAGGACTATACACTAAACAGTTGACTAGCAATTTAGAAATCAATTACACTGCTTAAATATCACTTACATCATGTATGTTTCATTCTTATCTTTCATGAACATATTCTGTAAGAGCCCTCATCTTCTTTACTCCAGTCCTTTTTTCTTCTTGAAACTGGTAGTGAATCAGCGTTTCAAGAACGACTCTAGACACTAGACATTTGACTATAAATGTATAAAGCAATTTAGAAATCAATTATACTGCTAAAATATCACTTACATCATATATAAGACTGTAAGTTTTGTTCTAATCTTTCTTGAACATATTCTGTAATAGCCCTCATCTTCTTTACTCCAGTCCATTTTTTTCTTCTTGAAACCGGTAGTGAATCAGCATTTCAAGAAGGACTAGACATTTGACTAAACAATTTAGAAATGAATTCTGTTTTTAGAATATTACATACTCTGAAGGAGCCATCCTTTTATCAGATAAAAATATCTTGTCATCATGGAATATATACATTGCTTTAAGAAAGGTTTTTCTTTTAATCGAGGGGCCACTCTCTTGATTAGGCCAAATAAATTTAACTTCCACTTTCCTCGTCCCCTCCTTCTTCCTTTTTTTGGCCTGCTGCAATATATTTGTTCGGAAACAAATAACTATCTGTTGATATATAATTTCCATGTAGACAATACATGTAGGGTTAACAAAAATCACTAATATATGCAATTTCATATTGTTTTAGCCACTGTGGTGCATGTACAACTGTTACTGTACATATGAAATTTGAATTAATAAAATTTGCATTGATATCGACCCAATAGCATTTCTACATTTTGAACAGAAAAAACACCATCAAACAAGTCCTCATTTGTTTTACTTGATAAACAAACAGGTACTGACATTCTGTTCTGAGTACATGTACACTTGTACTTGAAGTGCACTTTCTCGGCAGGATTTCTTTTCCGAAACATCTATATCCCACTCATGTATTTGTGTATTCTATTCAAGATAAATGGCGGCCCTCATCAAAGAAGACAATTATGAAACTCGTACTTCGAACCTTTATGAAGTGTCTTCAAGGAAAATGCTGAGACTACACTTACCAAGTACATGTATGCTAATTATGAATGTACAGTACTTTACCTCCGAATTAAAGTGCAGGACGATTGTACTCATCAATTTTTCAAGTGGATGATGTACAGTACATGTATCATTATATGGTACCGTACCGGTATACAATTATGGTCAATGCGGTATTCTAGTGGATACGTCGTTGGACAGTTTAAGTCCTACTGTTGATGAGGGGATTATAAAACTAATAATATTGGATTTTTCTATAGCACTGATAATGATATCCACCTATGCGAAATGCTCCAAGGCACACTCAAAGGTCCACATTACCCCTCCTCTTCATACATGTACAACAAGTAGCTGGACTACTATTTTTTCGGGGCCCACAGGCCACAACTTTTCATGAATTTAATAATTCATTCACTACGATGCTTTCAAAAATGTATAACCCTCAGAAAAACGAACCTTGTGACATAACATGTACATGTAGTACTCTTAAAAAAACTAATTGTGGCATTAACCAACTTTTGGAATTGTGAACCTTTTTGAAAATGACATGCAAACATTTTCACATCCTACCGCTGCCACCAATAATACAAATGACTTTCAACTTTGTAAAGAAATTTCGACTTGAACCCAGTAAATAAATATCGAATGCTTGATCTTGTAATTCAAAACAAGTCAGAAATACTCTTGGAACATTTTTACATCCCACTGCTGCCACCAACAATACAATTTTTCAATGAGTTTTCTGAGATTTTAAGTACATTACTTACAACCTAACTTAAATTCATCATTATATCACTGACATGATTTATTTCTTTTTTCCTAATTTGTTTTTATAAAACATTCCATCAACCACTAGAAATTAAGAGACTAAGAAACTAGAGCATGTAATACAGTATACAGACGGCCCATGTACAGTACACATGTAACGCAGGCGGGCAACCATACACCACCACAACCTTATTCTCTCGCCCGTATCTTTCCCGTTGAGCACCGTCACCATCAAAACAAAAACACACCATCAAAACTGCTTAAATCCTTCATTTCCATTCATTTATACAGCTAAATTCAAGAAAATACACATAAATTAATAAAGAAAATGTATGGGTATGTATTTGTTCTGTCTTAAAAATACACAATTCGCCTAGTAATAGTGTTTTACTAAATTGGTTTTATACTGAAATCATATGATTCGCTTCGCACGGATCATGTACAAAGCGTACATAGCCATCCCAATGCACGCATTGGCATGCATACACACACATCATACACGTTCATACAGAGCGGGGCTCGCACTGTCTTCAACGACAAGGCTTCGCCAAAACTTACCGCGTACGAACGCCAAGAGGCAGAGTATTCCTAGAAAGGTTTCAAGGCAGCCCATTTCTGCCGCTGACTGAATATCATCTACAACACACCATGGTGCACGGAATCCTTACAGCCTGAAGAATTTCTAGGCTCTTGTAATCCTGAATCCTAGGTGTTATCTCGTCGAACTATATATATATGATCGAACAATATATTCACTAGTATAATGTGTTGTATATATTCGGGCCGTATATACCGTGAGAGATGTATACTCTGAACTCGGGTCAAATCCTCGAGGACTACTTTCAGCAAATACTGCATATTCATCCGCGCTGTGTGTTTTCTAGATATTGTAATTTTTAAACTGCTTCAAATCTTCTTAAATAAATCTTTTCCCCCAAAGTTTTTACTTAATTATAAATATTGCTCCTAGCTGATTGTGACTCGTATAAATTTGCACATTTGTTGAACATATTTGTAATTGATTCACCAACATCAAGAAATTTGTTTTTTCTTGCGCACGTGCATTATTGAATTAAAGGTAATTGGGTCATGTGTCAATTAAAGATTTCGAGCTCCAAATACTGTGAGTTGATTGACAGTTTTGAAGCTTTTGTTAATCTTGTCTGATCCTAAATCCATAAAGGATGTTAAGCCAGGGTGGAAAAGAAATGTAGTGAAGCGGAAAAAAATTCTGAGTCGACTTGTTTGTTTTCCCAAGCAATCTAAACATGTAGGATTCAACGATGAGGGGAATAAAATAGAGAAAGAGAGAGAAGGGAGAAAAAAATGATTCGCAAAAGAAAGGCATAGTGCTTCAGTAAAAAGTTCAGTAGCTTGAGAAGTGAATGAATGAAGATAGAAGTCGAAAAACTGTCAGTATTTCTCAGCCCTCGAGTAAATACTTGACAGTTTTCTGTCAATGCCTAAGCATTTACCCACTAGCACTGTAACCGTAGATGGTGTATTAACATTGTGACTAGAATTAACTAAGTTTTGTCGTCTTCAGGCGTTCCAAAATTTGAGTAACCTTTCCTCCTCAAATGCCTTTACACAATCTGTTCAATTGTGGCTTCAGTCTCGCCAACAAATCAACGAGGAGAAGCCAAAAGTCTTGAGTTACCGGTACACCGGAAGAAATGAATTGTATTCAAAGTGTCGAGTTTAAAATTTGAGTTAAGTGTTTAAAGAAAAGGCCTACAACTTGCACCTGTCAAGAAAGAAACTTTACAGGGCTGACTGTGATTGAAAGTCTCAAAATTCAATTTCTTTGATTCCGTCCTTGTTTTTGCATTTTGTTTTGTTTTCGTTTCGTTTCGTTTCATGGTTTGTTTAGTTTCGTTTTGGTTTGGTTTGTTTTTTTAGCCGGGGCCTAATGCTAGTCAGAGATTTTGGAAACATATAACCTATACAACTTTTTTGTTTAAAGAGAGAGAGAGGGAGTCATTTGGGAGCTTAATTGTTCGCCCCTCCGTCAAGCCTGCGCGGCTTCTTTGAATTGTAAATATCGTATGCATACTTACACAAATATATCAAATATATGGGTCTACAAAAACAATGTAACAATCAAAATAGACACCAACATACTTGTAATTAAAAAAAATAGGATGACATTTTCATATAACACCAAAAAAAAATCAGTTCACAAGTGCACACAAATATTGCATGAGGACCCCCTATATACCACCCCCTCTTCCAACTCCATAATATTTCGTGTTTTTAAAAGCCTCTCAGTGCACTGCTGGAAAATAATAATAAGTGCTTCAGATTTCCACGTACTGCCAAAGTTGCATTTTGTTAACAATAGGTATTCAATGAAAATGAATTTTACTACTGCTTTTCACTCTCAACAGCAATGCTGCTTTCTGCGCCCCCTCTTGTTAGGTCATAGGACAGCTAGTAAGCGTGTTGAAGTGACTTTCATTCGGAGTGTCTGAATCATTTCTTTGAGCCAGTTATCATCTAAAAAACTAATGCTTGCTTATCATTTTCCCAACCAAATTCACCTGAACTAACTGCAAAAACCTGTTAATGTCATTAGACATTCATTATCAAGGCCTCAGACACTAAATATCAGATTGCACAACTTTATACATTTGAAGGGAACACCCTCTGACAACTTTGAAGTTTCCAATTTAAAAAATAAAAATATTAGCTGAACTTACATACTTTAGGAGTCAATGTTTTTAAGCAACAGTGAAATCACTCTTGAGGTGCATCATTTTCTCAATTAAATCTCACGCAAGGTAAAAAAAAAAGGGTACATTCATTTTGTGATGCAAAACCCCATATATTTTCTTTCTTTCTTTCTTTCATTTTTCCCATTTTATTTTCTCCTCCCGTCTTATTTTTCTTCTTTCTCTTCAGAAGCTTCTTTTTCTTTTTATTCCTTTTACCATATCAATTGAATGACAGAATATATTAATTTCATATTTGCCAATTTCTACGTTGTACTATTTGCGTGTATTTCATTATGTTGCAATTTTATCTGTAAATTCAAGACTGTGTCAGCTTTCAGCTGTGACTTTGAATTTTCTATTAACCCTAATAAGGCCGGGCTATTTGAGTTCTTCATACGGCCGGGGGCCATTATGGCCCCCCCTTAAGATCTCGGTCGTGAAACGGCCGATCGCCGCGAAAATTTGCATGCATGTCAAGTGAAGTGTATAGAATACTATAGCAATTTCAATTTTTTGAAAAATTACTCATTTGCATATTTATGGTAAATTATGCAAATAAGGTCCAAAATTCATATTTTTACCCATAAATCATATATTCTTCATATTTAAGCTTTCTTTTCCACTACATATATTTGTCAGACCATTTGGAATAATAATACCCCAAAAAAATTTGGAAAGCTAGGTTATTCCTTATGTTATCTCTTGTTTTGATAATTTCTTATGTATTTCATTGTTTTTTAAACTTATGTATTTCATTGTTTTTGTTGTTTTATTTCATTTCTAACTATAATTTAACTATTTTGACCCCAAAACAAACACCTAAACTTTAAACAAGACCAAATAACCAATGTTTTATCTCTTTTAGGAAAAATGATATTTCCATATGTTTTGTACACAAATCACGAAAATGAGCGATTTTCGGGCCGACATGTAAAGACAAAAGGTCACGTGACTTTGTAACGGTAGGTCCGATTTTCAAAAAAATTGTTTTAAAAGATGCGCAAGACTCGAAAGAATAAAGTCATGAAGCGGCGGGGCGTCATCCGCATGCGTTCCCGAACAATCAGAAAAGCGGAGGGGGCCATGATGGCCCCGGCCTTATTAGGGTTAATAAACCTTGTCAAGTCAATTCAATTCAATTCAATAAATTTACATTACAACTCTTCTTTACATTTTGCACTAGCCTCCCCATATAGGAAAGATTACATAATAATAATAATAATAATAATAATATTGGATATTTATATAGCGCACATACCCACCATGGAAAGGTACTGGCTCACGGCGCTCCAACTATTACCCCGGCTCGGCTAGGCAGCCGATTTCTTTGTGTTCTTCTGTCTTAAATTTACATCAAAATCACATTCCGAAGACTGCAAGCGAATTTCAACAGAAAGTGACATTGCTGCTCTATTCCTATTATAATATACTCTTTAAACATGCGCAATAAGAGGACAATTTCTCGAGGGGAATGACGGTCGCTATGGCCCAAATATCAATTTACATGCACCCTCAATTTTCTATTTTCCTAAGAATGTAATTTCATCATCAAATATATACATATACTAGATAAGAATGATGTAAAAACTACATCACACCACCCCAACGTCCGAATAGTATAGGAGGTGAAGGTTGCCCGAATATTTTGTAATCTCTGTGGGTCGGTTGCATTTAGTCAATTCAAATCAGGTATATTGATTTGAAGCCTGTCTGCACTAGTTTGGCCAGGAGGGATTAGACCTCCCAGCATGGTCACTGACAGGTGGTTATCTCAACAACTCAGCTCTCAATTAAAATAAAAAAGAGAATCATGGGGGACCTACGGGCACCGCTTAGGCATTGTTTTCTATATAGAGGGAGCAATTAGCTACAAGTAGTGCAGTGGGGCTTTATAAATTAAGTCAATTCAAATCGGGTATATTGATTTAATCTTGTTTACTTGTCTTAATGTTAAAGAAATTGAGACTCTATTTTACTTTATATTGGTGATCTTAGTTTTATCGAACCAACGTGATCTGTTGTCCCCCAAAATACTTTTAAATTTTCAGTTTGACATTAAAACCTACCAATAGGCCCCAGGTGATTCTGTATTACTTGTTATTTTATTTTTTGTTAATTTGTCCACGTTCTGTGCCTTTTGAGACTAAACGGTCTTTTACTATATCTTCATCTAAAAATTAGGTATATTTCTTTTTCTTTTTCTTAGACAGGAACATGTCGCGTTCTGTGGGCAAATTGGCAACTATAAACTGTTATTACCTATCAAAAATTAATTACATCGATTAAAAAAAGAAAGAAGATGATTCCATACTATCAGGGGCCCGTTTCATAACACTTGTTATATATAACAACTGCTAAATTTCTATGACAAATTTGCTCTCAGCCAATCAGCTGCCATGATTACAGTAGCTTATAACAGTAGCTTGTAACTTGTTATTGACATCAAGTTTTATGAAACAGGGCCCAGGTTTGAATATGCTCCCTGCAACTTTTCATTTTATTCTCCAATAAATGCTTGATAAAAAACAATCGTCCGTCTGTCTTTTCATCAAATGCAATATCAAAAGCATTAGCGGAGGGAGAAGAAGGGGGAGGGGCACCATTGGCTTAAATGCCCTTTTAACCCATTCAGTGGCCCCCGAATTGTGTTTTATGCCCCCTTCTTAAAACTTGATAAATACAAAAGGCACATTAAATTGTTATAATCTTTATCTCATATATTTTCATTGATTAATTTTCTTATTGTCAGAATTTTCCAGAATCGTGTCTTATCCTTTCGCGAAATCTTGATTTAAAAAAGGAAGAAAATAAATAATGCGTTATTATTTTGGACATTATTTTTGAAGTAACACTTTGTTCTGTTGAACACTGAAAATCGAAAGTCTGTTGATAGAGTGCACGCGCCATCTACGTTCAAGAACGGTACAAAGTTCGAGTTAACAATAGTTTCCAGCTTGGCTGCTCGCCGACGGTGAATTTCGACGGAAATGTTTGTGTTTTGGCCTCTAATAGTGCAAGAAATAGTATATACTGAATGAGATTTACGTTTTCTCATCTACCTGCAGTGGGAAATATATTTAGCGGCATGAATATATGCGGAATTCCGTGAGATGATGCGGTTTCGAAGACTCGGTCCGTGCAAGTTTTGCGGAGAATGATGCTGCGCCGGTTGATGATGGCAACGAGCAGCCGAAACTTTCCGGGAAAATTGCGGGGAGAAACCAAGCCAAAACTCAAGGATAAGGATTCGATCGCCCCCCGAGGTAAACTAAATTCTTAACTGTTACTAACCTTTTCTAATGGTATTTTATGTCACGAACTAATCCTGTTGACTTTCTGCAACCTCTATCATGTTAATATAATAAGTGTAGGTCTGTGACTTTGATAATGATTAAATAAATTTCAATTCAGAATCAGAATGCAGAACTTCTTTGAGGAGTCTTTGAACTTGAAACTTTAATAGGGGGGTAGGGAGGTTGATACTGGACCAATTTGGAAGATAGACCTACATTGAAAATTGCTTGTTAAGCTGAACAAGTGAAGGCAAAAATATAAATATAGATCTAATTCTAAACGTAAAAGAAGGAAAGCGAGAGACTTGTTCCAGAGAGAGAGAGCTAGAGTACTAAACTACTGTACTAAGACTAAGTAAGAGGCAGAGTCAGACAGAGTGCCAGGCCAGAGTATGTACATGAACGTCCAAGACCTACTGTAGGGTTAGAGTTTGGGATAGAGTTAGGGTTAGGATAGGTTTAATGTTACCTAAGAAGCTTAAGTCTTTGGATTTAGCTTCATTGATGAAGTGTTGGTTAACCCACACACACATACTGTAGCTGCATTACTATCCTGGCTGTGTATTAAAAGCTGTTCTTTTGACTCTCAACATTTCAAACACTACTTTACAAAACTCCACTGATTTCACTAAAAATCTGTACTTTAGTGACAATTGATGACACCTTAATAGCAGTAAAATACAACTTTTTCAACTTACTGATGTTAGAAAGAATAATTTTAAAATTCAAATCGTGAGTCTAATGTCAAACTTGCCGATCAGCCACATCGGCATGATTGTGTGCATTTGTGTATTATAAGTGTATTGACTATTCATGTGTGCAAATGCTGCTTATTAACACGTACTGCAGCGCTAGAGGTCAATACGCGAGTGGGTTAACCTAGGTGTACATGTAGCTACGAACATTTGGTCCATTGATGAAGTGTTGGTTAACCTACACTGTAGCTACGAACATCTGGTCCATTTTTGTGGTGGGGTATTCTTAAGTTGATCCATATCATTGATTAAAAAAAAAAAAATTGTGTACATGTAAATACCCTCTTAGTGTTTTTGCTATTAGTTTATTCATCATTGCCATATATGGGGTCGTGACTTGGCCCTTTTTGTGAGAAAACTCTTCATGTTTCCTTCAAGCTTCATTTAAAAATTGTGATCACTTTTTAGAGGGCGTCTCGTCGGCTCCCAATGCCCACTCACCTGGTGGGAGGACAGGATTGCGCAATCACTCCACCCAACTGCCCCCTAGACCACCCAAGAACCATGGGGCTACCAGGGGCTCTGGACCGAGAAAGGCCCCGGCTTCCAACAGCGCGAGCAATGTTAACAAGAATCGGAACATCCTGAGAACGGGGAGTGCATCGTCGGAACGCTCCTTGAACAAGTCGTTCCAGAAGCTGTCGATAGATGACAAGAAAGCACCTAGAAGGTATGAAATTAAAATCATCGTTTGTTCAGACATTTTTTGTTAAAAGGAAAACTATACCTCAGTGAGTTTGCGACAATATTTGTATTGATGGGTCATCTTCCCATGTCAAATCATCTTCAAATTTGTCACATGTCTTCATAGAAATTTTTGTCAAATAACTTTAACTTCAAATTAATTTATTTCAGTTTTACTACATCCCCTCAAATTTATGTCCAATAAAATTTACCGGTAGGTAAAAAAAGAAAAATTTCATGTTTGGGCCATATTGGCTGAAATTATTTCATATTACAACACTTTTCCATTTTCTCTTTTGTGGGTGCTTTTATACCAATTACTTATCAGTCTAAATCCTGTGGATACTGGTAATTGTTATGATAAGAAATAAAAAATTTGCTTTTGTAGTCCAGGTGGTGACATGATAACCTTGATGCCCTTTTGATAAAAACATCAGCCCATGAAAAGGTTGGGTCTGGAAGAAACAGTGGTGGAAGTGAATTGAGATGGATGGGTTATGAGTTGAGAAGGGAAGATGATGAACTTGTGAAAAGAGCATAGGATCTGGAAGGGGATGGCATAAGAGGGAAAGGAACCCAGAAGATTTCATGGAAAGACGTAGTGAAGAAAGAAAGCAGTAAGGTTTGTCTCAAAGACGAGGATGCTCGAGACAATAAGAAGTGGGGGAAGGAAGGTAGTGTCATCATGGCGCAAAAGTCAGTAACCCTTCATAAGAGGGAAAATGCTGACTTAAATTGATGATGACGATTATGATTGATGAACCAGTTCTCCAGTCTATACTCATGTTATGTTATGTACAATATTGCACTATGAGAGACTTTGTTATAATAACAATTTTGATGTTGTTATCACAGTGCAACTCCAAAGAGACGGCAGTCAACCTCGGCAGGTAACGGTTCAACCTTTAAGACCATTGAGGACGTGGCAAGGCGGATCCTTCAAAAGAAGAGCAAGAACATTGTTGTAATGGCTGGAGCGGGGATTAGCACACCTAGTGGCATCCCAGACTTCAGGTAAGATGATTTTAAAATTGTTGTGATGTTAGAGTCACAAGTTTTTGCTTTTCTAAAGGGGGAAAGCAAATGTGCTTATAATGTATGACTACTATGATATTTAATAAGACAAGGTGCTAAGATTTAAAAAAAAATTAAAAAAAAACTTCTTACTGTACAGTTGGATTTCACAACAGCTTGGTACAATATTCTTGTTTTGATTTCCACCATAGGTCTCCAGGATCAGGTCTATATGGTAACCTTCAGCAATACAGAATCTCTTATCCCGAAACCATATTTAACATTGACTTCTTTCTCAAAGTCTTCAAGATATTCTTTTATCGTTCTGAAAAAAGAAAGAAAAAAAAAACCTAACCCTTGTCCCATGTATTCATTATTCTGTTTTCTTTTTCACCGTAGGTCCCCAGGATCAGGGCTATACGATAACCTTCAGCAATACAGAATCCCTTATCCCGAAGCCATCTTCGATATCGACTTCTTCCGCAAGAACCCAAAGCCTTTCTTTACCCTGGCCAAGGAACTGTATCCTTCCGGGAAGTACCGTCCCAACTACGTCCACTACTTTGTGCGCATGCTCTATGAGAAAGGGCTCCTGCTCAGGATGTACACACAGAATATAGATGGTCTTGAGAGATGTAAGCTATGAAATATTTGACATTTTATAAAGGCTACGGCAAAATTCTTCAAATAAGCAACAATAATATATTTCTTTCATTGCTACATTGTTAAATGAAAAGGAACGTCTCTGAAAACAATATACACTGTACATGGGTGAGAAAGTTGTCAAATAAATTGATAAAATGCACAATTTTGATCGAAAAACAATGATTTTTTAAATCTCAACGTGTTGCCAACTTAAAGATTTCAATGATATTTTCCTTTTTAAAATTCCTGCTATCAAATGCAATATAGCCATGAAATAAAACTGAATGCAGTGTGTGCACACATTTTTGCCCTTTCTACTCATGCATCTGGCATATTTTTTAGGGCTCTGAATCGAAAGTTATTGAGCCAAATCACAAAATGTGGAATGATTGTCGCCAAAGGGTTAAGGTTGTTTAATAATCTTGTCTGCGCCTAGTTCACATTTCCCATTTATTTCATTTGTTTCATATCGTTGCCCCTTTTCGACAGTGGCTGGCATCCCCGGTGACAAGCTGGTGGAGGCTCATGGCACATTTACTAGGTGTACCTGCACCAAGTGTGGCTACCAACATGAAGGAGAAGATGTGAAGGTACGTCAGGACTGGACACACCTTCAGACAAGGCATTTTATTTTAGCTGTAGGGTGTAAATACTTTTGTCTTCTATCTATGCCTACTATTTTTACTAGCAGGCTTAACCCAGGAAAAAAGGTACTGTGATAAATTGTAGTAGTAGTAGTGGTGGTTATTTTACCTGACTGCTAAGAAAGCATAAATGCTTGTTAGTAAGCAACCTTGCATTGCTATCATAGAAATGATGGACTCCATGATAACATTCCTCCATCGTTATTTATTGAAATATCAAACAGGTCGATTGTTTCATCATTTTATTCCATTTCACTCTTTTTAATATGTCTCCTGTCATGTTGCTCTTTTTGTCTATCTGTATGCAGGGAACTATTTTCGGTGACAAGATACCAAGATGTACGAGACCAAGATGTATGGTAAGTTTCCTGAATTGAACGTTGAAAGTTATTAGTTGCATCATACTGTCTTTTTTCAACCAGAAAGGCCTAAAAGTGTACCAATCACCTAAAAATGTATTGTATACAGCTAGAAATGTAGTTCTTCTAAAGAAAATAGACACTACTAAGTCATCCATTTTAGGAAAAATGAAATTTGAGTCATTTTGTGTTTTGGAACAAATGGGAAAGTTTCCCTTTAACCTTTTCCAATTGCTCTCAGACATTTTCTTTCACAACCAAATTGCAAAAAAAGAATTCAACTTTATCTTTGATTATCATTATCACCGCTTCATTTATCGACATCTGTCAACAAATTCTTCTGTTTCTCTTTATCAGGGTGTGGTCAAACCCAACATTGTCTTCTTTGGTGAGGACTTGCCCAAGAGATTCTTCTATTACATGAAGGACATGCCTCTCTGTGATCTGCTTATCGTCATGGGGACGTCATTAGAGGTACGTATCACGGTCGAAAGCCTTGTTCGGATATGACGCGGCAAAACCCCAGCTTTTTTTAAAGATTACGTAATCGTACTACGCTTCACGTTTCAGAATTCATGTAGTATTGAATATAGATCCTTGTTTCAAACTTTCTCCATATATTTAGATGAGGAGGCGCGTAGGCTCAGTGATAGAGCAGTGGTCTCGTAACTTAGAGGTCCTGCGTTCGAAACCAAATCAATGCGCTCGTGCCCTTTGGTAAGGCATTAATCCTCAATACCAAGTCCCTCGGAGAGGACTTAAAGCCATCGGTCTCCAGGTTGCTTACAAGCATAAACAATCATCAACCATCATATTTCTTCTTGTATTGTAATCCTTACAGGTGTACCCGCTTGCTGGTATAGTAGACTCAGTGCGCCTTCATCCCCGTCTCCTCATCAATCGGGAGGTGGTGGGGCCTTTCTCGCGCCCCTCGTCCAGTCGTCACAACGACCTGGCCGTAACGGGTGACCTGGTGGAGTGCGTCCAGAAGTTTGCCCGGGTTCTCGGCTGGAAGAAAGCTCTGGAGGATGTGATAAAGGACAATGAAGTGAAGCTGGTGAGTCTATTAATCAACCTTCTCTGACAGTCAAAATATATAGACCAGTTCTAAAAAAGGGGAGGGGGTGGGGGGTGGAAGGAGGGGGTGGAAGGATGTTGAGGGGGAGCAAATTGATCCTTTCCCCTACTGATAACTCATACTGATAACTCATACTGATAACTCATACTGATAACTCATACTGATCACTCATACTGATCACTCATACTGATAACTCATACTGATAACTCATACTGATAACTCATACTGGTAACTTATACTGGTAACTTATACTGATAACTTATACTGATAACTCATACTGATAACTCATACTGATAACTTATACTGATAACTTATACTGATAACTCATACTGATAACTCATACTGATAACTTATACTGATAACTTATACTGATAACTTATACTGATAACTCATACTGATAACTCATACTGATAACTTATACTGATAGCTCATACTGATCACTCATACTGATCACTCATACTGATAACTCATACTGATAACTTATACTGATAACTTATACTGATAACTTATACTGATAACTCATACTGATAACTCATACTGATAACTTATACTGATAGCTCATACTGATAACTCATACTGATAACTCATACTGATAACTCATACTGATAGCTCATACTGATAACTCATATGATTGTGACTTTTATGATTGTGACTTTCAGCTACTCCATTCACTCTCTACCAGTCTCATTGAGATTGGGCATGTTAACATTTTCATTCTCTAAGTTTGTTTTCTCTCATCACAGGATGCAATGGTCGTTGAAATGGAATCAAAGGCTGACAAGTCATCCACGGAGCCGTCGGAGAACACCAACAATAACGGGACTGAACAAAACGCCAAAACAAACGCCAGTCCGCAACGTCTCACCGGATTACAACGCGGACAGGACACTACCAATATACGCAAAATACACACCCAGAGTCTGAGCAAGGCCAACTCACAGAGAGCAGCACCCATTTATGAGTCGAGGCGACGAATAAGCTCTTCAGGCACGGCAAGGTCGAGCCTGCCACGAATTACAAATTTTACGAGAACTCGTCCTCATAGAACAGTGGTATCTTCGAGTAGCAGTAGTGAATCGTCTACATCAGAGGAGAGTTCGGAAGACGATTATTGAGCGAATGTTGTGGGTCATATGTTAGCTTGTGCTGGATAAGAACTCGGCGAGAATCTGGCTTAATAGGACACAATGGAGGGCGGTATCTTGGAAGAGCAGTAATGAATTGTCATCGTGAACTAAAGAGATCAGAAGATGATTATTGAGCGAATGTCAGCTTGCGCCAGATGAGCAACTTGACCCTGCGGCTATGATTGACACAAAGGAGTGTGATGTATGTATCTTCAAGGTGAAGCAGTGAATCGTCTTTTTCAGCTGAGAGTTTCGAAGATGATTTTTGAGCGAATGTCTTGGGTCAGCTGTCACCTTGTGCTGGATCTCAAACTCGACTAGAACCCTGCTGTATACACTACATAGGAGCATGGTATCTTCAAGAATAAGTGGTGAATCTTCGCGTCATGTGAGATTATGGAAGATGATAATTGAGCAGTGTCAGGTCAAAGATCAGCTTGCAGCGGATAAAGAACTTGACAAGAAGTGCGCTGTAAGGGACCAATAGGAGAGTGGTCGCTTTTGAGAGCAAAAATGGGACATCATCAGAAGCTCGAGCTTGGAACGCAAACATTGAGGGAATGTTATGCAGTCAAATATGTCATTTAATTGTTCTGTAGCCATTGGGGAGTCTTATCATTTAAAAGAAGTAATGAAGTCTTATCCAGTGAGAGTCGGAAATACAACAACATAAACTCAATGTGGATATGCAACATTGAGAATTTGATCACCCATATTGGGAAAATTTGACCTTGAATAAGGAATGTGCAATTGTTTGTTTGAAAAGAGGTTGTAGAGATGCAAAAAAATATGGTGTTCTCATTAAGTTCCTTTGCTAGACTTTTGTATTTAATCTGTTGGATTTCATCTGTTGGATACAGCATGCATTTTTCCATCTCTTATCTCAGCCTTTACATGTATCTCAGGCTTCGTTTTGAGTTCTTTTCATAGCAGAAAGTAAATTCTTATAGAAATCAAAATGAGACTCGCACTAGACATTAGACAACAAATGAATGATATCCAGCAATCAAGTTTTGTTAAAGTGTATTAAAGGTACTATGTCCCATTTGCAGGCAAAAAAATGAAAAGGTTAAATTCCATCGGCATTTGAAAGACAATACTAATTTAGAACTTCCCTAAAAAAAAGGTGGCTTGAAAATGTCTGTAAGTGGGAAAATAACGACTATTAGTTGTCGAATCGACCTATAGGAGCTATAGAGCCAGGAAGTAATAGTCTGATTTTTCAGACCATTGTACCGAATGGTCATACGTTTTATGCTGCGCAAAGATTCAAATACTTTAATTTTGGCCATTACAAGAAGTGGGTTATTGATGTAGACAAATGCTCATGTACCCTTTACAGCTCATTTTATGTATGTTATTACCAAAGATGAAAAAAGCCAGTCAGTCACTCAATAGTGTCTGACAGTGAAGTCTAGCAAGTACACAGGTTTCCTTGCATAATTTGAATATTAGGACACTGCTAACGTTTAAATTTCACAGATAGGACATACATGTAGTATGACATATTCATAATTCCTGCAAAGTTCTACAGAATTTGATGTTGGCTGCAAAAGGGACATAGTATCTTTAATAGCATGTAGTGAGGGAAGAAAGATGAGCAATTTGATATTAATTTGTCCTCCCCATGTGTAGATGTGACTTGTTCTCATCAGTAAATGGGTTTTGCAATCTTTGTTGACTTTACTTTGTTGAAAAATATCAGATAGTATCAATATTTGGGCAATTTAGTTGCCCACAGTACTGTGAGGGTTCCACAATAGGCACCTGAACCACTGAGATACCTCAATTGCTCTAGATGGCAAGGGTGAAATTATTCAATGGCTGTGGTGTTTTCTTTCATTTAAAATGTGTGACCTTCTTATGGAAATACTATAGCCATAGCTAGCAGAGTAGAGATAGTTGCAACACAGGAAGTAATGCTCGCTCAAATTCATGGAGTGCTGAAATAGTTCCTATAGAGATGATTGGTAATACAAAATTGAAGAATAGCAAAGATTACAGACCTGTATACTATAGCTTTTCGTCTTGCACTCATCAGAGTAAATAAAACTGCTTATATTGTCTGAAGTAGTTCCCTTCCACAGGGGAAAAATTTGAGCTCCATGAATTGACATTTGAGCATGCAGGCATGTGTCACAACTATTTCTCTTAGTATGCTCTGGGAAAGGCTTTTCAGTGCACGGTATGTGTCTGAGAGTTGAGATTTTCCCTTGATTGATGTGGAACTTCAAATTGTGAAACTGCCAAATTTGATGTGTGAAACTGCATGATTTGAAATCACTTACTGTGTTTGTATGTATGTCTGCTTGGAGCCAGAAGGGCTTTAACTTATACACTTTAGCACAGAGGTAACAGAGGCTGCAAACAGACGATGCATAGATGATGAAGGTTGTAAGTCTTTACAATTTCATAATTGATTTGATAATTTATCTTTTAGCACCAAGCCATTGATACAAAACGTGTGAAGTTTCATGGTTTTCCTTATGCATGCATTCTGCCAAAAAGTGTGTGGTATTTTTGTGGTTTTTATCACTCTCGTTAAGTCGTTATGAATGAGAATGGACCAGGATCTATCTGTTTGAATATCTTTTTGCAGCATAAAGCTAGTTGATTCATGAAACTGGCTTTAGTTTTTGTCAGTACCTCTGTTTATACTACTCGTTTTAATTATTTTTTAAATATTAATGCACAAGTTGTTTTATGCTTTTGGGACTTTATGTAAATGGGTGCACAATCAGGATTGAGTGTGGTCGTGTAAAAGTCAATATTTCAACAGTACCGTAAATCTCTGTGTATAAGACGCACCCCTATTTTTGGGGCTCTGTCGGCAGCAAGCCAGGTCTGTGTTAAAAAACCCACGCGGGGAAGGACTTTCATTAAACTGCGAGGTGCAGTAGAAGGCACCGATTTGTGCTTGTGAACTTGTCACAAATAATAGTAACAATGTCGTTTTTTAGAAGAATGTGTAAGATTATTAATGTAAATTAAAAACAGAGGACCTAGGATAGGACCTTGTGGTATGCCATGTGTAATAGAAGAAAAATTGGAAGAATTATTTTTATAAACTACATATTGAGATCTATTAGAAAGATTACTTTCAAACCAAGATGACAGACAAATTTGAGTGTTGTTCTAGTTTCCGAGTAGTGAGTCAACACACCGATTACTGAGCTGGGAGACATTGCCAGGCATAGTGCCAGGTGGAGGGGCATAAATCGAAACTTTAAAAAAAAAGAAGATTTTTTTTTGTCTGTTGTTGTTTGTTGTTGTTTTTTGTACCTGTGTATAAGACGCACCTCCGACTTTCAAATTTTTTCGGCGGCAAAAAAGTGCGCCTTATACACAGAGATTTACGGTATTGATAGATGTGATGTGTGGGTGTATGTACGTGTGAATGTACTTATGAAATCTGCTGAAAGTTTTGTATACAAATGAAAGACACAGCTAAAGGTCCGTTCAAATATGCCGCTGTAAACCGCCGCACTAAAGCCGCCACGTTTTTAAAAGTGTAAACGAATGGCAACTGCGTGCAACAGAGATCCTACGTGTATTCATTGAGCCCCGTGTTATAAGATTTGAAATGTGAAGCATATTACATTTGCATCATAAAAAAAAAACACAGTGTTTACCGCTGCATTTCTAAACAAGGCTTAAATTTGCAAAAGCCATTAACACTATGAACTACTTATTTGGTCATCTAGTATTTTTAATTAAAGCACTGTCAGGCTTTTACTTCTTACGTAGTACATATGTATATTCTCGTGCCTTGAAATGATATTTGTATGAATTTACATTTATCTTAAATACATATTCATAAGATCTTTGTATATCTGTATCTAGAATTTCAATGTAAATCGGCGGATTGAATAGTCAAAAATCTTATATCTGATGCACATACCAATACTTCAATATTTATAAAGTCTCTATGCTTACCGGTACTTATAAGATCTCTGCATTCATGCACATGTGTTTAGAATTCCAATGTATATTTGGCAGATTAAATAGAATTATATTTATAAAACTTGTGGTATATGGTACTTCTGAAGCACATATTCAGATTATAATGGCAATTTGTTGACAGGGGAAAAATCTAATAGTAATCTGTCTATTTCTAACTGGTATATGGTATGATATTAGTAATTGAATTAACAAAGGTGTAGGGAAATTTGATATAATGCACAGATAGTTTTCAAATTACGCAAAATGAAAAAGAGCAAAGAATAGGAATAGAAAGGAAGGATATGCTCTTTAGCAGGATAGGAGGATCAAATTAGAATATTTATTTTTGCCAATGAATAAAACTAATAGCTGCATTAACCTTTGTAAATCTGTACTTGATATGCAAATTTATTTTTATTTGAATATATAGTTGTTTCACCCAAATAGATACTTTTGTTTGTGTGTTTATGAGAATTAAACAAATTTTTAGTGTGTGTACATGTATTTGCTTACATGGATATATATATGTGGTAAAGTATTTTGTGAATAAATAATTTGCAACCCAAATGTGTTGTGTCTCAATGTTTGTATAGCAGTATTGAATTCATGTAATTAGATGTAGCTGTAGTGTATAGTGAATGCACCATTGAAATGAGACAAAATATTCAAAAAGGAAACTTGAGAGAAAAGGGGGGAGGGGGAGAGGGGAGGAAGTAGGAGAAAGAGAAAAAGAGAGGAAAAGAAAGTGACAAAGGAACAGTGAGATGAAGGAAAGAGGAGAGAGAGAGGGGAAGAAACTATGGAAGAGCATAGAAGGGGAGGGAGTAGGAGAAATAAAATGATAAGAGGTAGGAAAAGTGGGAGAGATAAGAGAGGAAAAGATTGTGAAGTGAGATGAAGGAAAGAGGGTGATGAGAGGAAACAAGGGAAACGCTCTCGGCGGTCTCGCCTGCATCACGCAATTCGATATGATGAAAAATTGAGGTTGAGACATTATTTCTGGGCAGGATGGCCCATTAACAGGCCCCCCAAAATGAAATCCTCTGAATATAATGTTTAATCAGCATTTTGAAGTGAATATTGACTAAGAATCATTAGAAGAATTATTTATTACTATTTGGACCAAGATTGATAACTTTAATAATGAAATATGAACAAATAACAACAATTTATTTATTAATTCTCATATTAAGTTGTGAAAACATAATCCAAATCTACTGACCTAAAATGACCTTTGACCTTGACTTTGTGACCTGGAATTTGAGTCGTGTGGTTTGTGATATTTGATAACCCTTGGGTACAAGTTTCATGGAATTTGAACAAACCCTTTAGAAATTATGCTAAAAATTCAAAATCTTGATGTTGATGACACAACAAAGTCTAAGTTTGCAGACCTGAAATGACATTTGACCTTGACTTTGTCACCTTAAAGACTAATCACACGATTGGTGATACTTGATAACCCTTATGTTCAAGTTTCATGGAATAGGAATGTATACTTTCAAAATTATGATAAAAATTCAAAATCTTAACCCGATGCCGAAACAGAGTCTAAGTTTGTTGACCGGAAATAACCTTTGACCTTGACTTTGTGACCTGAAATCCTCCTCACACGATCGGGGATACTTGATAACCCTTTAGTCCAAGTTTCATTGAATAAGAACTTATACTTTCAAAGTTATATTAAAAATTTGAAAACTTAACCTTAGGTTAAGTTTTTGATGTTGACGCCGCCGCCGCCACCGCCACCGGAAAAGCGGCACCTATGTCTTGCTTTTTGCTACGTAGGCGAGACAAAAAGGGAGACCATTTAGTCTGAGTTTCATTGAATAAGAACTTATACTTTCAAAATTATATTAAAAATTCAAAAACTTAACCTCAGGTTAAGTTTTTGATGATGATGCCACAACATAGCCTAAGTTTGTTGACCTGAAATGACCTTTGACCTCGACTTTGTGACCTGAAATTCTCCCCACATGATGTGGGATACTTGATAACCATTTAGTCTGAGTTTCATTGAATAAGAACTTATACTTTCAAAATTATATTAAAAATTCAAAAACTTAACCTCAGGTTAAGTTTTTGATGTTGACGCCACCGCCGCCGCCGCCACCGGAAAAGCGGCGCCTATGTCTCGCTTTTTGCTACGCAGGCGAGACAAAAAGGGAGAGAGGAAAAGAGATAAAAGGGCGAGAATAGGAGAAATGAAACCAAGAAAGAGGGAGAGGTACGAAAAGAGCTAGACATAGAAGAGAGGAAAAGATTGTGTGACAAGGAGGAAAAAAGTGAGAGAGAGAAAGAGGGAGGATATTTTTTCAAAAGGGAAAAGGGGGAGGGTGTTTCCCCCTAGCTCTCCTCAAATTATCAAAAAGAGAATTTACAAGTAAAGAGTTTAATAAGAAGAGGGATAAAAAGAAATCAGTATCCCAAAAACATTTATTGAAATTGAATATAAAGACGAGGAAAGAAGATCAATAAGAGAGAAACGCAAGCAAATCACTGGCAATCAAACATGAACATAAGAGTTGCAAAACACTTTATTGACCCAAAATCTGTTTACATTGATGAATCAACAGACATATGCATCATAAATAAAAGCAAAGTAAATGTATCACAATTCTACAATTAAAAATCTTAAGTGCTTTTCTCACCCAGACTTTGTATGATCATACATGTACTTGCATTTTCAAAATCATCTATTCTGAACAAGATTATCAATAATGTATTCTGATCATAGATGGGGTAAAATAACACACAAAAAAATTGTGAAGTATGTGCCGGGTTTTGTGTTTTTAAGTGAATAGATTTCCTCTTTTTGTAAAATTTTTAATATGCCAAATGTGTATATATTTGTAAGAGTAATTCATTCAGAACAGAAAAAAATTGTGTTTTAACAACTGCCATTTGACTAGACCTTTTGCTACTTAATCGTATCCATAATCTAACATGCTGGTGTCTGTCATTAAAGGGATACTGAACCGATGAACTTTCTGCTCTAGCGTACTGTTTATCGCACAGCGCCATCTCATGGTCAACTTGCCAACAGAGCGTAACCCAATACCTAATTCCCACTTCACACACAGAGGACTCGATGGGAGAACCAACAGCGCAGCTCGGGAAGCAGCGAGTTACGGGACCACACTGCTACTGCTGACCTGAGATGGCGCTAGAGGAGATGTTGTGGTAGCGCTTCTAGTACAGTATGGCTTTAATATAAAAATGTATTGTATTAACTTGAATAACTTCCAGTGGAGTCACAGAATTAAACAAACAAACAAACAAAACATTCAATTGAAGCCTACTTATAAAAAAAGAAGTTCCTTCCAGTTGGTCCTATAGCAAATAAATATCAGAGTCTCTTAGAGTATCACTAACAATCTTGGAATGCAAAAACAAGCAGCTCAAATGGCAGATTACTAATAGGCCATTCTGACTATTGAAATACAATTATTCATAACAGGTGAATGAAATCATTTGTAACATGGCACTTAACGAAGATTTGTGCATTAAATTTGATTACATTATGAAAATGGCCTATTAAATAAGCTTGGCTCTCACGTCATTATTACAACCATCAACTAACTATACCATGATTTATTAGCCTCTTGCACAATAAAAAATACCTAGCTCATAATGGCTTAAAGACTTATTTCTGATTGTTGACTTACTGTTTTAATTATTATCTTCTGAATGAAACAGACAACATAAATCATTTATCTGATTTATAGATTTTCCAAGCAGTGTTTATGTATCCCTCATACAAAGCTACTTGGGATATTATATAGCACAAGATGGCAACAGTTTTCATGAACAACATACACATCATTATCAAGAGGCAGGGGACTGTTTCACAAAGACTCAGATCGACTTTAAGTTGGACTTAACTATGGCAGGCCGTTCATGCCACTGGTTGCTCTCACGATTTACTGGCATTGGTCTCTCAAGGGATGTACAAATCGTGGTCATGAATCTACAGAATTTACATTTTTTGATAGTTCATTATTGAAGGAAAAAATATTATCTAAAGATCATAATTGAGAGACCAATGGTGAAAGCAACCAGTGGCATGAACGGCCTGCCATAGTTGAGTCCAACTTAAAGTCGATCTTAGTCTTTGTGAAACACCCCCCTGTCTGTTACAGACATCGTCGGTCATGAGTCATGACCCTCCATTTCTGCCATTACCGGTATCTGCTATTCTTAAAAAGCTGGTGTTGCCGATTTTCATGCCCATTCGTGCAGGCTTTGCAAATATGTGAGGCATTGCCTTCCCCTATTTATCTTTCCAGCAATCTTCCGTTAAAAATGCTTCTTCTAGATTATCCTTCCTGTATATGAAGAGCTCGGTTCCAAAAGGTACTACATCCATAAATCCAAGTTCTGAGAAAAACACCATTTTTTAATTATCATAGTTAGCAATGTCAGTTTGGAATGATACTTTGGCTGATTATACCGTAAATCTCTGTGTATAAGACGCACTTTTTTGCCGCCGAAAAAAAATTGAAAGTCGGGGGTGCGTCTTATACACAGGTACAAAAAAAAAAAAAAAAATTAAAGTTTCGATTTATGCCCCTCCACCCGGCACTATGCCTGGCAGTGTCTCCCAGCTCAGTAATCGGTGTGTTGACTCACCACTCGGAAACTAGAACAACACACAAATTTGTCTGTCATCTTGGTTTGAAAGTAATCTTTCTAATAGATCTCAATATGTAGTTTATAATAATTCTTCCAATTTTTCTTCTATTACACACGGCATACCACAAGGTTCTATCCTAGGTCCTCTTGTTTTTAATTTACATTAATGATCTTACATATTCTTCTAAAAAACGACATTGTTACTATTATTTGTGACAAGTTCACAAGCACATATCGGCGCCTTCAACTGCACCTCGCAGTTAAATGAAATTCCTTCCCCGCGGGGGTTTTTTAACACAGATTCGGCATTCTTGGCCCCAAAAATAGGGGTACGTCTTATACACAGGTGCGTCTTATACACAGAGATTTATGGTACTATTGTATGATACAAGTATAAAACCACTCTTTAATAAAAATCTAAGTCTGTACAAATATTTTTCATGAATTTATGTTTTTTTAATTTTTGAGGATGTAGTACTTTTTGGAACCGAAAATATTGCATACCCCGGTACTGTATGCAAGTTACAATGCATAACTTGAATGGATATAGTACCTTTTGGAACCGAACTGATTTTTACATGCCATTTTTTACTTTTTGGGGGGAAATTCAGCTTTTTGGAAGTGTCAGTGTATGAGGCTACTGGAAATGTGTACAGTAATGAAGAAAAAAATGAAGAAAAAAAAATGATAAAAATGGATGTACATGTAGTACCTTTGGGAACCGAGCTGTTCATATGTGACCAACAAATTCAATTTTCCTCTTTCTTATTGTGTTGATGAGCGATGGTTTTAATACTCTTGCTTTTCTGAACTCTTCTTCCTAACCAACATACACATACAAAAAAAGCTTTACATACGCAGAAGCTAGTGAAACATACATCAATGCATAGAATTTGCCCAAACAAAATACCATTTTGTCTCAAAAGTGATCACATTAAAAAATATTGCACCAATCTAATACATGTACATACATGAACAAAGCATTACGACTATACCTAATGGTAAACACAATGCAGGAGTTTTTATCAAAGAAATAAAAACGAGATAAAAATACAAAGATTTGGGTATTCCCTCTTAGTCTTGGAAAATAGACAACATATTTTTTTAATAAGAGGTTCTACAGTTTAGATGCAAGACTACTCGCATCTGGATCTGTAAGAATGTATTAGAATAGGCCATGTAACCAAATTTAATTCACACGTCTTTTTGGAGTGCCTCGATACGAATGATTTCATTCACCTATTACAAATAACTTTATTTCAAAAGTCAGGATGCAAACTGCATATTTACGTGTTGCTAGGTAGGGCAAGCCATAATGTTTATCCTACCTAGCAACAACTACTGTATGCAATTCACATTCTGACTATTGAGATACCATGATTTGTAACAGGCGATTGAAATTAATTGTATCTAGGTACTTCACAAAGACGTATGCATTACATTTTCTTACATTATGAAAATAGCCTATTTGAACATTACATCTAGTATAAAAAAAACTTACGACTTGTGACAATTCAGCAAGATTCTTCCATAATATTTTCTGAGTTTTGCGCATTACACATGATTTTCTTCAGTATTTTTTTTTTTACAAAGACAAGCATGAAACAGATTTGCAAGTTTATTTTACAAGTAAGGTGGAACTCGCGTGTTGTGCATATGACAGACTAATTTTTTGCTATTTAATGTGTAAAATGTTGTTATCATCTTAAAAAACCATGCAAGTGTGTAACAAGTCATCAGATACCTAAGAAAGCTAACCTTGAGTGACTCATTTGAACAGTACAGTGTTTCATTGTAAAAACACATATTTCAAATAAGAACTTTTCCATTTCTAAAACACGATGGCCCAAAAGTGAGGAGGTAATCTAGACATGTGGAACGTTTTGGTGTAATCTTCACCAACTTCACTTAATATAGGGGAAGTCCACCCTGATTTTAAGTTGGTTTTAATAAAAAATAGAAAAATGAGAGGAACATGTCAGTGAAAGTTTGAGTAAAATCTGATTGAAAATATGAAAGTTATGAAGTTGTCATCAGTGAAACACAAATTGGCAACACTGTGACGTATCTTGCGAGCCCCCCTTCCATTCGGTCTGTACAGAAAATTTGATAAACTTTCATTTTCTTAATTAATCATGACGGAATATACTTGTTTCGTACAGGGGTTGTTTAATTAAAAAAAAACATATTTGCAATAATTATATTAAGGGTGCATGTATGATTGGAAATTTTAATAATGAAAAATACAATTTTCTGATTTTTTTTTCTAGTTCAGAACAAAAGGGAGGGGACCTCGCAAGATACGTCACAGAGATGCCAATTTGTGTTTGATTGATCACAAATTCAAATATTCAAACTTTCACTGACCTGTTCCTCTCATATCTATGTTTGTATTAAAACCAACTCAAAATCAGGGTGGGCTTCCCCTTCAAGAATTACATGCATATGCGTAATGCTTCCTTCTACATTGAACAATTAAGTGTATTTACAAGTACTGAAGTCTGTAGGTGAACATGGGATGGTTTATACAGTAAAATCCTCAATTCAGGGCTGGTCACAAATGAAGGATATGATGACGATAAAGGTATTGGGTGGTATTCTCGAAAGCGGACTAACTTTAGTCCATGGTTTAATCCTCCGACTAAGTATGGAATGCCAAGTGTCCATATGAATATATTTTTGAATAATTTGATATGTCCCTAAATTACCATGAAAACATGATTATTTCATAGTTATATTGTTGTTTATTAATTATGTTATTACATTTTATTTTAATTTAGTGACAGACTAAATAATTCAAAAACATATTCATATGGACACTTGGCATTCCATACTTAGTTGGAGGATTAAACCATGGATTAAAGTTAGTCAGCTTTCGAGAATACCACCCATTGAATCTAAGAAAAGTTGCTGCTGAAGGCTAATTAGCATGGATCAGCAAGCACCACACATTTTCTACATTAGGCCTGTCTTCATCAGCTCAAGTTTGCCAAATAACCCGCTATTTTAACTATCCTGATCGCAAATTAGCCAGTTAATTTTCGTCTTCATCAGCCCGCCGTTGCAATTAGCGGGATATTTGGTCGAGAAAATATACTGAGAAATTTTGGTCTTGTTTCCAAAATATCCCGCTATTTGGGAAATAGCGGGCTAATTTGCACCTGTCTGAGCTAGTTTGTGATGAGCGTATCAGTCTGGTGAAGACGCAATTTCGAGCTTCGGGATAATATCCCAAGTCTGAAAATAGCGGGTTTTTGGCAAACTCGAGCTGATGAAGACAGGCCTAAAGACCGTTTATTACTCTTGCCAGTGTTGTCGTTATCGTATGGCATGTTTCTACGGGTTTGTTAAAATACCACACCTTTCCGGGTCTAATGGATTATTTCCAGGTATGTGCTTCTGTAGAAACACACCATAATCCAATAAAAACCATTAAAGACAAATAGTAGTGGGTTCTCATGGGGAATTCAACACCATTCGGGTGTTTACCCAATAACAGGTGTTGTCAATCACCAGGATTAGACTTTATAACCAACATGCCTTATGTAATGCTCTGCACTTTTTACCAATCGACCCATATGGAAAAGTAATAATCTTACATTTCCCTCACCCGAAGACTCTTGAAGAGATTAGAGGGTATTTCTCAATGGGACCACGGTTTTGCTGTGTGCAGACTTGTACACCCATTAATGGTATTTCCACCAAGTCTGGTGTCAGCGGATTATGACCTTCTGCACATGGAAACTGACTACCATCTCCCTTTCAACAGTATTGCACTACTGCAGGATCAGACTTGTTATATTCCGATAGGGGTTACTGCTTAATTTTAGTTCCAGGTAGATGACTGCATTACTTTCCAGGTTTCCTGTAGAAAAGCACTGATTTATCATTGATAGGTGACCAGCCCTTTATCTTTCAAAGAAGTTCAAATGCTTGAGCGACATAGATCGGCCAAGTTTGAGGACAAGGTTGTATCAGTCCGCATCTGAATCGCCATTGCCGTTTTCTTGGTGCTCGTCGGCATCAGCGCGACCCATGATCTCTTGCATCGAGATGAGGCGGCCATCTTGTCCGACAGCCATGGGTGTGATGACGCCCTCACTGTTCAGGTAAGAAGATGAAAGGTATTGGAAGCACATTGTCATGCAATTGTCTGAGCCATTATGATTATCATTATATTCAATAAAATAATTTGATCTTGAAGCATTTTCATAAAGATCTTGCTGAATCTGTAATCATCATTGAATATGTTTGGGTAGTATTTTCAACATCATTATCTATGTCAAGGTATAATGAACTTGTTAAATTTTACATATATTTTTGCAGTTTCTGCAACTATCTGCCCTAACATCATCATCATCATCATCATGACATCATCACCACCATTAGCACTAGGATGATCAATGTCAACAGTGCCATCCCTATAATAATCGTCAATTCATCATCCCCATCTCATCATCATATTCATCATCATCACCATCTCATCACCATCACCATCACCGTCATCATCATCATCATCCTCATCATCCTCATCATCATCACCATCATCGATACCACCACCATTATTATCACCATCTTATCATCATCATTATCACCACTGCCATCACCATCATCATCACCATCATCACTACCACCATCAACATCACCTTCTTATCGTCACCATCATCATCATCATCATCAACATCATCAATACCACCACCATTATCATCATCATTATCACCACCATCACTACCTTCACCACCACCACCACCACCACCACCACCACCACCCTCCTCCTCCTCCTCCTCCTCCTCCTCAAGTTTAACTCACTTGGCCATCTTAGTGATCATCACTGCTAGTTCTCTGGCATGGAATTCTTTCTGTTCCTCCGACATGCCTTCCATAGGGTCTGGTTTGTCTTCCTCCACCCTCCCTGTAATGGGATTTATCCTGTGCAAGGGTAGAGATTAAAAATCAATCAAAATAAATTCCATTAGATTCCATGTGCAGGAGTCCATAATTAGCTGGCACCAGACTTGGTGGAAATACCATCAATGGGTGTAAAAGTATGCATACATGCCAAACCCATGGTCCCATCAAGAAATAAGACCTGGGGGTGTTTCACAAAGATCCTAAGTTGAACTTAACTCTAAGTTGGACTTAAACATTACGGAGAGCCATTTGTAGCCTTAAAATATAATATATTCAAAAGCAAAAATTCAAGTGTTTTAGACTTTTCATAAATTCCACATCAAGAACATGGAATCTCCTGGATAATAGAAAATACGAATGATTTGAATCAACATTTTATGCCTTTTAAAATAACTTTTACAAAATATTTTCAAAGATGCTAACGGCTTTCCATAACTGTTAAGTCCAACTTAGAGATAAGTTCAACTTAGGATCTTTGTGAAACACCCCCTGTGGTAATAAAACTGAAGGATAATCTTGGTGATTAACACCTGTTATTGGGTAAACACCTGAATGGTATCAAATTCCCCATGAGAACCCACTCCTATGCTTCTTTAACAAAACACACACTTCTGAGATACGTGCATCTTCAATGGAGGACTGTGGGTAGGAAAGACGGTTAATCTTGGAGTGGATGTTCTCTACAGACCCTGTGATGGACTTGATAGGTGGTGACAGATAATATGGGATGATGCAGAAGAAGGCTAAAGATAGAGGGGGATGGAGAAAGAACTCAAGAGGGCTCTGGAGTGTGGACCTACCCTTGGCAGCGCACCTGAGAGTGATTTTAGGATTAAGAAGGTAAGCCATGTTAATAGTGTTTTTTTTCTCCATTTTCGGAAATATCTCTTTATATCTTACCAATACCTCCACCAGGTCCACAAAATATATTACAGTCAAACCTTCACTACCAACCACCTGTATAGAAAGACCACCTGTCTATCAAGAACATATTTTTTGTTTCCCTTGAAAATTGTTTCTCACTGAAATCTGTACTAAAGGAACATATACATAAAGACCACTTGCCTATAAAGACCCCTTGACTATAAATACTATTTTTTCTAGTCTCCCTTGAGTGGTCTCCATATACAGGTTTCACTGTACATGCAAAATAATTGTAATTATTATTGTAATTGTACCTGTCCCTGACTTCCCTGTATTCTTCTGTATCGCTGTCGGAATCACCGTCGCTATCGCTGTAATCAGTGTTACCCCTCCCGCCGTGAAGTAGCCCCCTCCTCGCAAGCATGCCAGCTGCATTGCCGTATCCTGTATACTTCACCATTCTTGAAACTGTGTAAAAAAGAGGGAGCCGAGACATTATTCAAATTGTGAACTAGACCCCATCCACAGTGTAGTAGCCCCCTCCTCACAAGCATGCCCGGAGCATTGTGATTATACTTGACCATTCTTAAAACTATGTAACACACAAACATAAAAGAACACAGGAGCAGTGAGCAACGAAGCTCTGGAAATTCCCAAAAGAAATTTTGTAAAAAAGTAAAGAATACATACAAAAGTGTTCAGAGTATAATTATGTCACTTTTGACACAAAATACCGAAAGAAAGGTCCCATAAACAAAAAAGTTATTTTACCCACTGAACTTTCAAACAATGGAGTAGACCCCTCTTAGCCAACATAAGAATTCAAAACCAAATCGATACGGTTGTGCCCTTTGGTATGGCATTCATTCTCCCAAATCCCTTGTTCCCCTGGTTGTTTACGCATAAGCAAACACAAGCTTTCTTAGCAGTCAGGTCAAAACAGTGAATTGATGTTTGGTCTACAACCAGTTCATCTACTACTCAATTAGTCTATTCCCATGTGGTCTATACCCAGCTAGTCTACTATCCACATGGGCTTATAATTATTTTGTCTACTTATCATTGGGTCTAATGACCATTTAGGCTAATACTCATCTGGTTTCATTCTCAATAAGTCTACTTCCCATTTGGTCTATTGCTTATTTAGTCTAAAACCCAGTTTGTCTAATGCCAATTTGGTCTACTAATCATTTAATCATACATACTAATAATCATTGATTGTAAACGGGCTGGGTGTGGACCATATGGGAATAGACTAATTGGGTAGTAGACGAACTGGTTGTAGACCAAACGGCAATACACCGGTCAAAACATACCATCAAACACACCACATGGGAAAAATTATGAAGTACCTTACCCGATTCCTTGCAGAGAATGAAGATAAAATCTGCCACGGATTCTTTGATTTCGGTTGACGGGTTTGTCATAAAACGCACCAACCTAGAAAGAAAAGTTTTCATTCAATGAAATTAACGTTTTTAATGAGTAAATGAACTACTGTGCTTTTTAAAGTATAATGATTTTTTTCTTCTCTTCTTCTCATCTGGGGTAATAATATGCAAACTTCTTTTGAAGCACATAGGGATGAAATATGACAATGTGATATGCGCTGTACGAGAACAGATTATTATTATTATTATTATTCTCCTACTCTTCTTTTTCTTCTCTAAGTCTTCATCTCTTCTTTTCTGGCAACTAGTAAGAGCTCATTATGTTAACATGTTTTGCTTCCTTTGTTTACAATGACATCATTTGATTTCATCTACCGGTATCTGTTCCTCATTGGCATTTTAATCTGCTGAGTGCACAACAAGAACCTGCTCACTTCCTCCCCCTCCCCTTCCCTCCTCCTCCTCCTCCTCCATCTTCTTCTTCTTCTTCTCGCCCTCCTCCTCCTCCTCCTCCTCCTCCTCCTCCTCCTCCTCCTCCTCTTCCTCTTCCTCTTCCTCTTCCTCTTCCTCTTCCTCTTCCTCTTCTTCTTCTTCTTCTTCTTCTTCTTCTTCTTCTTCTTCTCCTTCTCCTCCCTCTCCCTCTTCCTCCTCCTTCTTCATCTCCTCTCCTCCTTCTCCTTCATTTATTAGTATCCCCCCTCACCAAAAAAACAGCTTTCTAAAGTGTAATTTTAAGAAAGTTTCACCCCAGATCTATTGATTTAGTGTCCCCTACCCTAACCACTAGACCGCAACTTACTTGTTTCTAAGTGTATCTCCTTCTTCAGGTAAGAGGGAGGCATCTCTTAATGGTGGCAAGACCTGGGATATAGCACAAAGATTGAAACATTCACATACATGAATTCCTACATATGGGACTACAAGCTGAAATGTACATACATGGATTTGTAAGGGTGGGATCGAATTTCAACACTTCAAGAGAAAAATGTGGAGTTCAAATTCTACAATAAAACATGCTTGTAGACATCATCTCTAATGATAGCAACAGCAATACCACCACCACCAACAGCAAAAAAAACAAACAACAACAACAAATAAGCACCCCCCCCAAAAAAACAACAAGAATAGACTCACTACTGTATATTCTTCGATATTGTGAATGATGAAATGACTTCATTGAATTCACTCTTATATGATTATTCTATTACCATTTTAACAGAGAATTTCAGTGATTAAAAAAAAAAAAAGTCAGGAATCCCATGACGTTCATGACGATCGCCTGTCTGATTATCAAGATATTTATGATTGGAATTCAAATTTTCAAAAACCGTTTATAACACTACTGTCTATTGGGGAAAATGAGTATGGTAATACCGGTCACTCAAAGATTTTTACTTTTTTGAGGCACGTCATGATAATTTTGAAGCGCATTTTTTTTAGGGCTTCAATATTCAGAGACGCTGATAACGGGTTGGGCCATGCATCTCAGATTTGGCATTGTTAAACAATGCCTTTAACAATCAGTCACTGTGGCTTTTCATGTCTGGTGTATATACAGTTAAACCTGTCTATAAAGGCCACCCAAGGGAAACAGAAAAAGTTGCCACTGTAGACATGTGGCCTTTCTAGACAGGTCCTACAACACACATTTCTCTCTCAATAGAGACAGAAAACATGGCCACTATGGACAGGTGGCCTTTATAGAGAGGTGGCCACTAGACAGCTTTGACTGTACTTTTTTTTTACCTGTTCTTTCAGATGTTTTCTGATATAGCGGTTGCATCGAGACAGAACACAGAGGGCGCTGATTGCAGGGTTGAGTTGCTCCACGAGAGAAAATTGCTTTCCATCTTTGACACCGCACTGTAAAATCAACATCAAAGAATGCAGTTATGTATATGTACATGTAAGAATACAGTTATGTACATGTTCATGTAAAAACGCAGTTATGTACATATAAGAACGCAGTCATGTACATGTAGGAACGCAGTTATGTACATGTAAGAACGTAGCTATGTACATGTAGGAACGCAGCTATGTTCAGATAAGAACGCAGTTATGTACATGTAGGTACGCAGTTATGTACATGTAAGAGATCAGTTATGTACATGTAGGAACGCAGTTATGTACATGTAAGAACGCATTGATGTACATGTAAGAATGCAGTTATGTACATGTAAGAACGCAGCTATGTACATGTAAGAACGCAGCTATGTACATGTAGGAACGCAGCTATGTTCATGTAAAAATCAGTAATGTACATGTAAGAACGCAGCTATGTTCAGATAAGAACGCAGTTATGTACATGTAGGTACGCAGTTATGTACATGTAAGAGATCAGTTATGTACATGTAAGAACGCAGATATGTACATGTAGGAACGCAGCTATGTTCATGTAAAAATCAGTAATGTACATGTAAGAACGCAGCTATGTTCAGATAAGAACGCAGTTATGTACATGTAGGTACGCAGTTATGTACATGTAAGAGATCAGTTATGTACATGTAAGAACGCAGATATGTACATGTAGGAACGCAGATATGTACATGTAGGAACGCAGTTATGTACATGTAAGAACGCATTGATGTACATGTAAGAATGCAGTTATGTAAATGTAAGAACGCAGCTATGTACATGTAGGAACGCAGCCATGTTCATGTAAAAATCAGTAATGTGTTAAGAACGTAGCTATGTACATGTAAGAACGCAGCTATATACATGTAAGAACATAAGCGATGTACATGTAAGAACGCAGCTATGTACATGTAAGAACGCAGCTATTAAGAACGCAGCTATGCACATGTAAGAACGCAGTTATGCACATGTTCATGCTGTGAATATATCCCCTATAGAAAATCAAATACAAGAGAAAGAAACTGGGAGAGAGAGAGAGACACACACACACACACACACACACACACACACATAGAGAGAAAGAGAAAGAGAGAGGAGAGAGGAAAAGAGAAGTTGGATGAGTAAAGATATTCTAACCTTTTCTATCCTCTTCTCCAGGAATATCAGTATAGCTGCAATGAGATCCATGCTGTAACCATGGTAACTGGACGATCCTCCAGTCGCTCCCTGGGGCTCCGGGATGAGTTGCATTACTGAGGCTTTGGGTAGTGGCAAGGTTAACATGTTGACTGTGTGGCTGAATAAAGATGACAATGTAAACATAGTCAATATTTCATTCTTATGCAAATCATGCACACCAAGTCAACCAATGGGAGTTAGTAGTTACAGTTTTAGTTCTGTCTTAAAGGGGAAGTCCACTCTGAAATTAATTTGGTTTTAATAGAAGCAAAAAATGAGAGGGCCAGGTTAGTGCAATATTTTGCAAATTCCGATTAAAAATAAGAAATTCATGATTTTTTTTAATGTTGCGATCAATCAAACACAAACTGGCAACTCTGTGACGTATCTTGCGAGCTCCCCTTCCACTTGCACTGTACTAAAAAGAACATAAATTTTCGTTTTCCCTGAAGAAAATTTTCAATCATACATGCACCCTTAAACTACTGCAAATATGTTTCTATACATCCCCTGTATGGAAAAAATCTACTCCATCATCAATTACGAAGTAAATGAAAGTTTATGAAAGTTCATGTACAGAGCAATTGGAGAGGAGCTCGTAAGATACATCACAGTGTTCCTAATTTGTGTATCACTTGTGTATTACATCTTCAAAATTCACAACTTTTCTATTTTTCATCAGATATTGCTCAAATGTTATTGTTTCTCTCATTGTTCTATTAATATCAAGGTGAACTTCCCCTTTAACCTTCAAAGAGCCATGGGAGAGAGAGAGAGAGAGAGAGAGAGTTCCTTCCCAGCTGAGAGAGCAAAACTTTATCTTGTATTTTTAGGGTTAGGACCGATCTTGCTTTTAAATCTCAACTCACAGGAACCAAAAACAAATGTTTCACTTACCTGTAGGGTATGATTACTGGCAAGGATTTGTGCATACCGGTAAGTGAATATCACAATAAATGCAAACTTAGAGAAAATGAAGTAGTAATAAAAAAAAAATTGCTAAAATTCTGAACCCAGATGTCAGACATTGTTCAAGCTGATACCAAGATAGCAATGGAAACATTAATATCTTGCAGACATGATACAAATATCAACCATGAGAAGAAAAAAGTGCCTAACAGATAATTAATAATAAGTAGGAGTAGATTTCAAATTTGACTTGTAAATTGAAAGAAGATTGAAAATATTCATATTGGCTGCAAAAATATTTTGAGATCATTTGATAATTATTATTATTTAAGATTACATGATTATTAGACCATATGGATAGTAGAGAGGCTGGGTGAAGACCATATGGGAATTATTATTAGACCAAATGACTATTAGCCTACTTGGCCATTTGACCAAATGATAAGTAGACAAAGTAATTATTAGAGTAGACCATGGGGATAGTAGAGAGCTGGGTGTAGGCCATATGGGAATAGACCAAGTGGGTAGTAGACGAACTGGTTGTTCACCAAACGGCAATAAATCAACGCCAATACCCAACCCTCCAAGTAAAAGAAAATTGTATTACATACCTGTGATAAGCCTCCGTCTTCTCCTCGTTCTCTGCATCTGAGAGAAGCAGTGCCGGAATGAAATACCAAGTCTCTTCCAAACAGTGTCATCCTCCTGAAATGATAGAATAAAAGTTACAGAGAGGATAAAGGAGTGAGGAAGGCGGTAATTTCTATTCAAATAATGTTCAAAGATAGATACAGTCAAACCTGTCTATTAAGGCCAGCAAAGGGAAACACACAAAGTGGCCAATGTAGACAGGTGGCATTTCTAGTGAGGCTCTTAACACATCCATGTATTTCCTTCCAGAGAGAGGCAATATCAGTGACCATTATAGAGAGGTGGCCACTAACACAGGTTTGACTGTATTTATCACGGAGAAATAAGGATGCAACAACTATAAGGAAATACATGTAGTACAAGTATATGATGGTCATCGTTATCACAATTACAATTACTAACACAGCCACCGCCATCACAGACATCATCATCTTCATCATCATCTTCATCATTATCATCATCACCATCATCATCACCAACATCATCATCATGATCATCATCATTACCATCATCATCACCATCAATATATCATTATCATCACTATCATCACCGACACCATCAGTTATCCTTATCATCATCATCATCATCTTCACCTTTATAATTTCTTTTACCACGCACAACATCATCAATATAACCCTGAGCACTCTAACCACTACCACAAGCACCATCACCATCATCTATAACCACCACCATCACCATCAATGTCACCATTATAACTATTCTCTCCAACATCATCACCACCTCCACCATCACAAACACTTCTCCTACCACTTCGACTACCACCATCACTAAAACTACCACTTCCACCATCACTACCAATATCACTTCCACTTCCACCATCACTACTGCTAATTCCGCCACCACTACCACTACAACTTGCACCATTACTACCACTTCCACTATCACTACCACCAGACCTAACTACTACTACCACTACCACTTCCACAATCACTACCACCACCACCACTGACACTACAACTTTCACCATCACTACCACCAAGCCTCACTACAACAACCCCAACCCCTACAACTTCCACCACTACCACCATCATTACCACCCCCGCAACCACTTCCACTACCACTAAATCCACCTCCTCCGGTATAAGATCCTTACCCCTTGTAAGTCGTGCACCTTGACATGTACGATAATATTGAAGAAGGTCTTGAGTATCTCTCCGGCCAGGTCCGCCTGAGCAGCGGTGATGATTTCCCTCTTCTCCGAAGCCCCCATTGTCCCCATGCTTTCCCTATCTTCAATGTCACAGAGCACCTCCGTCTCCAGGAGACCGGTAAAGATTTCGATTCCTGAGAGTTCTGTTCGAATCTTCGCCCTGAAAACGAATAATATGTTTCATTCTAAATCTGTGGATATAAAGCTGGGATCGGGACCCATAGCCATAGGAGATAATTGGAGTTTTCTCCAAAGCCCCCTTCGTTCCCATGCTCTCTCTATCTGTGATGTCACAAAGCACCTCTGTCTGCAGGAGACCGGTAAAGATTTCGATTCTTGAGAGTTCTGTTCGAATCTGCGTACAACAGAAAACCCAAATTATGTCTTCTCTTGTCAACAAACAATTAGGCCTAAAAAAATATTTTACAAAAAGATAACAAAATAAATACGCATCTTGTAAAAACTGTTATCTCATCTATTAAAAACATTTTTCAAAAGAAATAGTTCACTCTAATATTTCATGATTAACTTTATTGAAGCAATAATATTTTTGCCTGATATCAGCACATTAAAAATCAAGAGAGATGAGAGTGAATGGAAAGGGTTAATTGCCAATATCTCTAACAGACAGGACACATACACTGTAGCACGCAAATATATTGCTTGCTTGCTAAAGGCGCCTTGTCTGTTCCAGGCATTGGTGATCAAGGCTTTCTATCTACTTCTATCCTTGGTTCTTTGTAATGTGACGTTACTTCTGTTAGCATTCAGCCCAATGAACTTATCCATGTATTTGATGCTCTGTCTCCCTCTGCTTCTCTTTCCCTCAAGTTTTCCTGTCAGTATCCTGGTTTCTGTGCCTTCTCTTCTCATAATGCCTAACAAACTGAAGTTTCCTTTTCCTTATGATGTTATGGAGGGATCTATCGACACATGCCTTATTGAGCACTTCTTCATTTGATATCCTGTCACTCCAAGGTATCCTAAGCATTCTTCTTCAAAAAACAGATTTCTGCTGCTTGAATTCTGCTGTCCAGGGATTTATTTAAAGATTTAGGTTTGTAATACAATGACTATTAAAGAGAAGGTTGAGTTCTGGGAAGAGGTGAAAAATAATTTGTGAGCGTTACCATTGTTATTATGCAAGTGTGGAAGAACATCAGAATAAAAATGTTCCCTGAAAAGCACGGCTCTTCAAATGCCTTAATATTCTAAATATGGCATGTAACAGCATAAAAATTGGGACGGATTTTTACGCTACATGTTCGTGTAGTCCCATATACATCTTTCTATGTATAGTGCTTGTGACTTTACCAAGACTAGGCCAAATTTCTTATCATTTTGATGATTCCAGAACCTTGCAGTACACACCAATATTTATATGATAGATGGTCAACCTTTCCTGATCGATTCCACACTGTTTCTTTCACAATGCAATCGCATGACCTGAACTCAACTTTATCTTTAAAACAACAAGACACATCACCTTGGTATTTTGAAATGCAATTTTGTCAGAAATCGACTTGAACAGAACATGATTTGACATTACATGTACCTCAGATCGGGAGTAAGAGCAGTGAGTAGGAAAAGTAGCCTCATGTCGTAAAACTTGGTTTCCCATGTTACCGTGGAATCGGCGTATCGCTTTGTACGGGCTAGGATCTGCTCCACACATGTGCTCTCACTGACAAAAAGAAAGGGAGAGAGAGGGAGAGTAAATCATTAAAGCCTGTCTGCACTAGTTTGGCCAGGAGGGATTAGACCTCCCAGTGTGGTCACTAACAGGTGGTTATCTCATCAAATCAGCTCTCAATTAACATAAGAAAAAGAGGATCATGGGGGGACCAACGGGTACCGCTTAGGCAAGTAGTGCAGTCCCGCCTTAAAACATTATGAGAATGATTTATAAGGTGGGCACCAGGAGCCATGTTCAATTCAGTACGCAGATTAAGTAAGTAATTTACTTGGCTAAGTTATAAGTCTTAACTCATATTCAGATCATATCTGAGCATTTTACTTCAGCAAGTCGACTTTAAGTCAAAATACTTACTCATAAGCATTGTGACGTCAAATGGTCAATCCAAAATTATGCGTAATTAATGCGTCGCATTATGTTGTCCTAGGGGGTTAGTTGTCTGGGGGGTAGTTTTCTGGGGGTAGTTGTCCTAAAGGGTGGTTTTCCTAGGGGTGGTTATCCGGGGGGTGGTTGTCCGGGGGGTGGTTGTCCAGGGTGTAGGTGTCCGGATACGACAAATAAGAAATGAAATTAATTGGCCCTTTCATATACATTTTAATGGATTAACAAAATAATCGCTTCTTGAAGAAATCCAGGTGGCTTGATTGTTCGTAATTTTTATTGATTCTTTCTTTAAAAGAACGTGACTTAAGCATGTTATGGAAGCATACTATTATTTCGTCAAAAATGGAATTTAGTATCCCGAGCAAGAAAAGCCAGGGGGGTGTTTCACAAAGACTAAGATCGACTTTAAGTTGGACTTAAGTATAACAGGCCGTTCATGCCATTGTTTGCTATCATTATTTACTGGCATTGGTCTCTCAGGGTATGTACAAATCATGGTAAAAACTTACATTTTTTGATAATTCATTATTGAAGGAAAAAATATTATCTAAAGATTATAATTTAGAGACCAATTGGGATAGCAACCAATGGCATGAACGGCCCGTTATACTTAAGTCCAACTTAAAGTCGATCTTAGTCTTTGTGAAACACCCCCCAGTTGTAACATGTACCTGCATATTGTCCGCACGTTGGCATTGTTGAACACAAGATTACACAGGCACTTCTGGGCTTCTGTGACGACTGGAGAGGTGAGAGAAAAATAAAACACCAAGTTACGCTACCTAGGCACGGACGGTCACATTGGCAAAATATTCCAGTAAATTATTCCGGGTGGAAAAGCATTTCAAGAGATACTGGCTTCAAATGATTCTTAAATGTTTGTCATGCATGTATATATGAATATAAGGAGAGGTGTTTGAACAAATAAAACTTGAAACTTGTTAAAATCTTTCAATGAAAAGACTTTGCTCTGGACAATTTATGAAAAACAATATTTCCTCATTTTACTGATTTTGGCCTGGTAGATTTTCAAGACCTGTTTATTATTATTATTAATATAATTTACGTTTTATGAAAACCGGTTACGACTGCTCGTTACTCCGCTAAGACACATTCGCCTCATAATGATTCTTCTCATTGCATGCAATATACACTGTGACAGCAAGGACATTTTTATCACAATACTGGAAGTTATTAGGTTACCGTACAATTTATTGCTGCATGGCTATGCATGAACCGCCGTGCCGAATGGGATGACCCATAAGAGCAGACATACACTAGAGGGATTTTGGACTGCGTGCAGTTTCCGCCATAGAGCGATTTTATAAACCAAAGCAGAAGCAATTTTTAAAAATTCAATCCATTAACAGGTTCTCAGAATATTGTAATTACAAGCTATTTTTCATATACATATGTATGACCCTTTGATCTTTGACCTCATGACCCGAAAATCCAACCAGTTCATTGGCTCATCAAGATACATGTCCTGAGTTTGATGGTAATCCGTCAATCAGTTCTAATGATAATGTGATCACAAACTATTTTTGCATACATAATGAGCCCTGTGACCTTTGACCTTGTGACCCCAAAATCTAATCAGTTCATTGGCTCTGCAAGATACACACATGACCCAGGTTTGGCGGGAATCCATCAATCGGTTCTTGAGATAACGCGATCACGAGAAAGGGACGGATGGACGGACAACCCGAAAACATAATGACTCCGGATACTTCGTTGCGGAGGCATAAAAATCAACACGCCTCAAGAGGGCAGCAAAAAGAATGGCACTGACCTTTAATATCACACTCCTTTGGTTCTTCGCTAAGGCCGGCTAGTTTGACGAGAAGGTACACGCATTCCTTCTGCTCCAGTTGCAGCATGTTGTATTTATCCCGACTGAATATCTTGAGGGACTCCAGACACAGTAACTGGCATTCCCAACTGTCTGTTTCCTCCAACATGGAGACAACATCGCCAACAAATTTCTGATTAAATGGGAGACAAAAAATCCATAATACAGTAAAACCTGTATATAAAGATCACTCAAGGGGAAAAAAAATAGTGGTCTTTATGTACAGGTTCCTTTAGTACAGGTTTCAATGAGAAAGCATACTGAAGGGAAACAAAAAAAAAGTGGTCTTTACAGACAGGTGGTGTTTCTATACAGGTGGTCACTAAAGCATGTTTGACTGTAGTATGTAGATATCAATATTCCCAAAGAAACATTTTCATCTTCTTATCACACAGTATAAATTAAAACTTCAAAATGGAATAAAAATTGCCAATTTGTACATAAAAATAGTGATTGGAACTTTCACTCCACACATTGCCAATTTAGCACTAACTATCAATTAAATCATTATATTCATGAATGGCAAAATGTATTGAAATAGAAATGGACTGAACATTGTCTACGATTTTGTTCATTCTGCTGATATCAAATATAGCATTCCGAATCAAAACAAATGCCAAGATGACAATAAAATGTGACACTGGACTACTATTGGTTTAGGGAGAGATTTGAGATCACGAGATAATAAAAACTTACCTTTTTTGTTTCCAATTGCACATCTGTGAAGGAGAATGTACCAGCATTCTGTTTCGATAAAAATAGAAAACAAATAAAACAAAACTTAAAGATACTATGTCCCTTTTGCAGCCAACATCAAATTCTCTAGAACTTTGCAGGAATTATGAATATGTCATGTATGTCCTATCTGTGAAATTTAAACGTTAGCAGTGTCCTAATATTCAAATTATGCAAGGAAACCTGTTTACTTGCTAGACTTCACTGTCAGACACTATTGAGTGACTGACTGGCTTTTTTCATCTTTGGTAATAACATACATAAAATGAGCTGTAAAGGGTACATGAGCATTTGTCTACATCAATAACCCACTTCTTGTAATGGCCAAAATTAAACTGATTGAATCTTTGCGCAGCATAAAACGTACGACCATTCGGTACAATGGTCTGAAAATCAGACTATTACTTACTGGCTCTATAGCTCCTAAGTCGATTCGACAACTAATAGTCGTTATTTTCCCACTTAAAGACATTTTCAAGCCCCCTTTTTTTAGGGAAGTTCTAAATTAGTATTCGTCTTTCAAATGCCGTTGGAATTTAACCTATTCATTTTTTTGACCTGCAAATGGGACATAGTACCTTTAAAAGGGAAGTTCATCCTAATATTTAATTGGTTTTAAAAGAAGCAGAAACATGAGAGAAACAGATCAGTGAAAGTTTGAGCAAAATCCGAGAAAGAATAAGAAAGTTACGAATTTTTGTATTTATATTCGATCAAACACAAATTGGCAACGCTGTGACGCATTTTGCGAGGACCTCTCCAATTTGCTCTGTACGAAAACTTCATAAAATTTCATTTTCTTAGTTATTGACGACGGAATAGATTTGTTTCATACAGGGGTTGAATTGAATTGTATAGAAACATGTTTGCAATAATTGTATTCAGGGTGCCTGTATGATTAAACCAGAGATGCCAACCTCTTGACACAAAAAAACAGACTGAATATCCTTAAAAATCAGATTTTTCACGAAAAACTCGACACTACCACTGGCCCGTTGGCCCCAGGCCAGTAAAATTTCAGAAAAATGTTTTACTGGTAAGAACGGTCAAGTAAAATGTTTGCTCTTTCATTAAAATTGTAAAGCTAAGTTTTTTTTTTTTTTGGGGGTTATTTGTACATGTTTCTATGCGATTCCGCGGTTTTTAAGGTTAAAAAATAAAAAATAAAAAAATTTGAAAGATAACAATCGTATTTTAAGAGGTGATATCGTATTATCGTATTTCCCTCTTATTATCGTACTAAATACAATTTAATCTTACTGGTTGGCATCTCTGTTAAACACTTTCTTTCGGGAAAATAGAAATTTATTTATTTTAATTTATATATTATTTATTTATTTTAGTACAGAGCAAAGAACTTCAATTAAAAAACATCACTAACTATCATACATTTTGCGTTCCGGATGCATCTTTACGTGCCACCGCAGTTTGCTAAGCTCCTTAAAGCCCCACTGCACTACTTGTAGCTACTTGCTCCCTCTATATAGAAAACAATGCCTAAGCGGTGCCCGTTGGTCCCCCATGATCCTCTTTTTCTTATGTTAATTGAGAGCTGAGTTGATGAGATAACCACCTGTCAGTGACCAGGCTGGGAGGTCTAATCCCTCCTGGCCAAACTAGTGCAGACAGGCTTTAATCCATTGCCTTGGAGAACCGGGACTTGGGACTGAGAGAAATCGGTAGTCAACGGGTCAAATTGATGTTTTCGTACCTCTTTTGTGAATTCTTGCAGCTTGTTGCAGATTTCGGTCTCGTTGCCAGACTCAAAGGCTGGCACAGCCGATACAAGCAGCGTATTCATCTTTAGGACACTGTTTGATAGGAGCTTGATACGAGCTTGGTTAGTTCTTTGAGATCCCCCTCTGGGTATAGGCAGAACTTGAAGTTCCTGAAATCAGTTTAATCTGGAAGAAAAAAACAAAGAAAAGATAAACAGCATCTGTTTGTGCTTACACTTTATACAAAAATAGGCTCAGTAAAAGCACATTCGCATATTCAGAGAAACAATGTGGTGAAAGCTTCGAAGATTTTGGACATAGAAATTGATAGGTAATTTTTTTGAAAAATGAGATTACTAAATCTATTCGAAATCACATATTGACATCATAAATCTCTCTGCCTTTTTCTTGGGGGCTGCATTAAACAAACAAAATAAAACAAAAGCAACATTAGCAGCAGCAACAACAAGAACAACAAAACAAAGGCATGGAATAGCATGAGACCCATATGGGCCCATGAGGCTACATAAGCTACAATCTAAAGCCTTGTCTAGAGTCTCTAGACTGTAGAGTACCAATAAAACAATCTTCTGAAATAAATTTAAAGAGAAGGTTGAGTTCTGGGAAGAGGTGAAAAATAATTTGTGAGCGTTATCATTGTATTATACAAGTGTTATGCATGTTCCCTGAAAAGCATGGCTCTTCAAATGCCTTAATATTCTAATATGGTATGTAACATCATAAGAATTGGGACAGATTTTTATGCCACATGCTCGTGTAGTCCCATATACATCTTTCTGTGTACAGTGCTTGTAACTTTACCAAGACTGAGCCAAATTTATTATCATATTGATGATTCATGAACAAGATCTCCTTTTTTGGGGATTCGGGGAAGTCTAAGGTAATGAATTGTGATTTGTGACAACATCTTGTATTTAAATTAAAGATACTATGTCCCTTTTGCAGCCAACATCTAATCCTGTAGAACTTTGCAGGAATTATGAATATGTCATGTACAGTATGTCCTATCTGTGAAATTTAAACGTTAGCAGTGTCCTAATATTCAAATTATGCAAGGAAACCCGTTTACTTGCTAGACTTCATCAGTATGATCAGTTGACCAAGGCATCATTCCTGATGACTGGAAGAAAGCTGATGTACTTCCTATCTTCAAGAAGGGAGAGAGATATAAAGTGGAAAACTACAGACCAATCTCTCTGACTTCCATTGTGTGCAAGACCTTGGAACATATTGTTTGCAGTAGTATTCTTGAACATCTCAACAACCACACATCTTAACCCTAATAAGGCCGGCTATTTGAGTTCTTAATACGGCCGGGGGCCATTATGGCCCCCTTAAGATCTCGGCCGTGAAACGGCCGATCGCCGCAAAATTTGCATGCATGTCAAGTGAAGTGTATAGAATACTATAGCAATTTCAATTTTTTGAAAAATTACTCATTTGCATATTTATGGTAAATTATGCAAATAAGGTCAAAAATTCATATTTTTACCCATAAATCATATATTCTTCATATTTAAGCTTTCTTTTCCACTACATATATTTGTTAGACCATTTGGAATAATAATATGAAATTTTTTTTTGGAAAGCTAGGTTATTTCTTATGTTATCTCTTGTTTTGATAATTTCTTATGTATTTCATTGTTTTTTAAATTATGTATTTCATTGTTTTTGTTGTTTTATTTCATTTCTAACTATAATTTAACTATTTTGACCCCCAAAACAAACACCTAAACTTTAAACAAGACCAAATAACCAATGTTTTATCTCTTTTTAGGAAAAATGATATTTCCATATGTTTTGTACACAAATCACGAAAATGAGCGATTTTCGGGCCGACATGTAAAGACAAAAGGTCACGTGACTTTGTAACGGTAGGTCCGATTTTCAAAAAATTGTTTTAAAAGATGCGCAAGACTCGAAAGAATAAAGTCATGAAGCGGCGGGCGTCATCCGTATGCGTTCCGAACAATCAGAAAAATCGCGGAGGGGGGGGGGCCATGATGGTCCCCCCCCGTCCTTATTGGGGTTAAGTGATGCCAAGCATGGCTTTCGTAAGAAGCGCTTGTGCACATCTCAACTGTTACTAGCTTTGCAGGACCTTGCCAGAGGTATTGAGGATGGTGAACAACTTGATGTTATTCTTTTGGACTTGTCAAAAGCCTTTGACAAGGTTCCCCATGGTAGGCTGATGTACAAAGTCAACTATTATGGAATCAGAGGCAATATCCATAAGTTGATTGTCTACTCAGTAACTGTTCCCAGAGGGTTCTGCTTGAAGGAGTAGCATCACATGCATCACCTGTCCTTTCAGGGGTTCCTCAAGGTAGCGTGGTCGACCTCTGCTGTTCCTTCTTTTCATTAACGACCTCCCCGCGTATGTTTCAACACAGTCCACGGTGCAGCTCTTTGCTGATGACTGCATCATGTACAGAAAGGTCAAGACAGAGGAAGATACTGAACAACTGCAGAGGGACCTGGATACTCTTCATGTATGGGAAGCAGACTGGCTTATGCAATTTCACCCGCAGAAATGCCAAGTTATGCATGTTACCAATAAGAGGAAAGCACTCAAGAGCTCAACAACTGAACACCTTACTGCATTCTTTCATGGAACGCCTCTAAAGGAAACTGAGAAAGCAAGATACCTTGGTGTTAACTTCCAGGAAAACATGAAGTGGAATCACCATGTGGATGTCATTGCCAAGTCGGCAAATTCTGTTAGCGGCTTCCTGCAGAGGAATATCAGAGACTGCCCTCTCAAGACAAAAGTGTTGTGCTACAAAACACCTGTCCTTCCAGTACTGGAGTATGCTGCTGTGGTGTGGGACCCGTTTACTCAGAAGAACATCGCAAGATTAGAAATGGTACAACGTCGCTATGCCCGCTTTGCTTTAGAAGACTTTAGGCTTACAAGCAGCGTAGCTAATATGCTAAAGCAACTCCAGTGGACCACACTCCAGGAAAGAAGGGCACAACAGAGAGTATGTATGATGACCATGGTCTACTGCATAATCCACAGGCGGATTGACATTCCTGACATACACCTCATTCCAGCCGCTGGGCCATCTACACTAAGGCTGTTGACAACTACTCGAGTACGATTTCTCGTACTTGAATACTCGGCCGCCATTTTTTTTTCCCGATCACCTGGCACTGTCCAGGCCGACGGTCACCCGTGCCAAAAGAGCACCGGCAGGGGTAAAAATGTTTCCCAGCTCAATCATACACAGGGTGTCACTGTCAACTCACCACTCAGAAACTGGGACCAAATCAAAGAGGAATATTTGTCTGTCATCTTTAGTTTTAAAAATAACATTGTTTCAATTATTTGTAAAAAATTCAAAAGCACAAATAGGCGCTTTCAACAGCAACTTGAAGTAAAATCGCGTGGGTTTTTAGAGACGAACATTCGTACTGTACGTAGTATGGTGTTGGCAAAAAAAAAAAAAAAAAAAAAAAAATCAAAAATTCAAACAAATTCAAACAAATTCAAAAAAAATACATGGCGTCCGAGTTTTCGAGTACTCGCCTGTAAGCCTAGGAGTGTACTCGAGTACCTCATTACACGGTTATGCACAGCCCTAATCTACACGTGGGAATCCAAACAAGTTTCAAATCCCCTACGCCAGAACCCAAACATATCAAAAAGACATTCTTTCCTGATGCAATTAGACTACGGAACTCCCTCCCAGCGAGTATAGTCAACAGCACCTCCTTAGTGATCTTCAAGCAGGGGGTGCAACAAATGAGCCTTCGTTAAGCCTCTTTTGTTTTTTAGCCGCACGTAGCATCAACCTGTAGTGAGATTTTTACTTGCACTATTCATCTGGGCACTCGACAAGCACAAGTACGATAATAGTTAATACGCCAACGGCGGTCTGTTCTTAAAGTAGCTGAGCGAAGAAATGTCACAAAATGTCACAAAATGGACAAATTATACATGTACTGAAAGCTTACACCAATATGAACACAAATCATCTGCTCTAAAGTATTATAAATATAAATGAAACGCGATAAGATGCTTTTTCCAAGACCCTTCTCAGAACTTCTTTTCCTGGCTTGAAAAATAAAATTACGGAGTACAGACTTATGACGTCAGAGGTTGGGCACGATCAAAATTCCTAGGCCTCTCGCTCTCGCTCAGCTCGCGTGCGGTATTTTGCATTCAGTATACATTACCCAGACTTCAAATGATTCATACCTAAGCCAGCTTTGATGAAAGTGGAATAACAATCTCTCGAAATCAGGAAATTACATTTTATTATTGCATATTAAGCAAATTATGTAATGTAATACGAGGGGGTGAATCGTGCAGATCGATTTGTCCAAATATTCTTCCGTTTTGTGTAATTTGCTGTGAAGTTTTCGGTCATGGCTTGGCATGTGCAAGATGATTGGTGATTGCTGTTCAGTGTTGATAAATCGCGAGAGTCCCTTTGGCTTTGCATTTTTATGATGTCGTGCAGTTCCATTTATGGTGCATATATGTAATTGGTATTCGCAAGATATAATCTCACATCTATTCTTCTTTTTTTTTTATCCGTGAAATTTGCAAAAATAGCCCTACACTTTCTAAAAATTAGAAAATGTCTCGCCCAGTCAGTCACCCCAGTGCATGACGGATCGATCGCCAGTTCACCGGGCCGGTGCGCGCGGCAGCTCGGCTCAGCCAGCTCGAACTTGGGAATTTCATGGCGCTAGTGTACTTTCGTATCCATTTTTGACCCGCAACTCCGGCGTGGAGATAGCCTACTAAAACATACAAAAAATCAAATAAATCACTGTCGCTAGTTGTGGAGCTGTGCTCATCAACTTCGATATCTAAATTTAGTAAAACTTCTTCCTCAAGCTCGGACATTGTGATAGGATATTTCGCGTTCGACTGGCTTTCGATACGTATAATGCATGCAGCGGACAGAGCCGTGTGAGGGGCTTGGGAGCACTCTCGCTCATGTGCCCAACCTATTACGTCACACATCGTACCAGCGAACAGCGGGCTGATCGAGGGCGGAAAACGGGTAGCAAATTCATCATTTTTGATAGCAGATTAGTCAATTCTGTAACAATTTTTGAAAAGTAAATATGAATTATTAGAAAGATTGTAACATTACCTTTGCAATGATACCAATATTATTAAGGATAAAAGCATTTTAAAACCTTCGCTCTGGTACTTTAACAGAAAGAAGAAGAAGAAGAAGATTTCCATTCATGAATCATGCCATGGATTCTATTCATTCATCGTCATCATGCACCCTAGACCGAAGATTTCTGTCTCTTTCGTTCGTTAGCCTCTGATTTGGGTAGGGTCGGCTCCTCTCTTTAGAGACAGAAGTGATCATAGGGACATAAACTGGTCCGAATTTATGCCAAAATACTACATTTGCTCGATGCATATCCGATGCATTTATTATTGTAAATTAGGCCTAGGCTAAACTACATCGGCCTAATTTACAATAATAAATGCATCGGATATGCATTGGGTAAAATGTAGTATTTTGGGCATAAGTTTGGTGTTCGGACCCGAACACCAGTTTGCAATGCAGTCCCTATAGCTATACAGCTATATATGGTCGGCTTCTGTCTCTATATAAAGAGAGGAGCCGACCCTACCCAAATCATTCAGAGGCTAACGAACGAAAGAGAAAGAAGTCTTCGGTCTACATAGTAGACCCCTACACTACACATGCACCCCTAGCCTAAGGCCCCAGCCCTGATCTGATGCTTCAAAAATAATCCATGCATTCACTCATTCATGTTTTTATTCACTTTCATTTTCAGGAACCATCACTCATGTCGTCATGACATCAGATCAGTGCAGTGTGACGCTGATCTGCATAGCCTAATCATTGTCCGGTCCTGACAAAATGATTAAAAAATATCAAGACCAATGACAAGACCATTTTTAATTTTACATCACTAGTCTATGTCAATATGATGACGAGGCATGAGCAGCACCAATATTAATAGACCGAAAGCTTCAGTCTCTGATATCGACGGTTGTTCCGCTGAGATTGCATCTGGCTCCTCTGACCGCCTCTATACATAGACTGAAGTACGGCGTATGGGGTAGTGTGCGGAACGAATGGTTCGGTTCGGCCGACCGCGATGAATGAGATATGCAACGAGTTTTTCACTTTTTACGTCTTCACATATTCATTTTGGCTGCAATATTACACTGAGTATTATAACAAATAATAAATAACCCGGAAATATATACTTGACTTACGATAGCTTGCTCATTTAGATCCTAAATTAATGATTAATCCGAGAAAGTCTTGTAGTCAACATGATTTGTTGTCAGCCATCTTGGTTTGAGTTGATGAATATTCATTTTTTCTTTTCGAACGTCCAATAGCTACGTATGAGTCAGCCCGGCTTGAGCCGGTGATGTTTGAATATTCATAAGTCCAATATCAAACACGTGCTCTGATTGGCCATTGGGCTTGTTTTGGTCGGTTGACCCGAAATATATCGGCCGGGTCATGTCATAGATTACCAGTTCGAATGCCGTTTCATGGTTCTGAGATAAACAATTGGATAATTCATATACGTAAGTCCGTAAATTTCGCATTTAGAAATAGGTAATAAAACTTATACAACTGTACATAGGAGAAAAAAAATACAAATTTGATTTCTATCTGATTTATAAATCAGAAAATTAGATCTAGAGGTCTAAATAAGGAAAATCGTGGGAGAAAGTTTCGGGGTAACAAGTGCTGCACAATCGGCTCAATCTCTCCCCCCGTTGCGAGCCGTATTGGTTACCGTCTGTGTATGGGGAATGTCAACAAATGTCAGTTTTATTAAAGAATGACCCATACCAGACGGTTATTTCTGTCTACAATATTAATAATTATTATTTTTAAAAAAAATTACCCTAGAGTCAGAATATTAGTATTATTATTAATGAGTAGACTAGTAGATCTAGATCTAGATCTAGACGGTAGACCTATGAGTATTAATTTTTAATAAATAATAATAATAATATTCACCGAACGGACCAAAGCAAAAAATACTAGCCTACTAGTCTAGTAGACTACTACTAAAAAGTACTAGCCTACTACTTACCAATAACTACGTTTTCTAGGTTCATGGTAGATCTATAAGGATTTAGGATAACACAAGAAGTACGAGAAATTTAAATGAAGTAAGAAATTACCAAAAATTGCCAGCTAAGCAAAGGTCTCTTCACTCTCTTGACTCTTGTTGACATCATCAGATTCAGAGCTCAGTGACTGATGGTCATTTCATGCACATTTTTTTCCTCTCAAAACAAATGAAGTTAGCTTGCTAAGAAGGAGCAATGAATTATAATCATAGCCATAGTAAAGATCGATTTAAGTAGATCTACTTCTAAAATTATATATCTTCAAATATATTATAATTTTATTTATTATAATAATTGATATATTTAAATTTTTGAGGAGTTTTAATTTATTTTAATATGTCAATTTAGTATTTAAATTTTAGTAGACTAGTCTATACACTATTACTAGATTGCCTAAATACTTTAATAGTATACCATTGAAAATAGTCGGCAATGTTCAGATCAGTCCTACACAGAGAGTCGATCTTGACCAAATTTTACTAAACGTGCTCTTCGATTGGCTAAGGAGCTTGTTCATGCGTTTGCAAGGTCCAATGAAAGCAAGGCTTTTATATTATGTGTAATGTGTAATCAATCGTCGAGAAAACATGAAGAAGCTCTCTTGCAATGTTGCAAAAACGATGTCTAAATAATAGGTAAGGAATGGTTTAGTTAAGTCTAGAGTTTTCCGTTTTCAGTTATTGAACTTATTAAATATGAATAATTAAGTTGTGAGTGATTCCAGATTCCTGCATTTTCCGCTGCAGGTCCGGTTGTGTCGTATTGATCTCATTTTGTGTGTACTGTCACTAGCCTACTAGGTCTACTATACTGTACTGTACAAAGTGGCGTTGTACGTAGCGATTATGACTGGGGGGCGTTTCATGAAACAATTAGTCGGTGGTTTTCACCGACTAATATCATTTTCACCGACAATTTTATTGTCACCGACTATTTTCCAGGTCTCTGATTGGTCAAATTTAGTCGGCGCCGACAGTTGTCGGTGGACAAATGTTGATGAAATGCCCCCCTGATCTGATCTGAGCTGAGTGATGTGGATGTGGCATGGCCATGGGCATACGGCACCGCGCGCGCCGTGCCGTGACGGCTCCCGGTGGCGTTATTTTTTTATGCGGCACAGATTGGGGTTAGGTGCGTGTTGAGCCTATGGGAAAGTTTAGGGTTAGGGTTAGGGTTAGGGTTAGGGTTAAATCAAGACCTCTTTTTTTTAAAAAGCCCCAATCTGTGCCGCAGAAAAAAATGACGCCTCCCGGTGTAGGGATAATGCAGTATCTACATGTAGCTATGACCACTCCAGCAAAACTAGAGAGTCCATGCTAATGCGTATGGACCTCTAGCACTGTATACATCTAAGAGTCAGGGGGAATCACTATTGCACTTTTATACCGGTAAAATACTCGACTAATACTACATATCATAGATTATGTTATATCTGTCTTACATTTGATAACATTAAGTTATCTAATTTTAATTTTAGAATAAAAAAGAAATTTCGTAAACTCACTTTTCAAGCCGCTTTTCTCTTCCTTTGACAGAGACGGCTGCATGGTTCCCTTCTCGTGATAGCGATGACACGAAAACTGCGTACGGCGGACACCATAGTGACGTCATCGTGACGTCATAGTGACGTCATTCTTAAGCACTTGCGCAATATCTGACGGGTAGCTAGTCGTATCTCGCAGACATTTTCAGTTATTGCTTATCGCCGATTTAGTTTCAGATGTTAATATTGGCACGTCATTTAAATAATATGGCCTGTCATAATAGGATGGAGATTGATATTACCCTATTAAATATCGACACTATAGTATAATTGCAGGGCTGTGGAGAGTGGACAAACAAAAAACCTGCAAAAAGAAGAAAAAATAAATAAAAAGAAGAACAAGTTAGACCCAAAGTATGCATCTAGCGTTAATAATCGGCTTAAAGAGGCAGCGCTCCCGAAGGAGCAGGGGACAGGGCAGTGGGTGTTCCAGGGGAGGGGCCGGGCTGCCTCCCTGTTAAAAAAAAACACCTTTTTGTTTAAAAAAATCAGACGGGCCCCTCCCTGGATTTTTTTTTTTTTTTTTTTTTGGGGTTCAAGAGGGGGCCTGGGTGTTGAGTTAAATAGTATTCACTATCCCCCGTTGAGCAAAAAAAAGTGCTCTTACCCCCTCGCTTATTAACCGGCTGGCTGATTTGCCGCTAAATATTTTCTCACAAATTGGGCAACAACAAAAAGTGCTCCTTAACTCACCACCCCTCTTTTCATCGGCTGGCTGGCCGCTACATATTTGTTTTTCACGAAATGGGCCCCTCTCTGGCCCCCACCTTTGCCGCCGGCTGGATCAGCACCTGGGACAGAAGATGGGGCACTGTGCTCCCCATCTTTTCAAGTGTCCCAAAGTACCTCTTTATCATAGGAAAAGTGTCCTTTACGTAGGAAAAGTGCCCCTTTTCCTTGTAAGAAGTAAAAAAATTCCTTCTGATAAGTGCCCCTTTTCCTTTCTCTATAACATGCGCCCTAATTTAAAGTGACTTATATATGGAGGCAAAGCAACTGTTTCTTTCATTTCCACCAATGCATGCTCGCCATGCTCGCCGCATTTATAGTTGATATAAATATGTTACTTATTAAATGTCTTTTAGTCGTTCACTCGCGAAAGGACCGCCTTTCGCGGCCTTTCGCGTTGTGTGAGCGATATAAGGTGTTGAAAGGACGTACTTGAGAGTTGACATGTTGAATGGTGGAAGTGGTAAAACAAAACAAGAGAAGTTGGTGAATGCTATCCTATACAGAATTATAATCATGATATGTGCTTATATAGCGCCTAACACTTACTTTGTTGGAAGGCTCTAAGCGCTCTGCAATAATCCAGCATCATTACCCTGCATGGCTTTTTCAGAGCAGCTGTCACGCGCTCTGTTAATTTCAAGGAATAAATTCCTACCAGCTAGGTCCCCATTTACTTCACCTGGGTGGAGTGCATCACAAATGTGGATGAATTTCTTGCTGAGGGAAATCAACGTCCTGGAGTGGGATTCGAACTCACGACCTTATGATTGAAAGACGTGAGTCAGAACCACCACACTATGACGTTTCCAGATCGTGCGCACCTAATAAGACATGGGGTGGTATTCTCTTAAGTTAAGCCGGACTAAGTCCAGACTAAACAAGAATTTTAGTTCACACTTCTATGGAATGCTAGGTTTCATCTTCCTCCTTCAATATTCATGACAAAAATAATCTACCAAAGACTTTATTGAAATTCAGTTCATACTTATATTATCTTTTTCTTTCCATTTCATTGCAAAATTAATTTTTGGACACTTTTCATTGCAGGATTAAAATAATCTGTACAGGGAAAATGAGTTGGCAACAGGCACTCCATAAAAATGTGAATTAGTTAAGCCGAGCTTAACTTAGTTCGCTATCAGAATACCACCCATGTACAATAATAAATCCAGTCTTATTTTTAGTTGTTTTGATGCCGTCCATACTAGTAAAAGTAGCGCATTTACCCCACCCCCAACAAAAAGGAGTAAAATAGACATAAATAGTGAACAAAATATATCAGATATTTGTTTTGTATTTTCATGTTTTTTTTAAATTGAAATTTGCCTTTTAAAAAATTATTTAAATGAGCCAGATCTGAATTGCTCATATTTCGAACCCTTAAAATGTATCACAATGTCACCTCACAATATTGGTTGAGTCGTTAGGTACATTTTGTGTGAAAATCAGAGATATCCAACATCACTGTATGGCTGAATATGAGCACAGATTAAAGACAAAATGGCCCAATTGAAAAGTCACAAGATACTGTGCGTGCCTGTACATTGTTGTGAAACAGCACATGACTGAATGCATTGATTATGAAACAATGTTTTTGATATTCCATCCATATTTATTGGTAAATGGCACATGTGGTTAAATGCATTATTTGCAATTGTAAAACAGTGCATTTTGAAATTGTTTAATACTCGGTAAACTGCAATGATAATATAACTATTGTGAATTTTGTAAATATGAAAATAAAAATTCATTAATGCCTTATTCAACCATGCATGGATCAATGATAACCTCTTATTGTTACACGTTGTTTTCCTAACTACCATAGAAATAGTTTTGCAAGACGAATTCTTGAAATGATTCTACATTATAAAACTATGAGCAATTGTTTAGGAGTGTAGTTACTTTTGTGACAATCAACCATCAATTTTTTTCTTCCAAGGGGCTCTTTGTTTAATTTACAAAAAAGCCCCTTGAGGTTTTTCATGGGGTTCTTTTCATGACGAGGGCTACTTTTTGGAATGTAATTTGGTTTCTTAATTTTAGTCCGGCCGTATCGTATAAATACAGCATTCATAGAATCTTACATTTCAGTTAATGATTCCATCCAGTTACTCAAATGGAAATGTTCTTATACTTTTAAATAGTACATCGTGTCAAGCTAAAATATGTCTAGTCACTATTTTTTAAATTTATCATTTTGAGCTGTCAAAAATATGTCTCAATAATAATTATGGCATAACTTTGGAAAATTATGAATTTTTTGATAGATATTAATTGGTATACGACTATTTGTTCATGTTATCTTGAAACCATGATTAAATTAAAAAGGAAGACAAATAGAGAAACTTAAATTGTTTTATGTGCCTTTCATTTTAAACTTTTGCCCTATTTGTTGACGTGTTTCTCATCATTAATCATATTACTTCATTGTTCACGTAAATTCAGCACCTAGGAAATATAGAACTACCAAATTTGCAATACAGTACGAGACTCTGCTTAATAAAGAAGTTAAGAGGAAACTGATCAGCTGATATTTAGAACTCCCAGGGCGTGGGTCGTACTTTTTAACTTGATAATATCAACGATTTAATATAGATGATCAACACAAATATCAAGGGTCGAATATGGTCACTACAGATGTAACAAAATCTTTTCCTGTCCCAGAAAATCAAAATATATTTGTAATTTCACTAATGTTCACAACTGTATAATTTTCACATACTTTTTCGTGAACGAAAAGTAGATTAACCAAATACATAGATTGAGCGCGTAAACAATCACAGCTTTCGTATTAGCTTTCCACGTAGATGAAGGCACCAGCGAACGCAACGGTACTATGAAATTGTTGCTTATTTCAGTTATCGCTGAAAACGTTGCGAGAAGAAATCCCATAGACCAGTACAGACATTTTCTCTCGCAACCATTCTTTTATACATGCTGAAGGTATCGCTTATTTTATTATTCTCAATTTGAAGAGTGTACATTTGCTCAACAGTGCACGTACCGATATCCGTTGCCATCCTCTTTATGGAACTATTTTGAGTTTTTATATTTCATTTCGAGATTTCAAACAACTTATTGAACAAATCCCAAGCTTTACAGTGATCTGCAATCCAAACGAATGACACATGCAATTTTTCAACCCAAGGCGTGCAAAATCCTAAAAGTTTTTAAATTTCAAAGGATTTCCTTACTCAAATAATAATAATATAAATAAATGTCCAGTTTTTGAGGAAAAATTTCTCAACGACTAATTAAAAAAAAAATTAACTTTTTTTTTCACTTGAAAAACAAATGAGGGGGTGCTCAAACACACACACATACAAACATTTGAGGGGGGTTCAATTCAATTCAATTCAATTTATTTATGTTTCCAACGAAACAATACAAAAATCAATTTTAAAAATTTACAACAATTTAAGAATACATATTGGAAACAGAGGGGTCCACTAAAAAGCAATGCTTGTACAAGTGTGGACACTTAAATGATACTTAAGAATAATGATTAATTAAATTAACAAATTCTTAACTACAAAAGGAACTACAAAATAAAGAAAATGGGGATGCCAACAGAGACGAGAACGGACAAGACAGTACTTTACATGACAAACATGGGAGGATACGGTTATACAATACAAAGAGAAGATAATGCCCCCCAAAAAGGAGAGAGATCGGGGGTACATAAAATAATATAAAATGATGAGGTGCATGTGGGGTTGAGAGGAAAATGAGGAAAGAGAGATGCGCGTTAGAAAGGAAATAAGCTTGAGAAGGCACAATATGATATATCAAATTTCATTTTGAGTCAGCTAGCGAGTAGAGAATGATTCAAAGAAAAATAGAAAAAAACAACAACATATAATGAGGTTGATATGATTGTAATAAAAACAATTTCAATTTTTTCTTAAAAGTATTAATCGATGGAGCATTTTTTATTTCATTACTTAAAGAATTCCAAAACTTTGGACCTTCATATATAAACGTTTTTTAGCTAAGATGGTCCGCAAGAGAGGTAAATGAAAATCGTCCGAATGTCTTGTTTGGTAATTATGGACTGAGCTATTTTTAAAAAACATTTCATGAAAAACAGATGGCAACATATTATTTTTATAAGTATACATAAATTGACCCCAAATCCTCCCCGCTGCGCACGCGTCTGCTGCAGAGTCATGTACATAATTATATTTAATACTAAACTCTGAAAACGCCGACGCAGAGACTAAGCTAATAACAACCGATCGCGTCCCTAACACCAAGCGAGGAAGCGCTGTAATCGGGCGTAGAGGGCCGTACCTTCATTTTGTAAATACGTCATTAAATTGGAAAATGGCGCATGTTAGCTGACTACGAGATCATTTCCGGTAAAAGTAGGCTCAGATATCTGGAAACCCTGGAAATTTTCACCAACGAAACTTGTAAGTTCCATTACTTCATTATTTGGTAGTAGTGTTACCCCATGTAATTATGTATAAAGGCATTTGACAGTATCCTACAGCAGGATCTGAAAAATGTTGGCTTTATGTGCAGCGCACAGTGTTGCCTCTTTTATTACACAGCCGGGATAGCGTTGCAGCTATGTGTGGCTATGACTAGTATGAGTATGACTATTGCAGTATTGGTCATGTCAAAAGCAATGTGTATTCTGTTTCTTTTAGATTTGTAGTCGTACATAGATAGACAGATGAATATCGTGTTTCTAATAAGTATTATCTTCCTTAGTAGCCTAGAGGTGTCGTGGTTGAGTGGATACGTCACCGGACTGGATCATGCACAAGGCCAAGGCAAGGGTCCGTGGTTCGAGTCCCGCCGCGCTGCGGCACTAACACTAATAGTAGGGACGCTGTTCCGAGAATGAGGATCGTCCGCATGAACTAGGATATCCTCGTAAACGCGGACAAATCGCATCCTTAAAAATAAGGATCGTCCGCGAAATTTTTTTTTCTCTTGCGCTCTGCGGGTGTAGGTTTCCTGATCCGCGTGCTGACAATGGGAAAAACAGATTCCCCATAATAAAATAACCCCAGTTCACTGTCTACTTTTATGGGTTGTCCGTCACTCCAAGGATTTATTGTTCATAACGTAAAAGTCTCTGTACAAAGTAAGTGTGATATGCATCAAGGAGCATCATCGCAGAAATCTGTTTTTCGCATCGCCAACGCGGGGATCGGAAATAAGAATCGTCCTCGTTTATGCGGACGATCCTTATTCTCGACCAGCGCCCCTACTTACTAATGTCTTTTTTGGGGCAAGAGATTAATCTACATTTGCCACACTCGACCCAGGTGATGTAAATGGGTACCTGTCAGGGATTATTTCTTTGAAATGCTAGAGTGCTGTATTAAATGGCAGCCATGCTAAAGCCGGGTAATAAATGTGGAGCACCAGGCACGTAGAAATTTACGCACTGAGCGCTGTACAGTGAGTTAACGCGCTCCCATGTTTGCACCTCAAATTTGACGAAAATGAGAATTTTCGAACTTATATTAAGGCTCAAGCTTAAGTAAAATAACTTTTTAAGGATGCTGAAAACGGAAAATCGCAAGCTTTCTCCTCGCACTAATATCTTATAATGTTGAACGAATGGCAGCCAGCGATAGCCAATCAGAAGGGCTCTTGTAGGGCCAAAAAGTGCCAGTGTTTGAAAGTGAGGCTGAGATTGGTCGAACGTAAAGCGCATTCGCCTAAATGTAAGCTCCTTTTCTACGTGCCAGGAGTGTCAAGTCTGACAGATATGACTCATATTATATTATGAGCACTATACAAGAACCCATTATTGTTAGCAAATGGCCTCTACATTCACCCACTTCTTCCAGACGAAAGTCAAGACCATCTGCGACAGTTTATCACCTGACAAAACACCACACCATCCCCTTACTTCCTCTTCCTTTGAAGTAATACAACCTACTACCCCTAAGGAGATTATGTCACTCTTACGTAAACTACCCCCCAAATCATGTCAGTTAGACCCTGTTCCCACTAAATTATTAATGGACTGTTCCTCCACATTCGCTCCCATCCTTTCTTACTTGATTAACTTGAGTTTAGAGCAGGCACATGTTCCTTCCTCATTGAAAATAGCTCATGTTACTCCGTTGTTGAAGAAACCTTCTCTGGACCGAAATTCCTCCAAAATTATCGACCAGTTTCAAACCTACCTTTTTTTTCAAAATTCTTGAAAGGGTTGTGTTTTCTCGTCTTTCGGATTATTTTCTGGACAATGATTTGTTCGACCCTTTCCAGTCAGGTTACAGAACCCATCATAGTGTGGAAACACTGCTTGTGAATGTGTCCAACTATATCCTGCAAGGAATGGATAGGGGTAACTCAACTGCTCTCCTGCTGCTAGACTTGTCCTCCGCCTTCGACACCGTTAATCACACTATCCTTTTGAACACACTTAGTTCACTTGGTGTCAAGGGTGAGGCATACAAATGGTTCGAGTCTTATCTGTCATACAACTCTCAGATCGTTTGTATTAATGGTTGCAAATCAGTTGCTTTGCCTCTCTCTTGTGGAGTACCACAGGGTTCTGTGGGCGGGCCTACTCTCTTCTCAATTTATTTAATTGGATTGCGACAAGTTTTGTTACAACATGGCATAGATTATCATATTTATGCAGACGATATTCAACTTATGATTTCCTTCAATTCAGATCAAGCTGCTGCAGAACGAGCCGTTCATCGCCTTGAATCTTGCATGGCTGATGCTCATGATTGGATGCTCGCACGTTCCTTGAAATTAAATTTTGACAAATGCAAATTCCTTATATTTGGTTCCAAAGTACAGCTTAGTAAAGTTAATATCAATTGCATTTCATTTTCTGGCCACATAATTCACTTGTCACAAACGTGTCGCAATCTCGGTGTTATGTTTGACTCACATATGACAATGTCTGACCAAGTTTCTAATATTTGCAGATCAGTAAGGTACCAATTGCGTAATATCGGTTTTATTCGTAAATATTTGTCCAAGTCTGCCACCGAAAAATTAGTACATGCTCTGATTTCCTCCCGTCTTGATTTTGGCAATGCCCTCCTAATCAATCTACCCCAGAATCTACTGTCCAAACTCCAGAAGCTTCAAAACGCTGCAGCTCGTATTGTTTCTCTGACCACCAAGCATACCCACATTTCCCCAGTTTTGCAGTCGCTACACTGGCTCCCAGTAAAAGATCGCATTGTTTTCAAAATTTTGTTGCTTACCTTTCATTGCGTTCACGGCTCTGCTCCTCAATACCTTATCTCTCTAATCCAAAACTACACTCCTGCAAGACCTCTACGCTCATCCACTTCCAATTTTCTTGTGACCCCAAAATTACCAAAACGTGGGGAAAGATCATTTGCATACTCTAGTCCTAAATTATGGAATGGCCTTCCTGAAGACATCAAAAAATGTTTATCTTCTGATTCTTTCAAAACTCATCTCAAAACATTCCTTTTCAAGTCTTGATCGTTTTTCCTGTTTACACGCGCCTTGAGCACTCCACAGAGTGGATTTGGCGCGATATAAGTTACATTATTATTATTATTATTATTATTATTATTATTATCTTGTAGGCTGTAGCGCTGAGGGCTTACAATTGAACTGTGGAGTGTGGTAAGCACTAGACTAGTCTCACGTAGGAGACATGGCTCGTAACTCGGGAATGAAAACGTCTTCAGATGCATGTATATTTTGGAGTAGTGCATTCGTCATTTTCAGCATCTTTCTTGCGATTCTATTATTCATGGTATGAGATGATTTTGGTCTGTTAATTTCTCATTTACAGTATGTAATTGACAATGGTGTTTGAAAGTATGTAGAAGTAAGAAGTAATCTAAACTACTAAAGTATGTGTAGTTTTGTTTAAGGCTAATATTATTATTTGAAATGAAAACAGTTGCATTATGTGTAAATCTAATGTAAAAGAATGTAATTTTCTCTTTTTGCATGCAAGATAAAGATGTTGATGGTGATGGTGAATTATAACAGTATCATACTGCAGAATATACAGTGTATGTATATTCTTATGTACAGCAATTAACTTGCCATGAGAGCAGACATGTAACATTTATGCAAATTTTAAAAGTTTCAAAGTGCAAAGTTTCAACTTTCCAGCAAAATTATAATGGAAAACTTATCATAGTAGAAGTACTGTAGTAGTAGAACATATGAAAATAACAATGATGATAATGATTATAATATAATAATAATGATGAAGAAGAAGAAGAAGAAGAAGAAGAAGAAGAAGAAGAAGAAGAAGAAGAAGAAGAAGAAGAAGAAGAAGAAGAAGAAGAAGAAGAAGAAGAAGAAGAAGAAGAAGAAGAAGAAGGAGGAGGAGGAGGAGGAGGAGGAGGAGGAGGAGGAGGAGGAGGAGGAGGAGGAGGAGGAGAAGGGAGAAGGGAGAAGGGAGAAGGGAGAAGGGAGGAGGAGAAGGAGAAGGAGGGGGAGGGGGAGGAGGAGGAGGAGAAGAAGAAGAAGAATCATGATTGTGTTGACAAATATAAATAGAAATGAGATTCATGCATTAAACATGTATTTAACACAGCAACAAGTTACATACAGATAGGCTATTTGTGCTTGCAGCTATGTTTTGTATGTTCAAGGGTACCAATTTCAAAACAATATTTTTCCTTGTATGTTGGGGGTTCCATGTTGCTATTTAAAAAAAATGTAATATGAGCCTAAGTATTTCAAGTCAAAATAATATTACTTGCAAGTTTGAATACTTATAAATTGTAAATGTAAGTCCCGGGGGTCTCAGTCATGTAGAAATACTGTAAGCATGCGTGACCACAGGTTTTCCAGACACCCCCTAAACGAGGATTTCTTCTGAAGCCAAATTACACCCTAAAAAGAGGATTTTGCGTGTTTTTTTTCCCCGAATTTGCGCCCTTAACGCTTTAACGGGTATTTCACAAATGTGTACTCCTAAACAAGTATTGTAAAATTGTAATCCCTTGAGCATTTTGAAGTGCGATCGGATAGGGATTACCATTTAAGTTGTTGACAATGTCAAATAAATAAAATTGCGCTTCTGATATAAAAATTCACAATGTAAAATTTATTTCAATAGAGTCTATAAAAGCAATAACCATCAACCTGTACACTTCCAATTGGGTTTAATGCACAGCCATCATAAGTCCCCGGCCGTCATAAACCCCAGTCGTAAACAAGCATGTCACATGCTGGTACGCGAAGTATAGGGGCTTCTTCATGTGTTTTTACATTAGCAAGCTGACGTAACCGAAAGTTATAGACAACCGGCTTCCCGACCAGCTTTCAATTCGGAGTCGGGATCTAGAAAAATACCCCTAAACGCCTACAGCAGGATTTTGATAAAGTACCCTTTTTCTTACCCTTTTTCTTGAAAATGGATGTTTTTTAACCCCATAACGAGGCACCGCGCGGACCGTGTCCAATCTAAAAAAACACCCCTTTAAAAACGCGTTTTCTTGGTCACGCATGCTGACAGTATTTATATTTGACTGAGACCGCTGGGATGTAAGGAGTAAAGTAGGCTAGTTGACATGTACATGCTCGCATAGAAGAGGGAACCTGATGAGCTCCACTCCAATCTGGGTGGGCGGGTTTTTATTTGATCGTTTAAATAAGTTCAACATTATTTTTACCTGGCAACCTATATATAGCTAGCATAGGTTGATTTTTTTTTCTATAGATGTCTCATTTTATACATGTTAAATACAAATTATTATATTTTAAGGTGATTTGAGCACTTTACAGCATTTATACCTCTTTTCAGCTCATTCCTAGTACTCAATTTGGGCTACCAGTAGGTTAATTCCATGCTTCTTTGTGGCTTCCAGGAAATTGATTCCATGCTTCTCTTTGGCTCGTTTTTTTGCTTCCATGAGATTGATTCCAGGCTTCTTTTTGGCTTCTAGTAGATCAATTACATATACATGTATAATACAGGCTTTTTTTAGCAGTCAAACTCTGTTTGGCTTGCAATATGTAGACCTCTGCAGTTTGTAATCAAATGGTGATGGTTTAGTGTACTTTGAGTTTTCTTTTCCATGAATTCATTGGGCGGCTGGCAGAAAGGCATACATGTAAGTATAAGCGTGTTGGACCATTCAAGCATACCTGCCAACATTTGAAAATATGAATTAGGAATTTCTAGCATAAGAAATCTGTACCCTTAACAGGCGTTCGCACGGCCTTACCATGGCCATGTATGGCCATGTAAAAAAGCGAATACAAATTCGCTGCTCGATCGTGCAGCCATTCAACGCGCGCAATACATGAACTCTCAAATCGCGGCACATGATAAAACAAGATAAATTTGCAAGAATTTTGAAAAATCAGAATATTTTGAAAAATCAGAATATTCCAAATTTGTCAGTCCTAAAATTCCAGAAAATCAGAATATTCCGGATAATTCGGAAGAGTTGGCAGGTATGGCATTGTCCTAAATGCTAACGCATACTAGTGCTAGCATAAAAAAGCCTGTAACTCCAAAAATATGTGCTAATTTGATATGAAACTAGTCAGGTACTTACGGTCCATTTACACTTTATTTATTTATTAGTCGATAAACGGAAAACTTCCTTTCATGTTTCAACCAAAATGGCATACCATGTGAAGAGCAATCAAAATCATGAAAGTGAGTTACCTAAACTTTGCTTTATGGTACACCTTTCTGCCAGCCACACCATGAACTTAAAGATAAAGACCAGTTCTGGACATGCGATTGCATTGTGAAAGAAACGTTGTGGAATCGATCAGAAAAGGTTGATCATCTAGCATATAAGTATTGGTGTGTACTGCAAGGTTCTGGAATCATCAAAATGATAAGAAATTTGGCCCAGTCTTGGTAAAGTTACAAGCACTGTACACAGAAAGATGTATATGGGACACGTGCACGATATCTATTTGGTCCCAATAGATATAATAATTTACCAAATATATCAATTAGTAGGTGGTTTCCCGGCAAAATTTGTATCACGTATTGGTCAAAACATATTCTTTCACATGATTGGTAACGAGAGCTTCCATTTCATTTTTTGAGAGGGGGGCGTTTCCAATACTGGTCTTTACCTTTAAGTTTGAGACCTCTGTATTTGAATAACGGTATTTTTTATTTGTCTTAATTTAGATGTATAGCAAGCAACAGCATGACCTGTACCTAGAAATGCTGGTCAAGCCACCCAAGATAGACTAAGGACCACTAGTGAGCAGCAGTTTGACCTAACGTCCTCATCCTCAAAGCCCTTCACCATGGGGAAGAAGAAAGACAGGGTCATGCCAGGCCCGGGCAAAAGACGAACCGTGCTCCAGATCGAAGGGCCCTCCCTCAGCAGCAAGAAAGGTAAAAACAGTCATATAAGGCTTGCTCCCGTGACAATAGACCCGCTGGTTGCTCTCACTATTGGACTCTCAATTATGATCTTTAGATTATATTTTCCTTCAATAATGAACCTATCAAAAAATGTAAATTCTGTAGATTTGTGACCACGATTTATACGTCCCTTGAGAGACCAATGCCAGAAAATGGTGAGAGCAAACAGCGGCATGAATGGCCTGCCATAGTTAAGTCCAACTTAAAGTCGATCTTAGTCTTTGTGAAACACCTCCCAGTTCTTAGATCGCACATGGTACAAAGGTACATGGTACAAGAGGAGGCGTGATGGCTCAGTGGAAGAGAGGTGGTCTCGTGACCGGGAGGTACCGGATGAGAAACCAAGTCGATGCACTAGTGCCCTTTGGTTAGGCATTAATCCTGAATACCAAGTCCCTCGGAAGATGACTTAAAGTCGTCAGTCCCCTGGTTGCTTACAAGCATACGCATGGTTTCTTAGCAGTCGGGTAAAACAAACAAATAAACAAACAAATACCCAAAAATATCCACAGATCTTCTACACATAGAGAAGTCCCACTTTGCACATTTTTCAATAATCAGATAATCTAAGCGGATGGTGAAAGGAAAGGGAGAAGGGGAAAAGGACAAGGAAAAAAAAGGCGCACGGACCTCCTCCCGCAATCTCCCCCTAATCAGTAGCCTTGTAAATTCACATTTCAATTTCCAAGGAAGACCGGTGTGATCCGCAGTCTGGTGATGTATCCACTAGACAATGCAAAGTGTCACTGCCATACCCTTTAGCATGATATCAATCAAACACTCTTTTTCCTCGTTAACCTCATCCCCCTCCTTTTTATACAGGTTATGGACCAAGCTCCGGTGCCAATGCCCTCAGCGGCCTGATGGCCAACTACGGTGACAGCGATGATGAGCAGGAATACACAACCCCGACCTACACTGACCCCAAACCTGCCGAGGCCACAGCTAAGCCCAAGAATGCAATGGATGCCAAGCTGGCTGATTTCTTAGCTGTAAGTACAGTGAAACCTGCGTATAAAGGTCACTCGAGAGTGATAAGACAAAAAATAGGTTCTTATAGGCAGGTGGTCTCTATGCACAGATATGTTAAAGTACAGGTTTCAATGAGAAACAAGGGAAATATAAATGTGGTCTTTATAGACAGGGGGTCTTTTTATGTACAGGTGGTCACTAAAGCAGGATTCACTTTCTCTTTTGCACACAGGCAAGGAACAATTTTAGGGCAATCCAACCTTTGTGATAACTTCATTTATATGAAGGCAGAAAAAAATCGGACAAATTATAAGAAAGTTATGAATGTTTGAAATATGAGATCAGTAAAGTCTACTAATATGCGAATCTCAAAAAGGCAGTTTGGTCAGTAATAGTAATCAGTGATACTAAGAATTCCAAGCAGTACTGCCTCACATTTATTTTCCTACAAATTCCTTTCAGTATAATGACACGGGACATTGAATAATTTTTTTTCTCCGTGTACCGTCTATTTGGAAGCTTCACAGGATATGGATGATAAATAATTAGTACGAGATTCGCTTCTTTTTAAATCCAACTCGATCCATTCTTTTCCTTATTTTACGGTACTAGAGAGTTTTTATTTTAACAGATTTCTTAACCCAAATTGTCACTGCGTTCTGCTTCCAGGAGATTGATGCATTGGACACCGCCTCCAACAGCCCAGCCAGAGACGGGGAGAATGGAAAACCGGTGGAAGACGAATCCATCGACAACAAACCCCTAAATGCAGCCGAGCCTGCTGCAACAGATTTCCAGGGGTTAGTGGGAAATACCCAGGTAGTGGCTGGGGTAGAGGCCGAGGCAGAGGTGGCGAATCCTGAACTCACAGGTAAAGCAACATTGAACCCATTGCCTAGGGGAACCGGGGGATCTGGATAAAGTTTTGAAAAAATTGGCTGGAAGCAATCGGAAAGGTTGATTATGTAGTGCATGGGAATTTATGTATCCTGTGAGGTTTTAGAATTAGTATTATCAAAATGAAGAGATATTGACTGAATCTGACTGAAAATCACACAGAAATGGGTATATGGGACATTGGGACTACACACACATATGGCTTAAAGATTCGGTTGAAACTTTTCAGCTTTTTTTGTCATATTTCGATTATTCACAGTATTTGAACAGCAATCATTTTCAGGGGCATTTCCGCTGAGATATGATTCAAAAGCTGACATACAATGAATGAGCAAGGTAACAAATCACTTTTCACATTTACCAGAAATCAACCTTTTTTAAATGTTGTGTGTGTTTGCATTTTATTTACAGCTGTTGGGGAGTGGCAAGAGCTACTGGACGAGAACACTAATTGTGTCTATTATTGGAATATGTACTCTAACGAAGTGACGTGGGAAATGCCCGAAGCATTCAAACTCCAACAAGAGCAGCTGGCGGCAGCCGCCACTGCCCTTCCTGTCGCACCAGATGCGGATGTGGTAGATGCAGGCGAATTGAATCTTCCAGCCGTGAATGCTGCAGAGTCACATGCAATGGACATACAAAACGGCGATGTCCCTGGTGAGGAAATTCCAAATGGAGTCGCGACCGAGGATCTCCTTGCGAAAATGACGGCCGATGTCGGCGAAGTCTCCAAAGACGAGGTCGAGAAACTCCCTGTGTATGGGTCAGCAAGAGTTAAATACCAGTTGGATCCAGTGCCAGATGAGCTGGCGGATATCATGAAAGACGATTTGAAATCGCAGGAAGATGTTGACGAGGGGCATGACGAGGAGGAGGTCATCGCTCCCATCTCGCGGAAACCCAAGCTGAATTATGTCTCGCAATTTACCAAAGGGGAGACCTTACTCCCAGCGAGTACGGACGCAAAGCTGAGCAAACCAGAGGATAACATTGATGAACGGACTGAGAATGTTAAGGAGGAAGCGATGAGGAGGAGGAGGAGGAGGAGGAGGGGATGATTCGTCTGATGATGGAAGATATGATCTTCATCCTGAACCGGAGATGGAAGACGAGGAGGAGAAGAAGGAGAAGGATGAGCTTTATGCTGTTGATATGTTTGCTGATGAGATGGACGACATTGATACACAGCTTGAGATGGCTTTAGAAAAGAAAAAGGTAAATACTGAAATACTTAATATTTGTCTTTGTCTTAGCACACCTTTCAAATTTTGAACAAAACAATATTTAATCCAGAACAAAACAAGAATTTGTATGCTCTTTCAGTATTACTAGGCAGCAAAAAGAACAGGCAGGTGCTGGGGGCTACTTGCCCCTCCCCCTCCCCCTCTGACTTAATAAAGCTGCTGTTGGTTAAAAATGACCCACCATTTTCAAAAATACATTCTAAAGAGTACTTACATAAAATCCGTGAACATGGTGAATGGATGATGGATGGTGAATGGTAATTAAAAGTCTACTTATACTACCAAATAACTTCAAAATAGCTTTCATGAAGACAATTTTGTATTTAGCCAACCGATTTATGAGACAACTCATAAATTGATTTTTTTTCCATCTGTCTGAAATGTTACTCTTCATTATCATTCTCTCCATCTGCCTGTTTCCCTCTCTCTTTCTCCCTCTCTCTTTCTCCCTCTCTCTCTCTCCCTCTCTTTCTTTCTTTTCTCTCTCTCTCTTTTCCTCTCTCTCTCTCTCTTACAGGCGGAGTTGAAGGAATTGGAAGAGGCCGAAGAGAAGAAGTCGCCGGAGCCCCTGAAGTCTGAGAAAAGCAAGAAACGGAAATCAGACGTGGCAGATATGGCCAGCATCTATGGTAAGACATACATGTCCATTGAAATCAACCTTCACCCTGTCATCTTGCACGGCTATCCAGTCTCATAAAACAGAATTATTGAGTAATCAAAATAACGCCTGTAAGTTAGAGCTATAATCGGATCAGATGATCTTATCAGAGATTTTAGACCAATTTTTCAATTTCAGAGGCATGAAAAGGCACTAAAACATCAACAAACATGGTCTACAACAACTCTAAATGAAAAAATAATGTTTTTTAGTATTATATTGCCCAAATCTCGTAAAATTTAACCCTTTTTTTTTTAAAGACATGCAATTTTGTTTTTCATTGCCATTCGATCTTCCGATCAGTTTTTATCCAATCTATGTTAAATCGGCGGCATTAGACAGATTATCATTTACAGGGGGAAATCAAAGCCAAATGATTGTGTTTCAAGTAGGAAGACCAGAAATCTATGTGGTTCCCTTAGAGGGTAAACACATAGCCATTTGCAGGAAATTGTATAAACAACAGTTATTATTGTTCTTGTTGTTGTTGTAATAACAATAATAATGAGCAGTCAAGATTGGAAGCGTTAATCTATCAACGTTCAAGAAGAAGCAATTAGAGAGCTTAGCGGGGAAGCAGAAGAGTTCTGGAACAACAGATGACCAGTGTACAATGTGATTTCCAGGACATCACATACTCATGCAAATTTTATTTCTGTCATGACATTGATTTGAACTGTATTATTCAATCAATGTTGTATTTCCATTTTTCCATTTAAATGAGAGTGAGAGCGTTGATCTATCAAGGTTCAAGAAGAAGCGATTAGAGAACTTGGCGGGGAAGCAGAAGAGTTCTGGAACAATAGAAGACCAGTGTACAATGTGATTTCCAGGACATACTCATGCAAATTTTATTTCTGTCATGTTGTATTCCCATTTTTCCATTTAAATGAGAGTGGGAGCGTTGATCTATCAAGGTTCAAGAAGAAGCGATTAGAGAGCTTGGCGGGAAGCAGAAGAGTTCTGGAACAACAGAAGACCAGTGTACAGTGTGATTTCCAGGACATACTCATGCAAATTTTATTTCTGTCATGTTGTATTCCCATTTTTCCATTTAAACAAGAGTGGGAGCGTTGATCTATCAAGGTTCAAGAAGAAGCGATTAGAGAGCTTTGCGGGGAAGCAGAAGAGCTCTGAAACAACAGAAGACAAGTGTACAATTTTATTTCTGTCATGACATTGATTTGAACTGTATTATTCAATAAATGTTGTATTTCCATTTTCTGTGCAGATGAGAGTGGAAGCGTTGATCTATCAAGGTTCAAGAAGAAGCGATTAGAGAACTTAGCGGGGAAGCAGAAGAGCTCCGGAACCACGCAGGAAACTGGTATTCAGTGTGACCTCCAGGATGAACTCACACCGGAGGAGAAAGACAAGGCCAAGGAAAAAAAGAAGAAAAGGGAAGAGAAAGTAAAAAAGGTAAGTTCAAAATGTGAATATGAAAATTGAAAATGATGTATGTTACAACATTAATTCATGGTATCATGGGTAACTGTGTTTTTCCATCAGGGATATTGGGGTTAGGTTGTGATTTAGTTTTAGGTTATATTTTGAGATTAGAGTGAAGTAAAGTGTTGTCCATTGTCGAACCTAAGAATTCATTGAGTGTGAAAATCAATTGTAGAGCAATTGCTGTCCTATCGTCATCACATCACAAGTTCACAACCTACTTTCAGGAATATTGATATCACTTCTAATTTTCGTAGGATGGGTATTTTCATTATCTATCTCGTTTTTCTTTTTTTCCTTTTTTTTTGTTTGTTACAGAGTGTACTAATGTTCATTGTATTAATGATATATATTGTATATGTTCTACAAGAATGATCATTTTTTTTTCTTTATTTTCAACATGAATTACCAACTTCGTATACACTGAACCAGGGACTTGTTGTGTATACATTTCTTAACTTTTGATGTACACACAAACCTGCTTTAGCGACCACCTGTACCAAAAGTCCACCTGTCTATAGAGACAACATTTTTCATTTCCCTTGTATATGGTTTCTCATTGATACCTGTACTTAAAGACCACCTGCCTTAATATAAAGACCACTCAAGATGTTTCCCTGGAGTGGTCTTTATATGCAGGTTTCACTGTATAATATACTTCATGGCATTTTCATTTCTGTTTTACAGGAGGAGATCGTTGAGGTGGTCTCTACCATGATGAACAAACTGGAGTTCCTTGGAATCTCCACCAAAGGCCTCAATAAGTTCCAGGTCTTGCTCATTGAAATGGAGGTGAGTAAAACAAATATGAAACTGCATGGAAAATGAAATTATAAAGTCAAACCTGCTTTAGCGACCGCCTGTCTATAAAGACCACACTTTTTTTGTTTCCCTTAAATACGGTTTCTCATTGAAACCTGTACTACACGAACCTGAACACAAAGAACACCTGCCTATAAAGACCACGTTTTTTGTTTCCCTTGAGTGGTCTTTATAAACAGGTTTCACTGTATTCTTATGGTCAAGGGGGCATGCATGTAGTCAGGACTACATGTAAAATTCGATTGTGCTTGGGGTCATTTTATTGAACTGTCAAAAAGTGGTGGTGATCCCACGTCCTGTTTAGGAAAAATTATTGAAATAGAGGGGAGGGGTCTTAGTTATTCTTTTGAAGGGTCATTTGTCAGTGAACTCTTTGAATATGGTGCCTGCTCTATTGCAAGTTGATTTGTTTTATTTTTGTTACTCTTTGCTTATTAAGTGATATAAGATAAGAACTTGTGCTAATCAATGTAGCTTCTCTTAAAAAATATTGGAAAAGAAACTTTTCCATATAAAATGTCTACGTTACTAGTTATATAGATTTGTTTGTTTAATTTATTATGGTAGAAAAATTGTGTTGAGGCTTGTTTTAAAGTCTTTGTCTCTTCTCTCTCTCAGACTCGGATCCAGGATTGGAGGGAGGGCTTCCTGGAGAGCAAGCAGCTCCTGCAACGCCTGGAGACGTCCGACTGGGAGCTCCAGCGCTACGAGACGGAGGCCGCCCCCGACGGCTGGCTCTGCTCCTGGGACAGGTACGGTCAAAAGGCTTCTCACTTTCAACAGCGCCCCCTCTTGTTGGCGGCTGGATGAATGAATTGTGCTAGAAAGAGTTGTTGGAATTGTATTGTGTTGGCGGAACGGTAGACTCTATCCCAAGTGACCTTTGCTTTGGTGGCCAACCTTAGCAGTGTGGTCCACCCCTGTGGAAGCAGTTTGGGTGGAGCACCATTAACGACTCTATAACAATGATGCCATGACTCTCTTCATTACTATGTGCAGTTGCTGTTTGTTTTTCTCTCCCCTTCCCCTGATGTCCCCCTATTTCCCATCATTTTCCCATTATCCCTTACCCAATAAATGTCTGATCCCTCCTATTTCCATATGCCCCCCCTCCCCCTCTCCCCTGCCAATCCACACTAACAGGGATACATGTACACTATTTTTAAAGGCTTTTTGAGACTATTCACGATTTTTCAGATTAGAAGCCTTAGAGCTGAAAAAAGTTTTTTTTTTTTTCAAAAGATTTGAATTCCTTTCCAAGTCAAAATTTGTTATATTAATTCGTTCACAAGCTTAGATTTTTTTTTTGTTTTAAATCTTTTTTTCAATTCCCATACTACAATTTGAAATCTAAAATCTGAACTCTTTCTGGTGTATGGTGAATTGGCCAAAGATATTGAAAGGGAAAAACAAATTATGCTAGATTTACCTTTATTGATTTTAAAAAAGCAGAAAGCGTTTCCTTTCAATTATATTTTTTCTTCAAATTTGTAAAATTTTGGTCTCCTATTCATCAGTCAACCCCCCTCCCGCCCCCTCCCAACCAATCAATGTCCCTTCCCTACCTACGACACAAGCCTCTTTTCTCTCCATTGCCAATGAAAGAATACAAAATGAAAGAAGAAAAAAAAGAAATTGTGTTTTAAAAGTCACCAAGATGGTGCAAGCAGGATGCGGCACTTCGGAAGGCATCCAAGGATTGTCCATCGGCGAGGATGTGGAACTCTGCGACGCCAGCGAGAAGATGTTCCGGTGCGGTCAGTCAAAAACAAATCTTTTCTACCATTTTTTCTATTCAGTTATTGTTATATTTGATGTTATATTGTTGAATGTGAATGTGTGATTGTTACATTTTCTGAAATGTTAAAACACAAACAAATTATATTCTCTGGAAGATTTAAGGATTTTAATTCTTATTTTCTTTTTATTAAACACCCTTGCTGTCAAATCAAGTGGTAAATGAATTATTCCTGTTTCTGCTATTGTGAATGAATATCTGGTATATATATTATTTCAATTTTTGTGGGAGATTTACATCTAATTTTTCAGAAAATGCAACATTCATCAACAGATCAATGCTATGTATTTTGTTTGGACATGTTCCAGACCTTTGTGAATGAACGTTTACCCAAGAATGATTATTCATGAGTGAATGCATATTCATCAGTGAATAATTTTCATGTGAACCTGAATATTCATGAGTCAATGAATATTCATAATGAACATGGAGATTTGCTTTTGTGTTCAAACATGATGCCATCTGCACATTGATTTTTTTTCTTCAAATGTGCATTTGAATCCCATGCCCAATCCCACAAAAATTGCAATAACCATAAGTCCCTAGATGTGTTTGCTCTCAAAAATTATTACAGCCCAGTCAGAATGTATCGACAGAAATTGGCTGTGCATGGTTTGAGCTCAGCTTGGCCATTTATAGCTGGTAATTCAATGCTGGAAAAAGAATTTTGCATTATCGGAAATTTGCACTTTTCTGGCATTGAGGATTTTAACCCTTTTCGAAATGTAAAGATGACTGAAAATTGAGATTTGACCATTTTGTAAAACCGTGTATGTATTCAACCTTTTAGTTTGATTTCATTACTGTTGGTGATATCAAATGACTTACAACATCTTGCTTGGAATTCATCCCATTTCTAGGTTCTCATTCTCTCGATTTTCTCTCTCTTTCCTTCTCTCCCTTTTCTCCCATCCTTCCTCACCCGTGCACTATCCTGTCTGCCGCCCTCTTGTGACCACCAGGACGCACAAGCAGTATTACTACACCAACATGGCCACCAACGAATCGCAGTGGGACTACCCGTTGGACGCTGCGGCCGAAGATGCCAAAGGGTCAGAGTCAACGATTACGAGGGAGGAGACTAGGAGCGCCTTTAGCTGTGCCGCTGCTGCTGACCGGGGATCGGTGAACAGCGGTGGGAATAGTGGAGAGGAGTCGATGGACGAGGGCGACACATCAGGTAATCAACAAAGACGACTATGATAATTGTTCTGTATGTACATAGCTTTGAATGAGAAACACTGTACAATAAAAGTAAAAAAGGGGTCTTTGTGGACAGATAGTCTTTTTATAGTACTGGCTTTTGAAGCAGCTGTGACTGTATACAAATATGTTTATAGTTTTATGGGTAATTTGACATTTACTTTGGCGACAATTGGTCTCAGCTTTATACGGTTAGGGTTGCAATTGGGTTTATGATATGATTAGGATTAGGTGTAGTGATTTGTATCAGGTTTGAAGTAAGGAACTTGGTAAGTTAAGGAAAGTACGGTGGAGCAATTGTTGCTGGAGTATATAATATGTCGTACAACTACTTCATAATAAATCTCATAAAATATATGTTCATTGTTAGAATGTTGATGGTTGAAAGGAAATTGCAATGTCCAGCGGTTCGCTGCCATAATTATCAGTGAGCAAATTGAGGAAATAATATAAAATGGTCAGTCAGATAACGAGCAAGTATGAAAGCTTGATGAGATTGATGCTGATGAGAGCTCCTTTATTTGTTGTTATAGTTTGATTTTCATCTCAGTTTTTTTTCTTTTTTTAATTAATTTATTTCCATGCACTTTCTTTAAACAGACGATGAGCCTGCCCTTCCTAAACCAGCAGAGATCCAACTTCCACCTGCCCTTCCCCCCTCACCGACCCCACCCCTACCCCCTATCCCTCAAGAGGAAGCAGAATCACCCCTCCTCCCCTCCCTACCAGACGGCCCACCGCCACCTCCACCACCTGGAGAGGAACCAGCTCTGCCCCATTACCCCCAAGCCCACCACCGTCCACCCCACCACCAGCACCTCCCGGAGAAGGGGACACTGCTCGACCCCTCACCCCGCCCCATTCCTTGCTGCCGCCTTGGCACAACCCCCTCCTCCACCCCAGACATCAGCCAGGGATTCATCAGCAGTGGTGATAGGGAAACCCCAGGTCCTCTACTCAGCACCTGCAGTGACCAAGGGTGCCGCCACGATAGCTGCTGCACCAGTATTGTCGGCACCAGCTACGGCAGCCCTGGCACCGCCAGTACCTCAGCAACCAGCTGCACCACCTGCTCGGAGTAAAAAGAAAAAGAAGAAAGAAAAAGAGGTAAGATAATACAATAATTGAGCGTACAAAAGTCCAGGGGGGTGTTTCACAAAGACTAAGATCGACTTTAAGTTGGACTTATGTATGGCGGGCCATTCATGCCATTGGTTGCTATCCCCATTGGTCTCTAAATTATAATCTTTAGATAATATTTTTTCTTTCAGTAATAAACTATCAAAAAATGTAAACTCTGTAGATTTGAGACCACGATTTGTACGTCCCTTGAAAGACAAATGCCAGTAAATGGAAAGAGCAAACAGTGGCATGAACGGCCTGTTATACTTAAGTCCAACTTAAAGTCGATCTTAGTCTTTGTGAAACACCCCCCAGAGGCATTAACAAAAATCAATAAGCACATGATTGAGAATTAGATGCTAGAAGTAGATGTTTTCATATCCCTTTGATAATCAACATTAAGTTCTCTATTTCTGGTTGTCCATTAATCCTCAGTTACATAATACCATAGATAAAACTTCTAGCTGTACACACATGTCTTCTCTAACAAGCCTGTCCTCTAACTTGATATCACAAGACATGAAAATGAAGGGGCTTATATTTCAAGGCAGCACCAAATATCAAATATCAATCAATCAGGAATTCTCCTCACCCCACTGCTCCAAGTGCTGTTGACTAGGTATGTTTATTCTACTCTGTTATTCTTGACCTGTCACTCAAACAACCAATCTTGCTCTTTCCACTCAGCACAAGCTTGTAAATCGCAATCTCATTTTAATGATCTCCAAGTGAAATAATACATGGGTTGGTCATTGACTTACCATGGTTACTCATACACTGCTACGCATTAACTGGATTAACTTTTGGGTGTTTTTTTCCCCGGCACTAAGCCCAAGTAAGATCCCTCACCCCTTGGTATCCGAGTGAAATGATTTATGGGTTGGTTGATGACTTACTTTGTATACTTATTCAGTATTACTAAATGGCATTTCACCACTTGGTTTTTATCCCCCCCCCCCCCTTTAGCCTAAGTTGGTGAAAAGCAAGCTTCCTCACTCCCTGGTCTCCAAGTGGAGCAAGATCAAGGAGGAGCAGGAGAAGGAGATGGAGGAGAGCGAGGAGAGTGAGGAGGAGGACCTTGGAGTCCGCAATAAAAAGATAATTAATGACTGGAAGAAGGAGCAGTTGGTCATGTAAGTTAAACCTGTATTGTTAAGCTAAATAATAGTAGGCCAAGTACATTTCCTTGAGGGATACCACAAGTATAGGGCATATTGAATATTGCTTGAGGATCTTTTCACAGATTTGAAATTGGAGCTAATTTTGATAAAGTGAATGGAATTATTGTACATTATAAACAACAATGGTCCATTGAGGCAGCCCTGAGGGACCCCACATGTATGTTTTTTACCCCTTTGTTTTTCACCAGCAATAAGATTAAGAATGATGACTAGTCGTAACATGGTATTAAGTCATATTACAAGTCATAGAGTGATTTCAAATGGACTCCATGCCATTGCAACCATCTCTATAATCTTGGTTTCCATCACCTTTCAGACAGGATTTTGTTTTCAACTGGTCTGTTCCAGAGATGATGATAACAATAATGATAAATGAAATTTTATATAGTGCATAATACTCATAAAAGATAGATAATACCTTAAATACTCAACTTTCTTGTATTTTCTCTCTTCTTTACAGGGGCAAACGAAGCATAATGCCAACTTCCAGCAAATCCAGGGCGACTGGAGAGAGAGGCTAAAACGGAAAAACAAACCATGATGCTGAGGAATACATAAACTGTTGCCACATCTGTATTTTTGCCTTTCATGAAGCAGGTTTATGTGTGTACATTTAATTGTATCTCTCATGACCCTGTAGACAGACTTGAATGTCTTTGATAGATATCCGTCACTTTTTGTCTTTACGTGTAGGATTGGAGATTGTAAGATACGATGAATGAGAGAGATAGAGACAGAGAGTGAGAGAGAGAGAGAGAAAAAGAGAGAGAGGATAGCCAGAGATTTGAAGCATAGTTTTTAAATAGCATGCATAATTGCTCGCAATTTACAGAAGTACAGTTTACTATCACAACTTTTTATGACAACACCAGAAGATCAGGATATTTTTCCGCCAATATTTTAAAAGAAATTTTGTCTCTTGTACGTTAGGATAACATCCCATGTTTCTATGAAACCAGACATCAACATGGGACTTCTTGTTAACATACATGTATGAGTTTGTGAGATGGAGCCTTATTTGTGAGCTGTGTTCCGATCAGTGGGAGCATTCTGGTATATTGGTCAAGACTCACCTGTCCTACTGGATCCTTTGACAAGGTCTTTCACCCTCATTTTCCCTCTCGACCAAGGTGTATTTAATTTTGTACCTACTAATACTGGGAAAAGTAGGATTGCAGGGCCCTCGGGAAGAACAGTATAAATACTGATGAGTCTTCCTGGGGTAAATTAAATGATTATCATAATTATCTGCCAATTGTCATAACATCATTGAAGGCACACTACATAGGGTTATCGGGTTATCAATTCTTGTTCCTAGGAGTCGATATGGTCTTTGTTCAAAACAATTTTCAAACCATATGTCATTGACGTTGACCTTCCACATGAACAAGCTATTGCTTATCGTGTACCTGTATAGTGAAGCTCAGATAAGCATATAATCATCATTTGTGACTCATAATTCTATTATTTGGCCCATGGACATCAGGTCACATGCATACTACGCTTATGGAAGTTTAAACTATGGATTAAAGGGAGATTGCCGTCGGCTTCCATGTGCAGTAATCGCTGACACCTGACCTGGTGGAAATACTGTCAATGGATGTACAAGTCTTGCACATAGCAAATCCGTAGTCCCATCAAGAAATACCCCCTAGTCTCTTAGAGAGTCTTAGGGTGAGGGAATTGTAAGATAATGAATTTTCCATATGAGGTGATTGGCGGAAAATGCAGGGCATTGCGTAAGGCTTGTCGGTCATAGAACTGAAGGTTTATCCTGGTGATTGATGACACCTGTTATTGGGTCAACACCCGAATGGTGTCAAATTCCCCATGAGAGCTCACTACCATAACCTCTGTTTGAGAAATTTGGGCCATTGCTTAACTCTTTATGCGTTCTTTTTGCACCAGTGCACCGTCAGCCCTGCGTTCCGTTCGCATTCGTGCTATTCATACACGCTGCAAATTAATGCAAGGCACGGGGTTTACGGCAAACGCACAGAGAGCAAATGGCCCTATATTTCATTTACCCACATGTTTAAATGTCAAATAGAGACAGTCTACCAAAATATGAAGCAATGTAGAGGTTTGTTTTGCTGCTGATATCTTTGATGATGCCTATCCTCCGCTTTTACACAGACAATCATTCTTTTTAACGCCTTTATGGTTCCAAACAGATGATATCATCACCTTGGTAATACAGTCAAACTTCCTTAATGACCACCTGTCTACAAAGACCACTTTTTTCCCCCTTGAAAATAGTTTCTCATTGAAACATGTACTAAAAGAACCTGTACATAAAGACCACCTGCCTATAAAGACCACCTTTCTTGTCTCCCTTGGGTGGTGTCTTTATAAACAGGTTTCACTGTACAATGAAAGGATCAAAATGCTTCAAACTAGAACATATGATTATTTGATTTATTCTGCAATTTAATTCGAATGTATTTATTCAGTAACGTACAAACAGGACATTTCTATTTTTACCTCGATATAATTTTGTCGTATGGACAACTCCAATCGATTTTGTCTCGTACATTACCAATCGCTTCTCTGAGATTTCAGTTTACTGTAAACGTAATATGCGCGGATTTCGCGCAAAAGTCAGTGTCCGCGAATATTAAAACCCGCAAAAATATAAGCCTGACTTATGCGTGTTGTGAACAGGCTGAATTGCGTGCAACGCGAATTTAAGAACCTGCGAATATGTTTTGGGTCGCTCAGCGCGAAAAATTAATCACGCGAAAATAATAGCGTTTACAGTATGTGATAACTGTATCAAGCTGATAGCCCTGCTAGAGCTTGAATCAGACAAACCATCTTATAGAATAATACTGTATTTTATAATAGTCACATTTGTATAGCGCTTAATACTACGTTGCTAAGCCTTTTACATTATTTCCTCGGTCATCGGATTAAATAGCTAATCTGCACATGATAGTGCACACGCTCCGCTCCCTGGAGAGTGTTTATGTTCACGATTCCATAATACAATTCAGTAATACTTGGTAACATATGGGACATACCGTAGACTTCCCTGTATGCATACATGTACATGTTCATTTGGACCTTAGAAACCCCTCAAAATAAGCTTGGAAACTCAGGTTGGATTGAATTATAGCTCTCTTATCATGGCTTTGATCATGATCGTTAGAAAGTGTGCTTATTCCTCTCAAAATGATACCATATTTGTTATGATTTTGCAGCTTTGGAATGAGCAATACATCAGAATAAGGGGCAGGGTCGAAAGTGAAAAGTTGCAAAATGCACTGATGAGCACTGGTATTGTTATGCAGTGCACTGCATAGCAGCCCTATACTCTTCAAAGGGATACACAGCCGAACATGAGTAGTTCATTTTGCAACTTTTCACTTCTGACCGTGCCCCTTATTTTGATGTAATGCACATTCCATGACTGAAAAATCATTACATATGGGTTATCATCTTAAAGAGGAATAAACACACTCTAATGAAACTAAGCATAGCGATGGTGATGTCATAACAAGAGAGATATAATCAATCAAACTTGAGTTTCCATACATCTTGAGGGGTTTATTATTTATCAGTCAATCGTAATAAAAAGCATGTTGTACTCGGCTTATCTCAGTTAACCATTACATGTATTGTTCTTAAAAGATATGGTTTAATCTGTTTGCGAAGTGGTTATCATTTACTAAATAACTAATCCTAAAAAGAAAGCATAGACAAGCCAAGAGGTTTGTTCAGCACTGGTATTTTGTATTCAATCCTAATGGAGAAAACATGGGATACATCATGTTTATGTATATTTTACGTGATTTGACCAGTATAAATGCTGCTTAATTTCGATGTTCTGCATATTCGACTTAAAGGTAGGGTATTCTACCGAATACTATGTGTTGCTCACAATGTCCTGATGTGTTGACAGCCTTGTCCCACAATGCATCACCAACCAGCTGCATGACATGGGCGTGATGATGCTTGTGCACAGGAGCCAAAAATCACTCTATGCCTTCACCGAAAGATATATTACAGCAGTGGTAGCGATGTCGATAAAATAGCCTGCCTTTAATTGAGCCTTGAATGAGATTTATATGCCTGATTTTAAGTCAGCATTTGTGTAGATATGACCAAGGGAGAAGAAGAAAATGCAAGGAGCATTGAGCTTTTTACTCCCCATATAAGAAATTTAAGATGCAAAAGTCGAAGAACTTGAGGTTTGTCTGTCATAGCAACATGTGCATTATGCAACATACATTCTGACTGCATGTTTCGCAAAACCAAAACAAAGATTCTTAAGAGGTGCATGAACTACAGACTGGCTTTGTTATGAGAAAGAAGTATATGTATCACTGAATTGTGTAGATATGTGAAAAAGCCACATTGATCAATATCGATGCAGTGGATAAGCAATGGATTATTGTATTGTTATTTTGATATTCAAGTATTAAAAGATATTAAATATAGAGTCTTTGTCATTAGCTTTTTTGGTCATATTGACATGATAGAAATGATGTGAGTTTATAACAAGTGGGAGAGAGAAAAGAGAGAGATGGAGATGGGTAAGATGAAAAGATTTAGGAAGAAAGAAGGGGAAGATATGAAGAGAGGGAGATTCGGCTGGAGAGATAAGGATAAAGAAAGGGGAAGATTTGAGAGAAAGACATGTAAGAACTTAGAGGGAGGAGTGAAGAAAGGAGAGATTGAGTGAGAGGGAGAGTTGAGAAAGAAAGAAAGAGATAGAGCTTTTGTTGTACTATTACAGGTGGCAGCACCACAGGGCATATTTATTCATCTCTATCTCAATGCAGGCATTTGATTTTGTCTCTGCGATTCTGCGTCTTTTTCCCTACCCCCCCCCCCTTTCTCTTTCTCTCTCTATCTCTGTCTCTGGCTCTCTTTCTCTGTCTCTCTGTCTCTGTCTCTCTTTCTGTCTCTGTCCCTCTATCTCTGTCTCTCTCTCCCTCCCTTTCTGTTTCTCTCTGTTTGTCTCACTATCTCTTTCTCTGTTTCTGTTTCTATGTCTATGTCCCCCCTCTCTCTCTCTGTGTGTCTCTGTCTCTGTCTCTCTTGCTGTCTCTCTCTCTCTCTCTATCTCTGTATCTGGCTCTCTTTCACTGTCTCTCTGTTTTTCTTTCTGTCTGTCTCTCTCTCTCTCTCTGTCTCTGTCTCTCTATGTGTCTCTGTCCCTCTGTCTCCTGTCTCTTTCTGTCTCTCCTTCCCTCTCTGTTTCTCTCTATTTGTCTCACCATCTCTTTGTCTCTCTCTTTGTCTCTCTGTTTTTGTTGTTTCTGTCTCTGTCCCCCCTCTCTCTCCCTCTTTCTCTTTCTCTCTCTCTCTCTCTTTCTGTCTTTCTGTCTCTGTCCCTCTATCTCTCTCTCTCCCTATCTCACTCTCTGTTTCTGTCTCCCTGTCTATGTCTCCCTCTTTATCTCTCATCTACTTCCTCCTCCTCCTCCTCCCTCCCTTTCTCTATCTCTCTAAATTGTTTCTCTGCCCCGCTCTCTCTCCGTTCCCTCTGTCTCACTCTCTCCCTCTGTCTCTGTCTCTGTCCCTCTATCTCTCTCTCTCCCTATCTCACTCTCTGTTTCTGTCTCCCTGTCCCTCTCTCTCTTTATCTCTCATCTACTTCCTCCTCCTCCTCCTCCCTCTCTTTCTCTATCTCCCCCAATTCTTTCTCTTTCCCGCTCTCTCTCCGTTCCCTCTGTCTTCTGCCCCTCGCAACAGTGTATATTTACATAGTCACAAGACAAAATGTACCAAGTCTTGATTCGCGTCCTACTTTACCCCGCTCTCCCGTTCACAAATACACCACGCATTCTATAGAAACAGGATAACGAAACACGAAATCTGATAAGATATGAAAATATTTCTATATTAGAAAATATGTGAATATCTCTATATTAAAAATTGAAGCATTCAAAATACATGATGAAGTGCAATGGACAATCTTTTTAAGGAGTACTCAATGGAGTGTTAATTATAACGAGCACATGATTCATACTACTTATAAGTCACGAGTGGGTTTCACTTTCATTGGAGCGTATTGTTTTAATTTGTAATAATCACGTATAGGTGAACACGTAGAAGTACAACACGATTATAACAATTGCAATAAGCCAGTCGATCAACTTTTGAAATGTGTGAACATTACAACGTTGTATTAACGTAATCCGAACATGATTTCTATGGGGTATATACAATAGGGCATATTGAATTATTTGCATGAGATTAGTGGAAAAGAGAGAGGTAGAGGGATACCCGGTAGGATGCGAAAGTCAATGTAGTATACTTAGCGAATGCTCCCCAGGGAGTGGAGAAAGTGCATACATTGTGTGCGGGCAAGCCAGAATCCGATGACCGGGGGTAATAACTGTAAAGCGCTTAGAAACTCGGACTTGCCGATGTATTAAAGATTAAGTTGAGATCTGGTCATGCGATTGCATTGTAAAAGAAAGAGTGTGGAATCGATCAGAAAAGGTTGATCATCTAGCATATAAGTATTGGTGTGTACTGCAAGGTTCTGGAATCATCAAAATGATAAGAAATTTGGCCCAGTCTTGGTAAAGTTACAAGCACTGTACACAGAAAGATGTATATGGGACTACACAAAAATGTGGCATAAAGATCCGTCCCGATTTTTTTTGCTGTTACATGCCATATTTAGAATATTAAGGCATTTGAAGAACCATGCTTTTCAGGGAACATTTTTAATCTGATGTTCTTCCACACTTGAATATACAATTATAACACTCACAAATTATTATTCACCTCTTCCCAGAACTCAACCTTCTCTTTAAGCGCTATACAAGCACAAATATTATTATTATTATAGAGAGGGTGGGGAGGAGGGAGGAAGAGAGGGAGAGAGAGAGAGGGAAGGAAGAGAGAGAGGGAGGGAGGGAGGAGAGAGGAAGAGAGAGAGAGAGAGAGAGGAGGAGGAGAGAGAGAGAGAGAGAGGGGAAGGAAGAGAGAGAGGGGAGGGAGGGAGGGAGAGAGGAAGAGAGAGAGAGAGAGGAGGAGGAGAGAGAGAGAGAGAGAGAGGGGAGGAGGAGGAGGAGAGAGAGAGAGAGAAGGGGAAGAGAGAGAGAGAGGGGGAGGAGGAGGAGGAGGAGATAGAGAAGAGAGAGAGAAGGGGAAGAGGAGGAGGAGGAGGAGGAGAGAGAGAGACGTACAGACGGATGGATAGATGCAAAGAGATATAAAAGGGGGGGGGGGTAAAAGAGAATAAAACTAATACAAGATTAGACAAGGGAGAACAGATTGTAAAATATGATTGGAAAGGAAAGACAATGGAAGGAGGAAATAGGAGAAGAAGAAGAAGAAGAAGAAGAAGAAGAAGAAGAAGAAGAAGAAAAAGAAGAAAAAGAAGAAAAAGAAGAAAAAGAAGATGGAATATAGCAAAGTAAAAAGAAAGAGAAAGAAACGGATGATTAATAACAAAAACGAATACATTATGAATATAAAGGGTGGAATGATCAGAAGTAAATAACACAATAAGAACAGGACAACGGTAGATAAAAAGAGGAAAATTTATAATTTAGAGAATCGTAAAAGGAAGGAAAGTATAGTAATAATTGAAGCTGACTTAAAAAAATTGCCTGGCATTTGAGATACTACGTCACAAAACATATTATAATCCATATCATTTACCCTCTAATTCTAAATATACAAATATAAGAAATTGTACAAGATGTATTTACAAACAATCACGTGATTGATACGTTAATAGACCGGCTTACTAACATACATGTATTAACATTATATGCATACATTTTAAACAAATGTTGTTCTTGACAACGTAGAAGCTGGTCCGACGCTTGCCCAACATAGCAACAAGTAATGTATGCAGACTGGATTCTAAGTATTATAGATCATCCATCAATAACAGGTTAATGGAATAACGTCACCGATGAAAAATAAGAAAGCTATGTATTTGTTTAAGTTTTCATCAGTGAAACACAAATTGGCAACACTTTGATGTATTTTACGAGGTCCTTTCTTATTTGATATGGGGGTGTTTCACAAAGACTAAGATCGACTTTAAGTTGGACTTAAGTATGGCGAGCCATTCATGCCATCATAATTTATGGATTTTACCCATACACTTAAGCCTCAACCTCTTCAAACACCGCGCACCGACGTGTTCAAAAGCTTTACAAATATGCCAAAATCCCCCCTTTTCAACTACATCTTTTGATCCGATCGGCCTAGTTCACCAACGGAAAAAGCATTAGAAAATTTGACTTTTCTTCTTTATGGTGATGTAAAAATCACGATATTTTGTTGTTCGACATTGCACCGTCATTTTTTGATCATTTTTCATCAATTTGGTCAAAATTTCTGTGGTATCGAACTTTTTGACTGAACGCTCCTGGCTATATCTGGCGGTTTCTTGCCGGGAAAGGTCTATTTTTTACCAACGGAAAAAGATTCATGCATTCAGTTCATTCTGAACATTTTGATATATAAATGATTCTCATTGGATGAAAAAAAAACCCCGTCAAAAGATAAAACAAATCGGTACCTCCGTCTGATTTTGGGAACTCCATTTTTCTCCATTGATTAACGTGTGTTGCCTCTTGATCGCTGAAATCTGTAGGTAGCCAGCGGACCGGGTCGTATACCATTCTTGCTCGGGGGAAATCAAGGGGTTTTTAACGTGGATCATAATTGCGCTTACTCTCTCATGCATTGCATACGGAAAATAATAATCGAATTGAACTGTGTGTATGTGTGTATATTGGCCATATTACTGATTCATCATCTAAGACCTCCATTACTAAGTATTAGACTCCCTTTTTTATTCAATCACCCGTGCTCTAAATAGAACAGTCGCGAACCTAGAGTGATCCAATCAGAGCCAATCAGATTCAGCCGCACAGCTGCGCGGACAAGTACAAGTACGCGTAGTCGGTTCTGTATGTGCGCACAGCTGACACGGGCTAGCTGATTAAATTAGCTTCAAATTAGGTGAAAGAAATCGGAGGTCATAAATTCATATGTGGTTGCTATCCCCATTGGTCTCTAAATTATAATCTTTAGATAATATTTTTCCTTCAATAATGAACTATCAAAAAATGTAAACTCTGTAGATTTGAGACCACGATTTGTACGTCCCTTGAAAGACAAATGCCAGTAAATGGTAAGAGCAAACAGTGGCATGAACGGCCTGTTATACTTAAGTCCAACTTAAAGTCGATCTTAGTCTTTGTGAAACACCCTCCTGTACAGTAATTTCATAAACTTTCATTTTCTTAGTTATTGATGACGCAATAGATCTAACCTTTCAAGATATCATTCCACATTTGGTGGTTTGGCTCGATAACTTTTGATTTTTTTGTGTGATGCAAACAAGATAAGTGATGGACAACTCCTTTGTCCAATATTTCATAACAACAATTCAATTTAGTCTCCTAGCCGAATTATAAACAATTTCTACTCTGTCGGCCTTGGATCACGGCAAATATTCTTTTGCAAAACGATGTGCACATTAATTTGTCATGGACTCGCCTAAGTAAAATTAATGAAGTGAAAGACAATTTTGCAATAATGAAGACATTTTGCTACTCGATCATCATTAGAAACTATTAGAATCTTCATAGTGTAAAGATTTCTTATAACTGCGTTATGTACAGGAATGTAAAAAGTGAATTACAAAAATATATTCCAAAATCCCTGTCCAATATAAATTAAAACATCAGACCCCGCCCCCTCGTCTCTAGAACCACATCTGTTCATGCAGCACAAGTGCATGTATTCAGTTTCTCCGTGAAGGAAGGTCTTGTCATTAAGAAATCCCATTTATGGAATTTCTGTTTCAAACAAAGCGAATACTATTTTTTTAGAGATACTACACGACTTGACAAAAGGAGGTACATGTATCCTCTTTTTCTCAAGGAATATTTTGCTGTCCATACGGTACCTGGTGACGTCAGCGAGATGACCTTGTTCAGAGAGATAGTTTTTATGCTGAACATAGGCCTCCAGGGGAAGATGTATTCATGGAGACGGCATACGTGACCAGGGGGTGTTTCACAAAGACTAAGATTGACTTTAAGTTGGACTTAACTATGGCAGGCCGTTCATGCCACTGTTTGCTCTCACAATTGGTCTCTCAATTATGATCTTTAGATAATATGTTTTCCTTCAAATAATGAACTATCAATAAATTCTGTAGATTTGTGACCACGATTTGTATGTCCCTTGAGACAAATGCCAGTAAATGGTGAGAGCAAACAGTGGCATGAACGGCCTGCCATAGTTAAGTCCAACTTAAAGTCGATCTTAGTCTTTGTGAAACCCCCAGGAGGACAAAATGTTGCTGTTCATTTAATATCAGAGAGATATCTCTTGACAGACAGTGCGATTATAATGACATTAGTTTAGAATATAATTTCTTCATTGCCTCCTCACAAGATTGAACTTTTCCTGACCCGATACCACTGACACGATTATCTATTTTGACGTCTATACGTTGTAAGACATCCCATGCCTATATGCCTATTTTTTTTTCCATAGAGAATCTCCAGGGTCTAGCATCCTTTAAACCTTAATAATATTCATTTTGCTTCGCCTTTCCTTCCTCTTTTAGCTGTTCGAATATTTCCGTTGTCAGAGTGCTTCGAATAAGTTAAACACAGAAGATTTTCTTGTCCATATAGAGAATCTCCAGGGTCTAGCTAGGTGCATCCTTTAAAACCTCTTATTATTCATTTTGCTTCGCCTTTTCCTTCTCCTTATCGCTGTTTGAATATTTCCGTCGTAAGAGTGCTACGAGTAAGGGAAACACAGAAGATTTTCTCGACCATAGAGAATCTCCAGGGTCTAGCTATGTGCATCCTTTAAAACCTCATATTATTCATTTTGCTTCGCCTTTTCCTTCTCCTTATTGCTGTTCGAATATTTCCACCGTAAGAGTGCTTCGAGTACAGGGAAACACAGATGATTTTCTCGACCATAGAGAATCTCCAGGGTCTAGCTAGGTGCATCCTTTAACCTTAATAATATTCGTTTTGCTTCGCCTTTTCCTTCTCTTTCGCTGTTAGAATATTTCCTTCGTATGAGTGCTACGAGTAAAGGAAACACAAACGATTTCTTGTCCATAGAGAATCTCCAGGGTCTAGCTAGGTGCATCCTTTAAAACCTCATATTAATCATTTTGCTTCGCCTTTTCCTTCTCCTTATCGCTGTTCGAATATATCCATCGTAAGAGTGCTTCGAGTAAAGGGAAACACAGAAGATTTTCTCGACCATATAGAATCTCCAGGGTCTCGTTAGGTGCATCCTTAATAATATTCATTTTGCTTCGCCTTTTCCTTTCTTTTATCGTTGCCTGAGTTTTTCCGTCCCTTGATCGGTAGTAGTGCTTCGTATGTGTTCTGATCTTCAAAGACGCTGAAATTCGCCGGCGGGACTTCGTAGATGTCTTCAACAGTCGTTGCCTTGCTGCTCCCCGCCAGTTTGAAGACATCTGCAATAGAATAATAGGTGATGAGGGGACATCAGTCTTACTCGGTGGCCATTAGCGGGATGGTATTGGAAGGGATCGTATTTTCACGTTCCTTTGCCCAATCTCCCTTGATATCTTTCTCTCTTTCTCTCCCCCTCTCTCTCTCTCTCTTTCTTTCTCTTCCGCTCTCTCTCTCTATGCCTCTTTCTCTCTTTCTCTCTCTTACTCTAGTCTCTCTCTCTCTCTCTCTCGATTCTAGTTAACCATACACTCACCAGATGACTTGTGTTTGAACCAGTTCACGATGTCATTCAGTCGACCTTTTGTGGTTTCTCCCGAAGAGGCCACCATCGTTACGTCACCGTCGCTAAACGAGTGCCGGGGATGTCCCCGGTATGCAGGCGCAGCGCCCCCAACGTTTGTCCTGATCTCGAACTGGCCCCTTCGAAGAGGAACTTGCTGTAGCGGTCGATCTCTTGGTCGATGCGAGTCAGCTCGCGCCGGACGACGCGGGTCAGGTCGTCGCGTTTCATTTCTTGGAAGACGGAGAGGAGGCGGGCGAGGAGTCCTCGGGCTTTCTCCCGAGGCGACGTCGACGGGCAGCACGACGTCGCTGCCGGACAGGTGCCGAAGAAAAGGTGGATGATGGAGAGTGGGGACTGGAAAGTGTAGCGGTCGGACATCCGGTCAACCTTTGAAGAGAAATAAAGTGTATAATGGTCAAGCAGTGCCAATGTTGACTTTCAGCTAATATCCTCTAAAATAACGTTTTATGGTTATTGTCAGAGTTCTACCGACATGGGCGCATGCACCACGTGTTCTCTCGTATTCAAACACTGATTCTCTGTTGGCTAGTTAGAATTAAATCATTTACCTCTCATGTCGCCTAGCTCTTTATAACTCATTCTCTGGCATGTGAGAACATTTATCATAATATATCTATGACTTTCCTAAGATGACGGCCATGTTGTCAAGGTTGGTAGCTCCAAACAATTTTGTCCTAAACAATGGTGTGGTCATAGGTGAATACACCAGCCCCAAAACTGTATTTGCCCTGCTCCAGCCCGTTGCTTGGACGATTTCGCGGTGAACCTCGTGCGCAGGCTCTGATGTCTAGAACCAGTAACCTGGACGACGAACGAATATGACGTTAGTACTTTGATACTCGATTGTGTAACTGACAAAGAACTTGACTGAGACATTAATAAAGAAATCATTAGTGCAACAAATTTATAGAATAGCTGCGAACAGCAACATTCCCAAGCTGTCCAGTTAATTAGCGCTCAAAGCACCTTGTTCCCTTCAAGTTATAAAATATGTGTGGTATCGAAGCTCTGTTCATTTCTATTATTTTTTTTAAACTCTAAAGAGTACATATCGACAAACTTCACTAACATACGAAGCGACGCAGTCCGTGAGACGCAATGTGAGAAAGAAGTGTTCACATCTATAATATGACATGACAACGAACACAACAAAACATTGCGTTGATTTTATCGGCGTATAAACCAATAATCATAGTACATTGACAGGCTCTATCAGCGCAGGTAATGACGCAATATAAATGACGCCTCGTGTACAAGAGGCAAAACTAACCTGCTGCATTGAAAGCCCAATTTTATTGGCAAATGTCATCCAGTCTCTCTTGCTTGAATCAGTCTTGGAAGCCTGTAGCAGCAAGCAAAGCTCCGCTAAAGACTGGTAGGAAACGTAGATCTCCTCGAATCGTCCTTTCGTCGTGTCGAGCTCGTACGAGTTTAACAGCAACATAGACATTCGGTCACCCGGAACTGGTGGCGGTGACACCGAAGGGCAGTCCGAAGGTGTCTGGGAGGATCGCGGTGATATAGGATGACTGGACGCACTGCTAGAGTGTGTGCCATGTGGCTCGCCTGTGAAAGGTGGTAGAGTCAACACCGGAAGTCGTCTTCCGGAAACTCGACCAAGTGATTGCTGTGCAAAGCAAGATAAAAAGTAAGTTTGGGTGATATATACTGTCTTAAACATGGCAAGTACTTTATCTTTTAGAGAAAAGAAGTTGGCTGATTCAAATTGCTATACGCCAACACAAAGTTCCTCTTTCTTCTCATTATTCATCTCCTCCTTCTTTTGACTGCCTTCCTCTTCTTGTATTTTTATCCATGGTCGTTGTCCAGTTCTTGAAAGCTCGTTACCTTAATTGTTAGTGATAATCTCTAATAAAATCCATAAATGTGTAGTAACAACTGAATCTTTTCGGGTCATACAGCTTGGTAAAAATAATAACGTTAATATCTGCTTGGTATTAATCCCACTCCTAGCTGACACCTTGAAACAGCGAAATGATTATAGAGCTTATACCTCATCTTGCAAGAACAGTATGTGAAAAGGAAATAATAGTGTCTTTGATAATACCAGACGGTAAGTTTGAAAGCTTAATAGTTTCCCTTGTTGTCCCTTCACGCCAGATGTTGTACAAAATGAATTCACTCTTCCTGGACCATAGGCCTACAGCAAACCTTTTCACAACAGACGCTTCGATATAATCGGTTATTTTCGGGTTGATGTAAATCCCACTCCTGCCACCGAAAAACAGTTGACGCAAACCGCGACTAGAAAGGTTGAGAAATAGACCGATTTACTACCATATTCAAATGATTCGATACTTTTTAAACAAAGCTTGTTCTTGACAACCTGAGGGCTTGCCCGACATGGCAATAAATAATCTATGCAAACTGGATTACAAATATTGTAGTTGATCCATTAATAACAGGTTAATGGAAACCTCGTCACTAGGTCCCCAGGAAAGAAACATCCATAAATTTGAATATGTTAGTAATCTGGGCCCCGTCTTACAAAGACTTACGATTGATCCAAATCAATCGTAAGTCCTCCAATCAATCGCAAGTCTGCAGTCTCCTATCTCTTATGTACATAGTTGCGATTGATATCAATCGCAAATAAGTTACGATTGATATCAACTCTTTGTAATACGGGGCCCTGGTCTCTTGAAAACTTACGCTCTGGAACTGGCCACTCTTTGCCACAGTGACGTCACCCACCAGATGAACGAAGCTGCTCACATCTGCATCCTGGTAATTAGCCGTGGCTCCTTCGTGGACGACCACCATGCATTGCACGAACGCCTCGGTTGACATGAGATCAGAGGTGGGGTTTGAAAGGGCAAAGGTCACCGAGGGTGGGTATTGATCAGCGTAGTTGAATAGATCGTCATGCGTGAATCTCTGCGGAGTTTGATCCAATTCAAAAGAAAATTATAAGGCTATGTAATTTCAGGTCATTTTGCATGGGTTGTCCGTGTCAGAATTGGATTTAGAAATATGATTGATGTTGTTGTTGATTTGGTTGATTCGGTTTTACGGCGCTCGTCGAATATTTGCGATATTTGAATATCGGATCGAAGTGGCAACTTAGCTTTCCGCAAAGTTCACACTCGAAGTTTGGTCACACTGTCTATATACTTGTCTATGAGGTCATTTCGAAAAATAAACCTAAGGCTAGGGCAATTAAGAAACCTTGTCCATCACCTATTAAAAATGTGCGTGAACAGACGATGAAGTATTACGTAATCCGAACATGCTTTCTATGGAATATACAATAGAGTATTGAAAATTGCCCTTGAATTGATATCTCGACAGACTTTGCGTGTTTGTTTTGGATTTTTTTGTTTCGGGGTTGATATAAGTTCTGTAGGTCATGAAATCTACTTACCGCGGTTGAGCTGGTCTGTAGAATCCATGAGGTGTTCTTCAGCTGACAGAAAGAGACCCAGATCGGCTGCCCCGACGACGTCTGGATGGACAGCGCCCTCACGTGATCTAACTTACGGAATGCATCTCGCTTCTCGGACTCGATTACTCTCTGTAGTATGAATTTGGTAGGAGAATACGAATTAGATTGAGATAGATACACAGTCTCTGTTCATACATAACGCGGTAAACCGCCTAAAAGTACAGTGCTTTTATAGCGCATGCGCAGATACGATACTTGGAAAGACGAGGTTTCTTCCGGCTTCCATAGAGAATAAAGCAGTGTCAACTAATTCCTTATTTTAAAGGGGTGTAGCATGGCAAATACTGGTTAACACCATCTACGACTTCTTTTGGACAACTGCACGTAAATGAATGGACTTGGTTAACGGCTGTCAGCGACTTATTCTATACATGGTCAGCGCGCGCTAGCGTTCGCGAAACTGAGACCGAAGTTCTCGATCCTCACGCTTCGGTTTCGCGTATGTTGCTCGCACGTGAATACTGCGGTCGCGTCGTCCGTAGTCGTATTATACCCGATTGGCCCCGAGTCAGGCCACGGGAAAGACACGTAGTCTCGTCATGCTACACCCCCTTTAAAGTACAGTTCAGGTTTTATGAACTCCCACGAGGACTTCAAGAGATAGGCACCATCATAATTGTAGTTTTTTTGTTTGTTCCGAAACTATAATTTCTATCGGACTTTCCAGTTCTCGACTTATTGTATTATATGGGAACCGGAAGTGCCTTTGCCAAATATACCCATTGCCAGTGCTGCCCTCTATGACCAAATACCATAGTTGCGGTAGCGATAATTATTGAGCGCGCTCCCCGTAAAACTTGGTCTGAATAACTGGATATTTTCATGAGATGATCCTAGATTGCGCGAGGGTGCAAATTAAAACCCGCTGCAAAGGCAAATCTCCTGCACAAGTTAAAGACGACTACCCCTTAACTGTCACCATGGAACACTATAACCCGTACTTAATCGAGACAACTTGCTCCAGAACTACCCATCATAGAATAACAGCTGCCAACGGAAGTTACCCCCTTAATTCTTATAAAATAATTACTCAATCGCCCCTTCGGAAAAAACTTTCTATGAGGTTAATGAATGGAGGAGTATACTTGTCCCCCAGAAGTTCATTAGAATTCAAGGTTCAAGTTTCATTGTCCATAATTACATTTAAAAACTGAATTATTCATACCCTTGCCAAGTTTTGTAGTTTTTTTTAAGTACATGCAAAATTGATGTGTCCTAATTAATGCGTTTTAGAATGTAACATCACGTGCGTGCAACATACCCGAAACCGAAGCGTGAGGAGAACTTCGGTCTGTTTCGCGAACGCTAGCGTGCGCTGACCATGTAGAGATTAAGTCGCTGACTACCGTTAATCAAGTCCATTCGTTTACGTGCAGTTGTCCAAAAAAGACGTAGATGGCGTTAACCATGCAGTAATTGCCATGTTACACTCCCTTTAAAGCTTACATCTAAAAATATTCAACTAAGGCCCTTATTCAACCAGTCCGCCTTTCATTCTTGAGTTATGAAGACAAAAAACATCAAATTTACAAGGGGTATGAATAATTAAGTTGTTGACTGCATGTTTATAATAACACAAACATATTTTCCCCATCGGTATGAAATACAATTTAAACATAAGGATACACACTGTATGTTGAGAGTCAGAAGGGCGTTACGTTAATGCTGAAAAAAAGAATAAGTCAACAATGACTCAACACCTTGCCCAGATGTCAGCAATAGAAGTGTCGTAGTCGAGTGGTTTAAGCACTTGACTTGTAATTCAAAGGTCGTGGTTCGATCCCCGACACGGCATTAATGTCCTTTGGAAAGGCATTAATTAATCTTAATTTGCCACACTCAACTCAGGTGAGGTAAATGGGTACCTGGCACTTATTAATTCCTTGAAATGCTGGAGTGCTGTAATGGCAGCTAGGCTAAAGCCGGGGTAATAATAAATGAGCCTCGGAATAGAATTTCTAGATAGACGGCGCTATAGAAATGCCTATTATTATTATTATTATTATCAATTTACTGGGTAGTTCCTCGGATTCTTAAATTGGCATGAATAAACAGAAGTAAACCGTCGAGAAATTTCCACCAACTTATGCAGTGTATCCAAGTTTAGTGTACTCTTGTAAACAAGTGAGTCAATTATAAAAATTATGTTACTGTTTGATTATTTCTTTGCTATTTAGACTTTATCCAATAACACAGCCTGTGGGGGGCTAAACATAATTTTTTTTAAAACAACGTTTCCTGAACACATAAATTGTATCCTGCCTATATACGTTCTACACATATGGCATAGAGCGTAATCGTGACTGTACAATATAAATGAGATCAATTAACACTACTTTCACTTTCAAAAAGCTAAGGGTCGATTCTTAACTACTTTCTCTTGCTTTTATTGTCTCCAATAATAAGTGATCATCGCGGCTTGTTGCTATCAGCGAGATAACAATGGGAGACCAATTACTTAAAGTCCTTCAAAACATATCTATAGTTTAACGTTCGTTTATCAATGCTAACAGGGACTTTTAGATTTGCTCGACGAGAACGTGGACTGCCACGTGTGAGGGTTTTCGTTTTACACGACGAGAACGTGGACTGCCGCGTGTGACATTGTGTTAAGGCACTGGGCCGTGCCCGGCAGTGCCTTAAAGGACGTCACATTACCTTAAATGGATGTCACACGTGGCGGTCCACGTTCTCGTCGTGTAAAACGAAAAACCCCTAATTGTGTTGAGGCACTGGGCCGTGCCCGGCATGCAGTGCCTTAAAAGGACATCACAGTGCCTTATAAGGACGTCACACGTTGCAGTCCACTATGTCGACGTGCAAATCTAAAAGTCCCTAATGAATGCAACTTGACACTGTTATACTGACTGTTGTGCTTCATATCGCTATACTCTATACACCCCATCACTTTTAATTTGCGAGTAAACATTGCGTCATCAATGTTTTTAGATGCGCATGCATTGTTGCGTCACTGCCTGCGCTGCGCGCTCACATAATATTGACATGGGCGCCATTTTAAATTACGAGTAAACAAGTTGTTTACTCGTAATTTAAAATGGCGACGCAGTCGGCGCATGCGCAATCTTGTAACCGTGAAAGGATGTATTACTAGACACTTTAGCAAGACATTAATCCAAGTTTTCCACTCTTCACCCAGGTGCACCTTGGGTAACCGAACGCTAGAGCGCTACATATTTTGGCCGCTCGGCTATGACGGGAGTAATATCGTTGGAGCGGCAAGATTGTCACGCGTGGTGGACATAAGCGTTATAGAAGAAACCACCATTATTATAAGTCCTATCAATAATTGTCCACAACCTAATGTTCAGTTTTTAAGGAGTTAGGGTGGTATTCTCGAAAGCGGACTAACTTTAGTCCATGGTTTAATCCTCCGACTAAGTATGGAATGCCAAGTGTCCATATGAATATATTTTTGAATAATTTGATATGTCCCTAAATTACCATGATAACCTAATTATTTAATAGTTATATTGTTGTTTATTAATTATTTTATTACATTCTATTTTAATTTAGGGACAGATTAAATTATTCAAAAACATATTCATATGGACACTTGGCATTCCATACTTAGTCAGTGGATTAAACCATGAACTAAAGTTAGTCCGCTTTCGAGAATACCATCATTAGTATTTATTTAGAAATCTAGGATGTAATATCAATAATAAAGACACCGTCTGTTAGCGATTGGATACAGGTTGATTATGTAGTATATATAGAATTCGCGTGCACTGTGAGGTTTTGGAATCAAACTTAGAAATTGGCCCAGTCTTGAAAGCAGTCGCATGGGACTGCACAAACATGCGGCATGAGAGTTAATTTGGTCGACACAATTTAACTTTTTCTTGTCATATTTCGAAATGAGGGCATTTGAATTGAGAGCCACCCGTTTCAGGGTAAATTTTCCATAATATTCTTCCACACTAATATATAAAGAATGACAAATTGTTGTTCATCTTTCCCACAACTCAAACTTGATTTCCTTTAAAGGAAACCTCCCTCCCCCAAGAAATAACTTTAGTTACTCTGAGAGATTGATTGTATTCTTGCCCATTAATCTACAAGATTCCCCACCAAAGTGTATGAGAGAGGTATAAAAGCCAGATATTCTTAATGCATAATGTTCAGTTTCTCAGAACGACATGGGCATTGTCCTTTTCTTGATAACGTGACGTTTTATGCGAATTCATTTATCAAGTAAATGTATTCACATATATGGCTACTTCCTTCCCACGTGTGTGTGCTTATGTATAATTATAGTATACCACTCACCTGGTATTGTCTTTTGTACTCAAATTGTCAGAACGCATAATTGTATTAAATAAGTTGTTGCTCTTCTGAGGTGAAGGCTTCGCGTAAATGGAATAGATTTGTCAAATGCTATATTTAAGTATTTTTAAATAAATGAGCTACTAATTGTTTGCCTTTAATACATTTTCAGCAAATGTATTTTTTACATTCTCAGATCAGCTATGACTTTCCCTTATTGAAAAATAAAGGTTTTGTTATAAATTAAGAAGTCTTTTCAACAAGAGCTTGGTGCACTATACATGTACACGTTCGCCTGGTACGTCACACTATGAAGAAAATGGCTGCGCCTATATTATGCTAAATGCGTTAAATCATGCAAAGAATATGTTTATTTACATATCTCTTGTACACTTTCGTAACGAATATTGTACATCAATAGGCAGGAATGACATTTCATCTTTCAGCGAACCTACACTTATTCTTTGGGGTGAAAAAACCCAACCACAACGCGTGTTAAGACTATAGTATAATAATGGGAAACGAACCTGTACATTACTTTATTTGTAATTTGTAATAAATAAGCAAATGTCACCGCACACACACTTGACTCGTCTTTGTGATGTTAATATACCGAAACCAAAAATGAGCAAGTCTGTTTCGAAAGTATTCCTGCCCATTTTAATCACGACAAGACACAATTTTATTCCTTGAGATGCAGCCGGAAATGACTAAGTAAAAAGCCCATTGTAGAGTTTTGTTTAACCCAAGAAAATCTTTAGTCAGACTTTTATATAAAGCTCGTTGACATATTTGAACAAAAAAGTTATGAGCGATTCTAAAATTCTATGAAATTTGTTTGTTTTAAAGTGAACATTTAAAAAAAATAGGTAAAAACTAATTTATACCCTGGCTATGGGCCCCGTCAAATAAACAGTTGAGATTAATCGCAACTAAGTACATAAGAAATAGGGGACTGGAAACCTGCGATTGATTGTAGGACTATTGATTGATTCGGATCAATCTAACTTTTTTTTTCTGGGATGTGTGCTCGCGATTCGTACGAATCGCTGTAACATAATTATTATGACAGTTCGATCGATGAGACCTGACGAAGACAGATATTGAAGGTAGGTTCGATTGGGGGTTCTTACAGATATTTACACACACAACATTTTTTTAAATCGAAAATCAGTGACGGAATATTAAGATATCTGAGACTATATGTTTAACACGTGCCTAGATTTACTCTTTGCTAATTTAAAAATAAAAGTGATTATTGTTATTAAATATACTATATATGGTCGACAGTTAAAAAGAAAAGAAAAAAGAAGTAAGATCAGGGGGGTGTTTCACAAAGACTAAGATCGACTTTAAGTTGGACTTCAGTATAACAGGCCGTTCATGCCATTGGTTGCTATCCCAATTGGTCTCTAAATTATAATCTTTAAGTAATATTTTTTTCCTTCAGTAATGAACTATCAAAAAATGTAAACTCTGTAGATTTGAGACCACGATTTGTACGTCCCTTGAAAGACAAATGCCAGTAAATGGTAATAGCAAACAGTGGCATGAACGGCCTGTTATACTTAAATCAACTTAAAGTCGATCTTAGTCTTTGTGAAACACCCCCCAGGAGACGGAAGGAGTAACTAAGTATAGCTTAGTTAACACACTTCACATAATTGATTTCAATAGGAATTTATTAAACTTCAAGTTAAATTAAAAGACATTCTGCTTTCACATTATACTACTTGTTACAAAGGTCATCTGTTGACACCGGAAATGGCGCTTCTTCTTGTGTTTATTTTTCTTCTGCTTCTTCTTTTTCTTTTCCTCTCTCGTCTTTTTCTTCTTCTCTTCTTCTCTTCTGCTTCTTCTCTTCTTCTTCTCTTCTTCTTCTTCTTCTTCTTCTTCTCTTCTTCTTCTTCTCTTCTTTTTCTTCTTCTTCTTCTTCTCTTCTCCTTTTTCTTCTCTTCTTCTTCTTCTTCTTCTTCTTCTTCTTCTCTTCTTCTTCTTCTTCTTCTACTCTTCTTCTTCTTCTTCTTCTTCTCTTCTTCTTCTTCTTCTCTTCTTCTTCTTCTCTTCTTTGTCTTCTTCTTCTTCTCTTCTCCTTCTTCTTCTCTTCTTCTTCTTCTTCTTCTTCTTCTTCTTCTTCTTCTTCTTCTTCTCTTCTCTTCTTCTTCTCTTCTCTTCTTCTTCTTCTTCTTCTTCTCTTCTTCTTCTTCTTCTTCTTCTTCTTCTTTTCTTCTTCTCTTCTTCTTCTTCTTCTTCTTCTTTTCTTCTTCTCTTCTTCTTCTTCTCCCCTTTTGTTCACCTCCTCTGCTTCCTCCTGCTGCTTCTCCACCTCCTGCTCCCCCTGCTCCTCCTCCTTCTCTATTCATCTTCTTTATTCTTCTTCTTCTTCTTCCTTACCTCTTCTTTTCATCTTCTTTCTTCAAGTTGCAGTCTGCTACCTTAAACTTTGAAGATCCTTGCAGAACTTTACGAGATAGTGTGTGTGCTAAGGTTAGGCGAACTTAGGGTGCGTTCATGTGCCTATGATTTTACGAGGTACAAGTTTAAATCATCTTAGATCTAGCTGCTGCAGCTTTTTTTCAGTTGAAAACGACAGACTTCGAAAGACGATTGACTGGGATTGTATTTCTTGTCTGCGTACTTTTTATAATAACTTTCTCTATTGTTATTCTGTAAATTTTGATGATCTTTGTTTTAATCTATGATGCGAAAGTCAACGTGATTAAATTAAAATGTGCGCTTATTTTTTTTTTTTTTTATTGAAAAAAAAAGAGACGAAAAAAAAGAAGTTATTATTATTTTGATAACTTTGTTTTCCAAGAAAAAATGAAAAAGGTGGCTGGTCCTTTGAAAATCTTACCTCGACTTCTTTGTCGCAGTCTTTGCAGAACACGACATGCAGTTTCGCTCGGTTGGATTCCGGTAAAGATCGACCAAAAAGAGCCACTCGAATCTTTAAAAAAAGAAAAAGAAAAGAAAGACATACGCAATAATAACACTTTTAAAACTTAAAAGATGAAGATGAAGTTTTGGTCATGCGATTGCATTGCGAAAGCGACCTGTCTGGAAGCACTTGGACAAGGTTGATTACGTGACACATAGGAATTGGTGTACACTGGGAGGTTTTGGAATCACCAACAATATGATCGGAAACAGGCACAGTCTTGCTGGACATCACATGCACTGTCCACAGAAAGGTGTATATGGGACTAAACAAACATGTGGCAGGAAATTTTTTTCCAAACACTTTGGCTATTTATCGTCATATTTCGAATATGATGGCATTTGAAGATTTTTTTCTATGATATTCTTAAAGGTATAGACCAGTTCTGGTCATGCGATTGCATTGTGAAAGAAACGTTGTGGAATCGATCAGAAAAGGTTGATCATCTAACATTATAGGTATTGGTGTGTACTGCAAGGTTCTCGAATCGTCAAAATGATAAGAAATTTGGCCCAGTCTTGGTAAAGTTACAAGCACTGTACACAGAAAGATGTATATGGAACTACCCTATATCTATCCAGTCCGGATAGATATGATAATTACCAAATATATCAATTAACAGGCGGTTTCCCGGCAAAATTTGTATCATCACGTATTAGTAAAAACATATTCTTTCACATGATTGGTAATAAGATCTTCCATTTCATTTTTTGAGAGGGGGGCGTTTCCAAAACTGGTCTATACCTTTAACATGCACACTTTATATAAAATAATAAAACAGCTCATAGATAAATTTTCATCTTTCCCCCAGGACTCAAAACCTTCCCTATAAATAATCGCTGGAAGTGAATCATAAACATATCCAGAATGAGATCCGAAATTGTGATGAGTGAAAATCACTTTCATTGTCAGTTTCGGGCTGTGATATTTTCATTTCACTTGCATGATTATCATATGTATTTCCTATTCAGGTTTCTTTTTAAACATCAATTAAAGAATGAAAATAATTCACGTTACTTCCGGCCTAATTAAGCGACCTTTCAAAACTTGGTGTGAGTGCCCTAAGACCAGTGAGTTTATTTTGTAAGAAGAAAAAGGACAGGGTGTACCGAACATAATGACATGTACAGGAAAATAATGGGAAGCAGTCTTGTACTAATTGTGGTGCCCTGTCAAATATTTTTATTCCATTTTATTTGATGTTATTCCATTCATATATAAATTCACCCTGGAGAGAGAGAGAAAGAACAGAGAGAGAGTAAGAGAGAGAGAGAGAGAGAGAGAGAGAGAAAGAGAGAGAGAGAGAAGGGAGAGAAAGAGGGAGAAAGAGAAAGAGAGAGGGAGAGATTAAGAGAGAGACAGAGACAGAGAGAGACAGAGAGAGAGAGAGTCACAGAAAGAGAGAGAGAGACAGAGAAACAGAGAGAGAGAGAGAGAGAGTCACAGAGAGAGAGAGAGATAGAGAAGAGAGAGGTGGGATGACAGGACGGCCCCTGAAAGCTAATAATTAGATGATTCTCAATAGGGCCCTTATTTTTTTATTTTTTTATAAACGAATTAAAACAGCAAATGAATACATAAGTAAATAAATAAACACGTGAACAAATAAATAAATAATTGAACTAATGAATTAAACATGAAATTAAATGAATGAATGAGTGGATAAATAAACAAATTAGTACAACAACAAAAATCTCGAAATAATCAAATCTACCTTTCTCGTTGACGTATCCATAGGTATAGACAGAGTCCGATATTTTGGAGCCGCCTTTCTTACTTTGAAGAAAGCGGACCGGTCACAAACTCTAATCCTAAAACCCAAATCCTTACCCTAATATGCGGTTATTCTAATAATAAAGCCTTAAAAATAAATATTTTATACATAAAAAAATAAATGAATAAAATAATCATCAAAATCAAGCATAATTAAATGAAATAAATAAGTACATAAATGAATAAATGAATAAATAAAATGAATAGAAATGAATAAATGAAGGGATTAGTAGATTTAAAAAGAATAAAGGGATATATAAATAAATAAATATTTGAATGAAGAACTGAATAGATAAATAGACAAATAACATAGATAAATAAGTAAATAAATAAATAAATGAATGTTTATATGAATGAGTAAATGGTTGAATAAAAAAAAGCAATTAGATAAATGCTTAAATAAATGAATGGATAATTGTACAAATAAATGTACCTTTCTCTTTGAGGTATCCCTAGGTATTGCCATATTCTGATATTCCGGCGCCGCCTTTGTGGCTCTGATGACGTAGAAGGCGGATTGGGACACCATTAGAATGCCACGCCCACCGCAAACCGAAAAGAAGTAGTCGTGACCCGGAGCCAAGATCCGCCATTTTGCGCTCTCTGATGATCCGTCAAAGAGAAAGACAAAATAAGTAAAAGAGTTTTGTGGTGTACGTAGTCATTCATTGGCCCGAATTCACAAAGGAGGTTTACATTTAACCCATGGTTTAAACCTTCATTTACATAACCCATGGTTTAGAATTAGCGCAAATTAAGCGTACCTTGCCTTGCGCGCGTCTAATATTGGACCTCTGACTTGTGTCGCGCTTATTTTGCGCTTATTTTAAACCATGGGTTATGTAAATGACGGTTTAAACCATGGGTTAAATGTAAACCTCCTTTGTGAATTCGGGCCATTAAGTTTATTTTCGATTGATATGTTGTGGGTTTGCATCCCAGCCCGGCACTTACATTCATCTGTAACTAAAGGCATTATTTCACATTTGCCACTCCCCACCCAGGAGCAGTAAACAGAGTCAAATCCGCAATTTTGCAGTCTCTGATAGCCCGACATACAGAAAGAAAACATTGATAACATCAGCAATACAATAGTAATGATGATGATGTTTATATAGCAGTGGTGCTAGTAGGAGTAGTAGTAGTATTAATAGTAGTTTTGTAGTAAGAATATTTATAACAACAACAATAACATCACTCGATCTTTTCCGCTTTATACGTGTATTTAAATCTTCAACCACTTTCTCCAGCATTATGCAGCGTTACTTTTCCCACCTTTCTCTCTGTCTCTTTGTTCTTCTGTTCTCTTATCTTTTAGTTTAGCATTTTTTCCTTGTACCATCTTTTCATTTTGTTATGTTTTGACATGTTCTCTTCTAAAAACATTTTAAAAGCATACTTTATTGGCAATTGTCCAGGGGGGTGTTTCACAAAGACTAAGATCGATTTTAAGTTGGACTTAAGTATGGCGGGCCATTCATGCCATTGGTTGCTATCACCATTGGTCTCTAATTTATAATCTTTAGATAATATTTTTTCCTTCAATAATGAACTATCAAAAAATGTAAACTCTGTAGATTTGAAACCACGATTTGTACGTCCCTTAAAAGACAAATGCCAGTAAATGGTAAGAGCAAACAGTGGCATGAACGGTCTGTTATACTTAAGTCCAATTTAAAGTCGATCTTAGTCTTTGTGAAACACCCCCAAGTCTCTGTACTTACCGGGACAGTAAGCAGCATCAAATGTTTTAACGGTAAGAACGCTGAAGAAACTAGCGGTATTGTGTGACTCTTCAATAGGGAACGATAGAACCACATCGACAGTGCTGTACTTGAAACCCGGTTTGCCGATGTATATGATAGGACTTACGAGAAACTGATCCGGCTGTAACGAACTAACAAGCGGTGAGTACCCGACCTGATTCGTCTTGGACATGAAGTAGAGCACAACCGGTTCCGGATCTCCGAGTATGGCATGGGGCGGAATGAAGAGCGTCGCTTGAGGGCGCATCAGCTTCAAGTAGCCCCCAAGATGGTTGACATAGGCACAGGCGAAATTTTCTTCACCTGTAATCAGCGTTTGCTTTCCTATGTTTTCCCTTGCAAGTTCGTTGCATCGGTAGATCCGAGCGTCGAAGTCAATTGAACCGGTTTTCTTAAAACTCGGAAAGACCGGATCAAAGGAGGCGAATTTCTGAACCGGCTGAGGTGTAATATGCTTTGGACTCGGCGGACTCCGGGAAACCGGATCTCTTCGCCGCATCACGGCCTTTTCGAGCTGCTGCTGGATATCCGTGCTTACATTTCTCGAGAATCGTTTTTCAGTCGGTGGCTGCGGTGTATGTAATTCTCTGACTTTAGATCGAAGAGGTAACGCCGGTTGTGGATTAACTTGTTGGGTGAGCACCGCATGGCTTGCCCGCGGTTGTACCCTCGGTGATTGTCGCTGCGGTCTCATGACTACATTTTCATATTGGCTCTCAACGGCCCGCCGAGGTTCCGGGAGCTTCAGACGTGGTGTTTCGTATTGCGGTTGCGGATCAATATCTAGGTTGTCGTACGTTGACTGTATCAGAATCGTCACTGGATCGCACGTTGGTGAGAGGATGTGCGATCGACGGTCGGACAGATGTCGGTTTGGTTGACTGATGCGCCGGCGACGTGCAGGGATTGGTCGGGCTGCTCGCTCTTCTGCGTTCTTCGTCGGAGTATGGTTTTCAGCCGACTCGGAAGTGCCACAGATAGGGGCCATTGTGACGTAACAATCGGTTGGGGTTAAACAAGCGGAAAAGAAGACCTCCTCGTCGTGACCAGATCGCGCCATTTTCTCCTGGGATTTTACGGCCTTAGTAAATAGTCACGAACAAATTCCTACAACGGGAAATATACAAATGACAAGGTTTAATGAGACGATCTCAAATAATACGGATATGATAAGACTGATCAATGAAATTTATAGAAGGAGAGGGTTATCCCATTAGACCGACAGCCCACGAGACTGACAAAACAAAGAAAATAGCGTGAAAATATTTTTTAAAGAAGGTTTCCAAAAGGTCTATGAGAGCGGAGGACTGCCCACTGGACCGACATCCCACGATACCAACAAAACAAAGAAATAACATACACAATATTTTTTAAATAGCAGAAATTAAACATTCAAAAGATCCATGAGACCGGCTGCCCTCCAAACCGATGAATAAAGAAGAAATTAGTTAGGGGAAATAGATGTCGGTCTCGGGGGCTGTCGCTGTAGTGAACCCCCCAAATAATGATAATAACAATAATAAATGAGGATTTATTTATATATAGCGCTTAATACGGAGTACCATCTAAGCGCTTTACAGATAGTGTTGTTACACCGGATTCATCCTTGCACACTGTGTGCACCATCTCCATTCCCTTGGAAGTATTCCTATCACAAAGGCTTTCGCCGTCCTACCAAGTACCCAATTCTCTCCTGGGTATGGAGTGGCAAATGAAGATTAATGTCTTGCCAAAAGGACATTAGTGCCGTGTCTGGGAGCGACAGGCCCGGGAAAACCCCCCTCCTCTCAAGAAATAGATAAATAAATAACGCAGGTATTTGACAAATTTGTACAATACGCCACCCTGATGGATCCCGAAAACCATTTTGTAACGACTGGATACGCCACGTGGCGTGTACGAATAGTTTAAGGCCTTTTTAATTGAATAAATATTCAATTCAACTTAAAGGTGATGGCTTAAGTACAATTGTTGTGCAGTGTTGGCCCAATTTCCTTTTCGTTTTTTCTCAATTTAAAGTTGATTTTCAAAGTAAAATAAGGATGAATATGTGTAAGCATTATTTCAAGCATAAACAAATAATCAAAAATAAAACGCATTGATGAAAAGGGTCACATGTATAAAAATGGTTGACAATGCGCAATACAAAAAATTGTAAGCAAATAAAAACGGACATGAGTAGGGGTTGAATTCAAGATGGTAAACATCTTAGCACGTTCAACTCTTGTAAACAGAAAGAAAACAAAACAGTCAAACGAGATGCCATAGAGAGAGAGAGAGAGAGAGAGAGAGAGAGAGAGAGAGATAAGAGAAGAGAGGAGAAAGAAAGGGACGGAAGAAATACTACGAATGCTAATTTAAATAAATGATACGAAGATAATGAATATTTCAAAAACGAATACTTCAAATTTCAAACCAATATAGAACTGTGTGACTGTGTGAAGATTTAGTTTTAAAACTCAACGCCCCCAGAGCTACATGTATCATGCCTTGGTTTTGGTTGTATTTGCACAAGCATTTTTTATTTTCTTGTGAAATATGATGACATATATATCATACACTTCAGAGTACTTATGCTAAAAACGGAACTCACATAAGTGAAATAGATCATATTAGTATCCATGTTGACCCATTACCTACTCGAACATGGAGGTACCTGTATTAAGCCTATGGAAACAAGAGACTTCAGTAGTCAACGGATAAATACTATAGTCGACGTACATGGAAATGAACATGATGATTAATGATATTTATGAATGGAAAAATGGGATTCGGAAATTACAATTTGTGTCAATGATGTTTAACCTAAATCTCAGTAAATAGTGATTAAACATTACCCACTTAACAATATGTATATATAATTCACATGTGATGACCTTCGTCATATTTGATATATCTTTTGAATAGTAGGGCATGATGTTTACGAACTGGATTTATAAGACGCTTTCGATTTAGAAATATCTGTAAAGTGTACTATATCTGGGGAGTGTTTCACAAAGACTAAGATCGACTTTAAGTTGGACTTAACTATGACAGGCCATTCATGCCACTGTTTGCTATCACCATTTACTGGCATTGGTCTCTCAAGGGACGTACAAATCATGGTCACAAATCTACAGAATTTACATTTTTTGATGATTCACTATTGAAGGAAAAAATATTATCTAAAGATCATAATGGTGAGAGCAACCAGTGGCATGAACGGCCTGCCATAGTTAAGTCCAACTTAAAGTCGATCTTAGTCTTTGTGAAACACCCCCAGGTGTACATATTAAATTACATCTCAACCAGGGAAGATCATGCAGTGAAATAGAGGTGCTATGGTCTAGTGGATAAGTCGGCAGACTGTGAATTACAGGGTACGGGGTTCAAATCCCTGCCACAGCACTAACGGCTTCTGGCAGAACATTGATCTAAATTTGCCGCACTCGACCCAGTTGAGGTAAATAGGTACCTGGCAGGAACTAATTCCTTGACATTTTAAAGCGCCGTATTGGCAGCCATGCTAAACCCGTGGTACTGATATGGAATGAGAAGCCGAGCATAATGAACATGAAATAAAACATAGGTATCGAATGCCTTTGACGATATTCCTCTAGTTACGATGATAACTAAAACGCCTATTAATGGATTTCTGTTATTTCCTTGTTGAAATGAAGAAGCAATACAAGTTTTAAATACAAAAAAAAGAAAGAAAAAAAATTATTCAAGATGCCAAGAATCAGATAAAAATATATAATTTGTTTTACGTCTTGGTCCCGAATAGATACAAAAGTGATACACAAAATAGGAAAAAGTGGAACTCGGTCACGGTAATAATCAGAATATAAATCGATGTAAACTGTTGTCGTGACAAAATCAACATTACACATGAAATAATTGAAAATTGAAACAATTTAATAATTAATAATAATAATACAATATTTATAGAGCACATAATAAACAAAGCTTCTCTATGCCCTGTACAAGCATGAATGACAAGAGAAATATAATCACACAAAGAAATCACCAAAGAGAAGTATACAAATCTTATAACTACTAAAATGACTAACTTAACATAGTAACTAACATAATAAAAAGATAGCTGACACGGTCAAAACAAATAACGTATAAGTAAGGACAGAATACCCTTTAAGCTAATTAAATGAGGCCAAAGAGGTGCATTTTAGTAAAGATTTGAAAGTTGCAGAAGTGGGTGCCTGTCGTATGAAATTGGGAAGATTGTTTCAAAGGTTTGGTCAAGCAACTGCAAAAGATCTGCACGGCATAGAATCATGTATTGGTTTTGGGTACACAAAGTAATGCTTGATTGATTGAACGGGAGCTGGGCAAAAAAAAAAAATCAACTGATATACGGAGAATGAAGTAAGAGAAAATAGTAGATCGAAATGTGTAGAAAGGAGGAAGGGAGAGAGAGAGAGATGGAAGAAAAGGGGAAAGGGTAGACAAACATTAAAAGAGGAAGAAAGGAGAGGAAAAAGGCCAAATAATTCATTAAAATTATTATACAAAAAAAAAGAACGTAGTTTACCTCATTTCAATCTCCGTTGAATACTCGTACGTATCGATGACGTCATAAAAGAACTAATAAGCATCGAAGAAGGAAATGATCAATGTCACTATAAGCTTCTAAACGAGTCAAATATCAATAAAGGACTATGACCGAAAATATCCTATGCGTAGTCCGATGTATAGTACACTATCTCCCGTTATATAGTAGGCTATCTTCCGATATAGAGTAGTTTATCTGTGATTTGACAGTTAAGTACGATTGATTTTTTGCTCCAGACTGCAATAAGCACTGCAATCTTCCACCAATATATAGAAGGCTATCTTCCAAGTACTAGTAGGCTATCTCCCGATATAAAGAAGACTGTCTATGATTTTGAGAGTTTAGTTAGTAGCCTGTCGATGGTTTTAAACAGTTACGAACGACTAGTGTTTTTGCTCCAGACTACAATGATCACGACCACCACCACGACGACGACAATGATGACGACGATAATGATAGCAAGAAAAACTAGATGTTGTTGACACGGAATCACTCCCCAAAATGGATGTCAATCATTTTCCTTGATGATACCGCGTTAAGACTCACGCTGTGAAGGAAAGAAACTTTATATTTCTCTCAGCAGACACGGAAATAAGAAGAGCATTTTCAAGTTGCATACATGCAGTAAATCACGTTGAAGAAGATCCTTGTGAATGACTCATTAACTATTTCTTGTGTTTCGGTGAAGTACATGAACAACACAGAAAAAAGGAAAACCGCTCTTACTTTTCCGACGAACGATAAAAGCATGAAAAACTTGCCGCTGATAAATTCATTTCCTCAAACAAAGGTGGCAAGTGAATAGTTCATGTTTTTTTAAACCAAGATGGATGTCACGAAACACAGAAATAAAAGAAACTCATCCTTCCCGTTTTCATGTTTTTTACAGTATAGACAAAACACACTGGAGTATTACAATGCCGCCGACTACATGGCCGATATTGTTCGATTATGCATTCCGTTCAGAAAACGTTCGCGTGGCGCGATCAGACTCAGTCAGACACAACGAAAAATTAAAACTTTCTCTTCCTCTCTCTCTCTCACTCTCTTTAAGTAGACGTCTTCATATACTTTGATGTAATTTTTATCATCTGTTGCGTGCCATTCAGGAAGTAAAATTGCCATTAAGTTGTCAGAGTTAATGGCGAAACGACCACATAATAATCGAACCTAGTTTTGATACAGAAGCGGCGGCGTGGGTTGCAGGAGGGGGCGGGGAGGGTAGGGGGCCGCCCATGTTCTTGGTTTAAAATTTTCCCGAATTGACAGGCTTTGTTTCTCTATCATTACTAACGCTTTCTTCAAGGAGTAAGGATTTTGTTGTTGCTGCTCTTCTTAGACTTTTGAGGACCGTGCTCCCTTTAAAGGGATCCGGTAACTTTGTCTCAGATTCTGAAACAAAATTCTGGATTTAGCTCATGATGCAATGATAATCATAAACCTTTAGGTCAGTCAGGAACCCCATGACTTTTACAAGCTGATCGCCTGTCTGATTATCAAGATATTTATGATTGGAATTACAAATTTTGAAAACCGTTCGCCTGATGGTTTTCATAACACTATAGTCTATTAGGGAAAACGAGTATGGTAAAACCGGTCAATCAAAGATTTTTACTTTTTGAGGCACTTCTTGATCATTTTGAAGCGCAATTTTTTTAGGGCTTCATTATTACACCATATCACAGACACTAATAACATGTAGGGCCGTGTATCTCAGATTTAACACTGTTAAACGATCCCTTTAAAAGAAAAACTCTGGCGCCGCCCTATTCGTATATGCGAGGAGTATTTCAGGAGTGAATGGGTGTACTACGGAAAGCCCCCACCCCCTCCCCCCCCTACCCCCTGCCCTTGTCTACATCAGTTGGGCGAGATACAAAAATAAAGAAAATAAGTAAACGCCAAGGATAAGTATAAAGACAAGAAAACAAAAAGTAGTGTGTGCTTGCGTCAAAGAAATTGGCAGTCGCTGACGTAGTCTTGCGTCATCGAATTGACGCCTCGTGCGTAACGGGCATTCTCACAGCGTAGATAACAGTACCCTCGAAACTATAAAACCCCCTCTTGCGAAATAGTCATGGATATGCCCCTAAATGGCTCACGAAACTGAAAGAGCTATAAGAGTGATGCTTATGATTCGCAACTGCGGTATAGCGTACGTGATATAAACAGGGGAAGATTTAAAACAAAAATGTTGTATCCGAGGACACGAATGCCTTTCACTAGAGTTTAAAGATCAAATTCATGTACTGGTCATTTGATTCCTATCATGACCAGGCACGTAGCCAGGGGGCGTGCCCCCAAAAATTTCAAGATCGTACACACTTCCTCATATTGACCCCTCCCCAGGACGTCGATCAATTACATGTATGTGCCCCCAAACATCAAACTCTGGCTACGGCGCTGATCATGACAGATATTGTTTGAATTCATAGGGAAAGGTTGATGATGTAGTACTTAAAGATAATGTATTGAGAGCAGGGGTGTCGATTTGTATCCGTGGTTGGGGGATGATAGGTGCCAAAATATTTTCGGCAATGGATCAAAGCAACCAAGAGGTAGAAGCGTGTGGCAGGTTGCACCCCCTCCCTTCCAAGTTATTAACTTTTTCAAGTCACCCTCAATAAAGATAACATTTCAGAGAATATAAGAGTGGTAATAAAATTAATAACATGCTAAATGTTAGTCCTGACTCTTGCCTGCAGTGTAGGCCTACCAGACTGATATCATCTATTTTTAAACGAAATTTAGACATTACCAAAAAAAAATCCAATGGTGAGGGATATCAACTTGTGAAAGTATTATGTTACCAGTGGGCAAATGCATTAATAAGCAACCAGGAAAGGTTCATGTAGACAGAAAATTCTTTATTTCCTGGTGATAGAAACATACATTTTATGAATATTGATGTCTCCAAACAACATTCATCGTGAAAACCCATTCCAATATTCTGTGTAAGGAGATCTCAAAAAACATAGTTCTCATTAGTAAATGAAAAACATATTGCTTTTGGTTCTTCATTTGACTCTCTTCCTTCTTTAATTAAACCAACTGAATCCTCTCTGCGGGAAACTCAATTCAATGAAACAGAATATCACTGATGCAAAATTTGGTTCTCAAAATGACAGAAAATTTCCACTCCTGATCTCATACAAACTGTCTGTTTCTTAAAAACATAATATAAAACTTACGTTCCAACTACCAAACAACAAACTTCCATTATCTCCTTCTTCACCCAGATATACTTATCATACCAGATACGCTCTAAAATATAAGCATAATATTCCCTAAGGCCCTGACCAGAGCACTATTTTTAAAAACTATAACCAGTCTTAGAAGGTGCATTATTATTGGAAGGGTGTTATAAACAAAAGTCCCAAATTTCATTCAATCCTTTTTGTTTCTTGTTTTTCTTTTCACTTTCCTTTTAAGCCCTGTCAATAATGTGGCATTGATTATTTACTCGTTTTTAATTAGTTTTTGAAGAACTCCTAGGTGAAAGAAATCATAACAGACTATTCTTGAATATTATTACTTGTTTTAGAACATGTTGGGCCTGTCTCACATTGCCTTCCATCATTCCATGGCAATTTTCCATGTTTCTTTCAGCTTATTTCTCACTTCTTTTCCATCCACTCAACTAATTCCTGATCATGCATTAACCTCATACCTACCATCACCCATGCCTAAGCTTTTTAGGGAGGGGGATCCCGTAAAGTAATTTTGACATTGTAAGAAATAAACATGAGCAATATTTCATTGTAGGTTACTTTAAAGTCAACCTCTTTTTTCATCGCCCATTCACATCAGTTCCCTGAAGGAAATGCTGGAATGTCCCTCTTTCTCTTGTCTTTCTTCCTTTTCTCTTCCCCCTTCCTTTTTCTTCTGCCCGTTTCTTCCCCTTTTCCCTTTTCCCCAGGTAGCAAGCCCATATGGGGCCCATATGGGGATGATCTGGGTCACTTGTGCCATCTGGGCTATTAAATGGAACCCATATAATGTATCCCATATGGGGCCAATATTTAGTAACCCATATGGGATCTATCTGGGCCAGCCCTTATGGGTTCCAGATGGGAATGAGCTGGGCGTACACATATGGGTAGAATATGAATATGCCCATATGGGTAACACATGGGGAAAATCTGGGTTAACCCACATGGGATATATCTGGGTTAACCAATATGGGTACCAGATGGGATTAAGCTGGGCATACCCATTTGGGCCCAGTTTGGTATGGGTCCCATCTGGGTCCCATCTGTCTTATATGGGTTTACCCATATGGGTCCCATATGCTTCTTGGGTGCAGATGCCTTAGGGCCCCAGATGGTTTTCCATATGGGGCCCATGTTTCAGAGAATATGGGACCCATGTGGGTCCCACATGGGCTTGCTACCTGGGTTATTATCCTCTCTGTCTCTCATTATCTCTCTCTCCCACTCTCTACTTCTTTTTGCACTTTTGCGCTTCGCGCTTAACATTTAGCTCGTTGCTTTTTAACGCTGCGGCTTTGCATTTGGCGCACTGCATTTCTATGATGCTGTTGATTGAATAAATTGAATAAATTCATCAATTCCTGATGAAGCCGTATGAGCGAGAATTCAATTTATTCTTGTCTCATATACGGTTGTCTCATTTACTTCGTTTTCTATTTATATATGTATGTATTATGAAAATGAGATAGCAAAATGTGTATATTGATGGTCATCTTGCGAGTAATAACCATTAACTACTCTCATCGGGCTCTCATCATTAATTTTCTTTTTATTTTTTTTTTTTTGATGGTGAATTATTGGGGGGGGGATGATTGTACAGGCCACCCCCCCCCACCTGAAATATTGGGAGGGGGGATATATCCCCCCATCCCCCCATGATTGAGAGGTTTGGAATCATCAAAACGGTAGCGAATTTACTCAATCATGACTGTGAAGAGGTCCACACATCAGTCTATATAATTATATACATAACACATTTCGTTGTTACGTCAAACGTAGACAAATTCAATTAGGTTATTGCTCAGCAAAACCCATTGTTACATATTTAATTCAGACGCCTCCTTACCCCTTACTTAGTTTAGACGCTGTTTCATGATTTTGAACGGAAAATTCCCCAACCCGATTAGGAGGGCGTATAAGAGAATGCCATCTAAATTCATTTTAGTCGTTATGGAGATTTGGAAGGATAAAGAGTATTATCTACTCGCTTCAATACTGGATTGGGATAAAACAGAATGAGTGGAAAATGTTTTTTTAAATAATTTTTAAATTTTGTTTATTTGTGTTTTTATTGGAAATTCAAGATCACAATAATTACAAATAATTTACATAATTAGGAACAAATTCACAAAACAGAATAAAACCATAACAATAAATTAAAGTAAATAGTACAAAATAAAACCAAAAAAGAAGGCAGAAAATTGAATTGAAAATTGGCCGCAGAGAAGCATTGTGTCGTCACATCTTTTTAACGCTTGTCAGAATGCGTGTTTTTATAATACTGGGGACCCTTGTGAGCAGGAGAGCATTATGACGGGTTTTTACAGACGTGTATCAATCAGATTTGATTATTTACGTCTGGGGACCGACCTTTAAACGTCACCAACGGCTGAATCAGTTTGTAACTTCCACTGTGTTAGCTGGATTACAGGTGCACGCCACAACGCCTAGTTAAACGCTTCTAAAAAATAGCGCTTTGCCCTGAGAAGCGCTGATTCTTTTTTTTTCTTCTTGGGGGAGGAATGCAGGTGGGACTGGAATAATGATTGTTTTAATGGGGGCGGGGTGGGGACAGTTCATGCTTCTGACTGACAAAAGTATTCTTTAAGCTGGTAAAGATGGTGCATTTCCAGATACCCGGGGGGCTCACTCTCATACACAAGTGCTACCCACCCGTGTCTATCAACCTCTGAAATGGACCCTAATGGCGTATCGCACCTTTTCTGAAATGGACCCTAGTAAGAAAACGTCGAAACCTGTGAATATAAAAAGGTACCCTTTCATTGGTATTTGTGCGATAATTGCTTGAAAAACACCCCTTTTGAAGGACGACGCCGTATAGCTGAAAAAGACATCCTTTCGACGCTTTTTCTGGACGCGGCTGCGTAGCCAGGGGTGTTGGCATTGTGGAGATTTGAAAGGATGGATATTACGATCTACTCTCCTTAAAGATGAGGTTCATTGATTTTAAAAACTAACTTTATTGTCATTATTGCAAAGGTGACACTTTGATTTGACAAGGTTATCAAAATTCAATGCTCGGAAACATTCGAAGTAATGATTATTATTATTAAATACAGCCCCGGCATAGCACCTAAGATGCTCTCCGATCGCTGCTGAGATGTGTGACGTCACATGTTGAACATAATTTGCACAAGCAGACGATGTCCCATGACATTTCACACATTTTCAGTGCCTGTTTCGGCATCTTCTCTTCAGTTATTTCTCTTACTTCACTACCGTCAGGCTAAATGTTTAATCTATTGCCTCACTCTAAACCCCGCGCATGGTATTATTTTGATGAAAAATGCAGCGATAAAAAAAAGGAATCCGTCGCTTGTAAACAAAATAAGACGCCATTGTATTTTCAGCTGCATACACCGCGGTATGTTCGGCGTTTCAAGAGGGAACAAATGCGTCCATGCTATCATTCCAGGGGTTTTAAATTTGAAAGTGTGGTTTCTTTGATTGTTCATTAACCCCTATCCTGTGTATTTACAAACAAAAGAATTTAGTTATCAGAATCGGTTTCATATCCCTTTTGAATGGTGTAAAATTCCATCACATTTATATACACTAAACTCATTATAATTTGAGAAATAATAGCATTGCAATTATGTTCATTCTTTATGGGATGTCGTCTGCTTAGGCAGGATTGGTTCATATTGTGACGGCATTAAAACATCGTTATTTTTCTGGCGAATCTCTCGCATATCCCAGATGCTATGGAGTTTTATTTGCATTTTTATAAATCACCCGATATGTAGTTGACCTAAAACTTGTACGATGGCCATCTGTTAGCTTACCAGTTTCTAGTAATATGTTATTTGCCATATTTGTGATTTTCTTTGAACCCGCACTTTAACTCGCTTCGATATTGGATAAAGCAGAATGAGCAATTCGGTCTTTTATATAGCGCCATCTTATGACATCATTGGCCCTAATTCACAAAGGAGGTTTACATTTAACTCATGGTTTAAACCCCCATTTACATAACCCATGGTTTAGAATTAGCGCAAAATAAGCGCAACACAGTCAAGAGGTCCAATATTAGACGCGCGCAAGGCAACGTACGCTTAATCTGCGCTCATTCTAAACCATGGGTTATGTATTAAAGATACTATGTCCCTTTTGCAGCCAACATCAAATTCTGTAGAACTTTGCAAGAATTATGAATATGTCATGTATGTCCTATCTGTGAAATTTAAACGTTAGCAGTGTCCTAATATTCAAATTATGCAAGGAAACCCGTTTACTTGCTAGACTTCACTGTCAGACACTATTGAGTGACTGACTGGCTTTTTTCATCTTTGGTAATAACATACATAAAATGAGCTGTAAAGGGTACATGAGCATTTGTCTACATCAATAACCCACTTCTTGTAATGGCCAAAATTAAACTGATTGAATCTTTGCGCAGCATAAAACGTACGACCATTCGGTACAATGGTCTGAAAATCAGACTATTACTTACTGGCTCTATAGCTCCTAAGTCGATTCGACAACTAATAGTCGTTATTTTCCCACTTAAAGCCATTTTCAAGCCCCCTTTTTAATTGGAAATTCTAAATTAGTATTGTCTTTGAAATGCCGTTGGAATTTAACCTTTTCAATTTTTTGGCCTGCAAATGGGACATAGTACCTTTAAATGAAGGTTAAAACCATGGGTTAAATGTAAACCTCCTTTGTGAATTCGGGCCATTATGTCTCGATCTGGTCGCCAGTTCGGCCTTCTTACTTCTTTAAAGTAAACTATGCCAAAAATGGGCCCCAGATCATGTAATCCCTTTGATGTAAATCAACGTGATCGAGGCACAAAAAATAAAGAGCCAGAGCGCAAAATCTGAAAGAGTGCGACGTCCAAACAAGTATCTGCTCTTTCATAGATTTACAGCAGGCAATATTCTGTCTTATATAAGTAATTTGAAATCGGCTAGTACGTCATTTTACATACGCCTGTCCGGCATGCATCATCAGCGGATGGTTCTTTCTCGTCAATATCTTGACTCGGTTTGAATATCTACAATGCCTTATACCGTCATAATGTCATTGTGTTTCATAATTACCATCGTGTCGATTGTCGAAGCTTGATTTTTTGTTCATGCTCTTATCGAGAGAGGAGAGAAAAACAATCTTCACTTACACTTGAGCATTTGGGCGATGGTATAATTATCAACACCGTCATCATCCGCTTCGGAGATTCACAAGTCCATTGTTCTGCTATTGGTCTCTTCGAAGAGATCCCACGTGGAGTCCGCTGGTTCAGTAAAACTCGTAAAACTCGACATATTTATCATCATCGTCGTCGCTACTTCGAATAGCGAAGACCAGTAAGAGGTAGAACTCAATCTGTCGTCATCATAACCGTCGTCGTCACATACGGCTGAAGGAACGACCAAGTGGGGTTTGGTGTCAATGTTGCAATCCTCTTCAACTTTAGGAATTTCGAAGTTTGATGCTCCACTTGCAAGGTGGAACTGCAACATAAAAAGAAGGGCAAGAGAGTGAAAAGCTGAATTGTGCTTGAGAATGAACCACTTGATTTCCAGTAAAAAAAAATAGCAAAGGGAAATCGAAAGTCCCTCCATCTCGTTTAAGTGGGCATATACACTCTAGCTTTCGTTAAACACTGATTCCCCCCATTCGAGAATGCCATCTATCTCATTCTTTTAGTTACCTCGAACACAACAGCATAGTTTTCGAAAACCTTTGGTCACTGTCTTTTTTTATCTACTGAAGAATCGTCGCCTACTCATAAATTGATTTGGCATTGTGAAGCAATTAGCAAGATGTAGGCCGACAGACATCTGGATGCGAGGTGAATTCCGTATAAAGAATGAAGCATTAGCAACACATTTTCTTGAAACGAAAACATACCGGCGTGTAACGCATTCTGATATCACGTGAGTGGTTACTGCGCGCTGATTGGATGTAAGTTTGCGCGCCGCGCCGTTATCATTATGAAGTCACATTTAAAAGCTTTGAGAGTTTACGCATTGACCGATTGTAGACGTAGACGGATTGTAGACTGATATGTATATAAGTTGGTCATTGTCCATATCCATTTACGTGTCCAGTGCATGCTGCTGTTCTTTGTTTTTATGTGTGGCAAACTGTGCACACAAATTACTATATAGTTTACGATTCATCCCGGCCCTTGCTACAAAACAGGGATGTACTAATAAATGTGTTTTTATCGTCCTTGACAGGACGACATCGGCCAATCGGGAAAGCATTGTGACGTCATGCTGTAGCGGTACACTGTGTATCTGAGTGGCTTAGATCATACGGGTGATTGAGATGCTCGCTCAACGTACGCAGCGGTGTGTGTTTTGGGTTTTTCCAGGGGCGGCGATCCCGGGGACGGGGGACACGTCCCCTCAATTTTTAGGGGATCGTCCCCCTGAAAATTTGAAAAAGTGCCAAAAAAATGTATAGCAAATACTGACTAAAGGCTTCAACACACTTTTAGGCTCTGGAGGGCCCAAGAGTGCAGCGTTTAGACAAATAAAAATGCAAAATTCTTCTCACTCGGTAGCTACGCTTCCTCGCATAATATCCTTCAAAATGTACAAGTAAATACCGAGAAAAGTGAAGTGTGAAAAAAGTACATTGCTTTTTATACTATAGTTTTGCTAAGGAATGTATGTTTTTAATACAACAAAACTTCAAAAACCTGTGAGGGTAGTCACTTCCGTCACCTTCACCCCTCTCGTTCACTATGCTCCCTCGCACTCGCGTACTGATGGGGGGGGGGGGGTTTGGGCATTTCCCCCAAATAAAATTCAAACGTTGTTTTTTTCTAATTCGATACCAGTGATTTACAAATGTTGCTGAAATGGCATGATTTTCCCCTGAGCTTCCGGGGCTCCGTCCCTGGACCCCACCAGGGCCCTAAGGCGGCCCCTGGATGCTCATCTGATCGTATTTAATGCCTAAAATCCCTGAGCTTCTGGGCTCCACACCCTGGACCCCACTCAAATTAGTGACCTGCATGCCAGTGTCACAAATAAGGTATCAAAATTATGCTCATCTGACCGTAATAAAATGCCTAAAACCCTGAACTTCCGCGGGCTCCGCTCCTGGATGCTCATCACACCTTAATTAAATGCCTGAAAACCCTGAGCTTCATGGGGCTCAGCCCTTGACCCCGCCGGGGCTTTGCCCCTGACCCCACGTCAATTTACGCTCCACTTGCTTCGCTAGCTTTGCTCTACCTGATCGTAAATACTTTAGCCCCCACTTTGAAAAACGTTTCGCGGGGCCTGCATGTAACATGTAAGAGTGGTTGTGATGCGGTTTTTTCTGCCGCCCCCACGTTTTTGCTCATTACGCCACTGCTCCCTCGTCCCTCGCATTTCGTCCCCCCTGTCATGAAAGAAATCGCCGCCCTGGTTTTTACAGACGTGTATATCAATCAGATATGATTATTTACGTCTGGGGACCGACCTTTAAACGTCACCATCCGAAAGAGGAGACTCAGTTTCGAACCTGCGTCCTCGGCTGAATCAGTTTGTAACTTCCACTGTTAGCTGGAGGCGCACGACACAACGCCGAGTCAGCAGAGTTGGCCGGGATGATACATTCCTCGCAGTGGGCAAGCGAAAGCACAGGCGCTCAGTTTTCTCAACGACAAATGATTTGACTGAACATAGACAATATTATTTATTAAAACAGACAGGCGTAAATAGCCAATTTTGACTGAACCCGCGCCAACAATATAAACAACAACAACAACGCATTGACCGATATTAGTGGAGGCGCGGGCCTTTGGACGCAGGAAAGCATGTCGTCACATATTTTTAACGCGTGTAAGATTGCGCGTTGCTTTAAAGATACTATGTCCCTTTTGCAGCCAACATCAAATTCTGTAGAACTTTGCAGGAATTATGAATATGTCATGTATGTCCTATCTGTGAAATTTAAACATTAGCAGTGTCCTAATATTCAAATTATGCAAGGAAACCCGTTTACTTGCTAGACTTCACTGTCAGACACTATTGAGTGACTGACTGGCTTTTTCATCTTTGGTAATAACATACATAAAATGAGCTGTAAAGGGTACATGAGCATTTGTCTACATCAATAACCCACTTCTTGTAATGGCCAAAATTAAACTGATTGAATCTTTGCGCAGCATAAAACGTACGACCATTCGGTACAATGGTCTGAAAAATCAGACTATTACTTACTGGCTCTATAGCTCCTAAGTCGATTCGACAACTAATAGTCGTTATTTTCCCACTTAAAGACATTTTCAAGCCCCCCTTTTTTCAGGGAAGTTCTAAATTAGTGTTGTCTTTCAAATGCCGTTGGAATTTAACCTTTTTATTTTTTGGGCCTGCAAATGGGACATAGTACCTTTAATACTGGGGGCCTTTGGGTGGAGGAGTTAGGGGCGCCAAGTGTAACACATGTGATTCTGTCAGGAAATCAATGTTTTTGTTACCAAATCAATCCAATCATTCGAATTTCTCACAAAAGCAATCTCACCAATTGATTTTGTCACAAAAGCAATATCACCTATTTATTTTGTCACGACGCAATATCTGACAAATTGATTTTGTCACGAAATTACTCTCAAGACCGATTCCGTGGACAAAATCACTCCCAAGACCGATTCCGTGGACAAAATCACTCCCAAGACCGATTCCGTGGACAAAATCACTCCCAAGACCGATTCCGTGGTTAAAATCACTCCCAAGACCGATTCCGTGGACAAAATCACTCCCAAGACCGATTCCGTGGACAAAATCACTCCCAAGACCGATTCCGTGGACAAAATCACTCCCAAGAGCGATTCCGTGGATAAAACCACTCCCAAGACTGATTCCTTGGACAAAATCTCTCCCCGTAATGATTTTTTTCCACAGAATCGCAACGTTGAGTGACTTTGTCCACAAAATCAATCTTGGGAGTGATCCGAAATGAAGAAAGCGACGATCGATATATCGAATCTCTCATCGTTTAATAATAATAACAAAATTTAAGCCCGGTAGCAATGTTATATCGATCTCCCATGCACTGCCTCTGTGGTATGCAGGGCGGATCCAGCCGGCGGCAAGAGGGGAGGGCCCAATTCGTGAGAAAATATTTAGCGGCGAATCGGCCAGCCGGTGAATAAGCGGGGCGAGGAGGTGGGGGTAAGAGGACTATTTTTATTTTTCCCCAATTCGTGAGAATTTTTTTTTTGCAAGGGGGCGGGCCGTCGGCCCCCTCCCCTCCGCCCCGTGGATCCGCGACTGGTGGTATGTGTACGGGGAACAACAAAATGGACGGGTTTCCGTTTGCAACGGAGGCGTTATGCAAATTCTCTATGTTACGCGGGGGGTACAAATTATCAATAGTAATAAACCATAGATGTTACGTTCATATCGTGTTTGGTTTGCACACAGCGCATACACACGAACCCGGAAAGAGTCAAGTTTGGAAGGGCGTGACGCTTATATGCGGGGAATAGCACGTTGACTTGAGTGTAGTTAGCCAACTTTTATTTTACAGCGAATTGGCTGTCTTTTCGAATTATATTATCAGTTTACACTTGTACCATTGCTAGTATACATGCCAGCATTTGACATTGACGTTGTTTCGTCTTGCGTGTATTCAAGCAGGAAAATGAAAAACAGAATTGACTTCCTTCTGATTAGGTGTAACAGTGTACCCCTATATACGTCGGAATATAAGGTAAGTGTTTCAAACAGTATTCCTATTAAACCTTAATACCTTACGTACTGGGGAGGGGGTGTTAAAAAGTAAAGCTTCTCGATCTAATTTTTGTTGGGTTTTTGTATTTTTGATTATGTTATAAGGATTTGCTGTAAAGGAAAGCTTCTTTTTCTGTTGCTTTATTGTTCTTTAATGCTTGAGGAGTTTTGTTTATGTCTGTTTGTTTTTTTCTTGATGTTGTTGGTGGAAGGGGGGGGGGGGTATTGTCCGAATATGGAGTCGTCCATTTCAGACGCAATTTTAAGCTACGTTAAAGAAAAGACCTTTGGTCATAAAGCGAAACTCGTAAAGATTTACTTCAAGTGTCTGAGTTTGTTTCACTCTCTTCATCCAGGTGCTTGACTTGAGCCTGCTGGCCTACTGTCTAAATTATATGTACAGTAGATACAATAATACAAGACAATATGGTATTAAATTTTCATATGCTATTTGTTTGTCATGTATGATTTCATATGTTTGTAAAACAAACATGTACATGTCGTATCCGGACACCTACCCCCTGGACAACCACCCCCGGATAACCACCCCTAGGATAACCACCCTCTAGGACAACTACCCCTAGGACCAGGGGTGTCGATCACGGGGGGGATGGGGGGATATATCCCCCCCCCAATATTTCAGGTGGGGGGGGGGTGGCCTGTACAATCATCCCCCAATAATTCACCATCAAAAAAAAAAAAAATGAAGAGAAAATTAACGATGAGAGCCCGATGAGAGTAGTTAATGGTTATTACTCGCAAGATGACCATCAATATACACACATATACGGCTTCATCACGAATTGATGAATTTATTCAATTTATTCAATCAACAGCATCATAGAAATGCAGTGCGCCAAATGCAAAGCCGCAGCGTTAAAAAGCAACGAGCTAAATGTTAAGCGCGAAGCGCAAAAGTGCAAAAAGAAGTAGAGAGTGGGAGAGAGAGATAATGAGAGACAGAGAGGATAATAACCCAGGTAGCAAGCCCATGTGGGACCCACATGGATCCCATATTCTCTGAAACATGGGCCCCATATGGAAAACCATCTGGGGCCCTAAGGCATCTGCACCCAAGAAGCATATGGGACCCATATAAGACAGATGGGACCCATACCAAACTGGGCCCAAATGGGTATGCCCAGCTTAATCCCATCTGGTACCCATATTGGTTAACCCAGATATATCCCATGTGGGTTAACCCAGATTTTCCCCATGTGTTACCCATATGGGCATATTCATATTCTACCAATATGTGTACGCCCAGCTCATTCCCATCTGGAACCCATAAGGGCTGGCCCGGATAGATCCCATATGGGTTACTAAATATTGGCCCCATATGGGATACATATATGGGTTCCATTTAATAGCCCAGATGGCACAAGTGACCCAGATCATCCCCATATGGGCCCCATATGGGCTTGCTACCTGGGAAAAAGGGAAAAGGGAAGAAACGGGCAGAAGAAAAAAGGAAGGGGAAGAGAAAAGGAAGAAAGACAAGAGAAAGAGGGACATATATATTCCAGCATTTCTTTCAGGGAACTGATGTGAATGGGCGATGAAAAAAGAGGTTGACTTTAAAGTAACCTACAATGAAATATTGCTCATGTTTATTTCTTACAATGTCAAAATTACTTTACGGGATCCCCTCCCTAAAAGCTTAGGCATGGGTGATGGTAGGTATGAGGTTAATGCATGATCAGGAATTAGTTGAGTGGATGGAAAAGAAGTGAGAAATAAGCTGAAAGAAACATGGAAAATTGCCATGGAATGATGGAAGGCAATGTGAGACAGGCCCAACATGTTCTAAAACAAGTAATAATATTCAAGAATAGTTATGATTTCTTTCACCTAGGAGTTCTTCAAAAACTAATTAAAAACGAGTAAATAATCAATGTCACATTATTGACAGGGCTTAAAAGGAAAGTGAAAAGAAAACAAGAAACAAAAAAGATTGAATGAAATTTGGGACTTTTTGTTTATAACACCCTTAATGCAATAATAATGCACCTTCTAAGACTGGTTATAGTTTTTGAAAAAAAATAGTGCTCTGGTCAGGGCCTTTTAATAGGGGAATATTATGCTTATATTTTAGAGCGTATCTGGTATGATAAGTATATCTGGGTGAAGAAGGAGATAATGGAAGTTTGTTGTTTGGTAGTTGGAACGTAAGTTTTATATTATGTTTTTAAGAAACAGACAGTTTGTATGAGATCAGGAGTGGAAATTTTCTGTCATTTTGAGAACCAAATTTTGCATCAGTGATATTTTGTTTCATTGAATTGAGTTTCCCGCAGAGAGGATTCAGTTGGTTTAATTAAAGAAGGAAGAGAGTCAAATGAAGAACCAAAAGCAATATGTTTTTCATTTACTAATGAGAACTATGTTTTTTTGAGATCTCCTTACACAGAATATTGGAATGGGTTTTCACGATGAATGTTGTTTGGAAACATCAATATTCATAAAATGTATGTTTCTATCACCAGGAAATAAAGAATTTTCTGTCTACATGAACCTTTCCTGGTTGCTTATTAATGCATTTGCCCACTGGTAACATAATACTTTCACAAGTTGATATCCCTCACCATTGGATTTTTTTTGTTTGGTAATGTCTAAATTTCGTTTAAAAATAGATGATATCAGTCTGGTAGGCCTACACTGCAGGCAAGAGTCAGGACTAACATTTAGCATGTTATTAATTTTATTACCACTCTTATATTCTCTGAAATGTTATCTTTATTGAGGGTGACTTGAAAAAGTTAATAACTTGGAAGGGAGGGGGTGCAACCTGCCACACGCTTCTACCTCTTGGTTGCTTTGATCCATTGCCGAAAATATTTTGGCACCTATCATCCCCCAACCACAAATACAAATCGACACCCCTGCCTAGGACAACTACCCCTGGGCAACTACCCTGGGCAACTACCCCTGGACAACTATTATACCCCAGAAAACTACCCCCTAGGATAGTTGTCCGGGGGTAGTTGTCCGGGGTAGTTGTCCTAGTGAATGGTAGTCGTAGGGGGTAGTTGTCCGAGGGGTACTTGTCCGAGGGGTAGTTGTCCGGGAAGTAGCTACGGTAGCCACGGGGGCGGGCCCGTCGCCCCCCGTGGATCCGCGCCTGGTGGTATGTGTACGGGGAACAACACAAATGGACGGGTTTCCCGTTTGCAACGGAGGCGTTATGCAAATTCTCTATGTTACGTGGGGGGTACAAATTATCAATAGTAATAAACCATAGATGTTACATTCATATCGTGTTTGCTTTGCACACAGCGCATACGACCCCGGAAAGAAGTTTGGAAGGGCGTGGCGCTTATATGCGGGGAATAGAACGTTGACTTGAATGTAGCTAGCCAACTTGTATTTTACAGCAAATTGGCTGGTTTTGGAATTACATTATCAGTTTACACATGTACCACTGCTAGTAAAACATGCCAACATTTGACATTGGCGTTGCGGACGATGAGTGTTTCGTCTTGCGTGTTTTCAAGCAGGAAAATGATAAACAGAGTTGATTTCCTTCTGATTTGGTATACCGGTGTGCCCCTATATACGTCGGAATATAAGGTAAGCGTATCAAACATTATTCCTATACCAAAAACCTTAATATCGTACGTACTGGGGGAGGGTGTGTTAAAAAGTAAAACTTCTCGATCTAATTTTTGTTGGGTTTTTGTATTTTTGATTATGTTATAAGGATTTGCTGTAAAGGAAAGCTTCTTTTTCTGTTTCTTTTTCTGTTGCTTTATTGTTCTTTAATTCTTGAGTTGTTTTGTTTATGTCTGTTTGTTTGTTTCTTGATGTTGTTGGTGGAAGGGGGGGGGGTGTTGTCCGAACATGGAGTCGTCCATTTCAGACGCAATTTTAAGCTACGTTAAAGAATAGACCTTTTGTCATGAAGCGAAACTCGTATAGATTTACTTCAACTGTCTGAATTTGTTTCACTCTCTTCATCCAGGTGCTTGACTTGAGCCTGCTGGCCTACTGTCTAAATTATATGTACAGTTCAATTTTCATATGCTATTTGTTTGTCATATATGATATCATATGTTTGCAAAACAAACATAATGTCGTATCCGGACACCTACCCCTGGACATCCACTCCCCGGATAAACACCCCTAGGATAACCACCATCTAGGACAACTACCCCCTAGGACAGTTACCCCCTAGGGCAACCACCCTCTAGGAAGACTACCCCCTATGACAAATACCCCCGGACAACTACCCCTAGGACAACTACCCCCTAGAATAGTTGTCCGGGGGTAGTTGTCCAGAGATGGCAGTGTCGTAGGGGCCGTTTTCTGGGGGTAGTTGTCAGGGTAGTTTTCTGAGGGTAGTTGTCCGGGTAGTTGTCCTAGGGGGTGTTGTCTGGGTGTAGTTTTCCGGGGGTAGTTGTCCTAGGGGGCAGTTGTCCGGGGTGGTTGTCCAGGGGGTAGGAGTCCTAGAACCTGTTCATGTTTGTGCATTTTAATCTACTTTCTGCCAAATCAATAAGGATCGAAAAATAATGACTGAAATACCCCAAAATTATAACAAAACACACTCGAGAAATACATCTGGGTTTAAAGCCCAAGTCCACTCCAAAAATAACTTACTTTCAATAGAACCAGAAAAATCGGACAAACCAATCATAAAAGTTTGAGCAACATCGGATAACTAATAAGAAAGTTATGAATTTTTAATGACATGAAAAACTTTGAAAATCACTACACAAATTGGCAACTCACTCATGAGTCTGTGACGTATGGTCCTCACTATCCACTAATTATTTTCTTTATATTGATAATATAAATTTCCTATTTTCACCCTAAGAATCTTATTTCTTCACACAGCATCCAAGTTAGATTGTTAGTAATATGTTTTTGTGTGGATGCACAAATAAAGAGTAATTTTTGTCCAGTTAAATCATGAAAAATTGAATTTTGATAAACTATTTATATAAAAATCAATAATTATGAAATACAATATTCAGAAAATAGTATCAATTCTTCAAAATTCATAAAAGTTTTTGGGAAATGTCATGCACGCAATATGATACAAATCATATAACCTGGGCAAAGGCATGGGAAATCAAGTTTTGGGGATAAAAGGAAATTAATGGGATTAAACTATATAAAGCAATTGATAAGTTGTGAGGACATGACGTCACAAACTGATAACCATCTTGGCAATTTGTGTTGTGATTCTCATTGTTCCATAGTTTTACATACTTTTTCAAAAATTCATAACTTTCTTATTAGTTATCCGATTTTGCTAAAACTTTTTTTGATTGGTTTGTCTGATTTTTCTGCTTTTATTGAAAGTAAGTTATTTTTGGAGTGGACTTGCCCTTTAAGAGCAATTTCAATACTGCAGAGCTAATAGAAATCATGTTCGGATTATCTCAAAAGCAGGAGAAGAAAAAATGCCTAGTAAAATGGCTGTAAGTTAATGCATGTCAAATTCATATTGCCTCAGGCACTACTGAGTAATGATAACGGTTGTCAATGTCGACTAGGGTGCATGCCTTATTTATTATTAATATTTACTCTTATCATTACTACTATTACTACTACTACTATACTTCTTCAACTACGACTACTACTACTAATGTTACTACTACTACTACTATAGTTCTTCAACTACTACTACTACTACTACTACTACTACTTCTACTATTACTAACTACCACTATAATTACTATTAACACTATACTACTACAACTATAACTGTATTACAACAGCATCTACTATTACTACAACTAATAACTTGCTAATACTACTACTGCTGCTGCTACTACTACTACTGCTAATTTTACTACTACTACTACTACTACTACTACTACTACTACTACTACTAATACAACATGTAATATTGCTACAATAATATACCCATTCATTGCTTATGACAAAAAAACCTTACTAGGTAGTTTACGAAATAAAACACTGAGATTTTCACTATTCTCTTTTTCTTGTTATTTAATTATAACTATATTACAAGTACAACTAATACTAGTAATACAATTACTACTGGAGGACTGCTACTACTTCTACTACTTCTACTTCTAATATTAACTACTACTACGACTACTATATTATTACTACTAATAATTTTACTTCTACTACTTCTAACCAATACTCCTCTTCTACTACTACTAATATTTTTGGCTACTATACTAAATACTCCTACAACTGTTACACAAACTACTACTACGACTACTTAGGCCTACTGCTACTGCTACTACTTCTCATAAATGTGTTACTGTAAAAGTGTGGACATTACCAATGCTATGTTTCATTACATAACAGCCTTCTAACTTCTTATCTCATGATGTGGAAGATCTCTCTGCTCACTTGTCCAAAACTGAATTTTACATACTAACCTCAAAGATATTGACAGTAGACTTTCGTGGGTAAAGGTAGCATCCCAAGTAAACTGTGTCCATTCTGAATGACTCAATGACAAGGCTTAACTTTACAAAGAATACGAAATAAGCCAAAATTGTGTCATCATAACAAAGAGAAAATCATAAACGTTTCTTGCAAATGAGCCCTTTTTTTAGCATAAGTTGACATTTTCAATATTTTTACGCAATAGGCCATTTTCGTAATGTAACCAAATTTAATGCATAAGTCTTTGTGAAGTGCTTCAATACAAGTTATTTCATTCACTTGAAAGAATAATAGTATTTCAAAGACAGAATCCGAACTGCATACATTAGTTGTTGCCAGGTTGGACAAACATTATGGCTTGACCTACCTAGCAACACTTAATATATGCAGTTGCATTCTGACTATTGAAATACTATTATTTTTATCAGGTGAATGAAATAACTTGTATTGAGGCACTTCACAAAGACTTATGCATTAAATTTGGTTACATTACGAAAATGGCCTATTGCACAAAATAATGCAAATAGGTTTGCGGACTGAAATAACAGTTCGTAAAGGCTTTTCACCCCAGTGAATGCTGCACCCCAAATTTATTGGCACTATTGGATTTTGACAATGCTTTTTGAAAAGGCTGCATGCTACGCGCCTCGTCATCCATGGCGGCAGAGTTTTGAGTAAGGTATTATTACACGGAATATAAGTTACCGTTTGATACGAATTATAATTCAAAGCCATACAGGTTTTTATCTGTAAATGGGAATCAATCAAAGTAGGGTATACTTTTGACATACAAACTGTATGCGTACATGATAACTGCCAAACAATCTGAAGTCTACATCTTTATCGTTCCTTTCTCACTCCTTTCGCGCGCTCTCTCTCTCTCTCCTTGCTCTCTTTTGATCAGGCTGCCGTGATTAAAGGCTATTCAAGGCTATTCATATACAGTCCAGTTAATGCACCTTGTACTAGCTATATTTCTCTCCCCTTCTCTCCATTTCTTATTCATACTCACACATAGAAACACCCACAAACACATCCTCACACACACACACCCATGCTCTATTCCCCTCACTCACTTTATGCAAACCCACATTATCTACACGCACAACCCCCCTCCCTCTAGTTTAATCCCAAGCCCACACCCGCCATCGGATCAATTAAAGAGTCCTAGGAGTTGATTGGTCATAGAGATTGCAATTGATCGAGGCATTAGGGACTTTTAGATTTGCACGACGAGAACGTGGACTGCTACAGTGACATCCTTTTAAGGCAATGTGACGTCCTTTTAAGGCACTGTCAGTAACCAGCAGTGCCTTAAAAGGACGTCACATTGCCTTAAAAGGATGTCAACGTAGCAGTCCACGTTCTCGTCGTGCAAATTGTCTATGCGACGCGGGGGGTACAAATTGTCAATAGTAATATTCAAAAAAATTCATATCGTGTTTGGTATGCACACATACACACAACCCAGGAAAGAGTCAAGTTTGTAAGGGCGTGACATTAGGGACTTTTAGATTTTACACGACGAGAACGTGGACTGCCACGGTGACATCCTTTTAAGGTAATGTGACGTCCTTTCGTTTATTTAATGGCACACGTGGCAGTCCACTACGTCGACGTGCAAATCTAAAAGTCCCTATTATACGCGGGGGAAACCACGATGACGTGGATTTAGCGATCTTGTGTTTTATAAAGATTTTCTGTAAAGAAAAGTCTCTTTTCTGTTACTTTATTGTTCTTTATGCTTGAGTTGTTTTGTTTATGTCTGTTTGTTACTTTGTTGATTTTGTTGGGGAAGGCTTGACAATTTTAAGGTACGTTATCGGATATTTTTCCTCCGCGTTTGGTCAAAGAGGAAGACCCTTTGCCATAGATATAGATTCACTTCAAGTGTCTGAATCTGCTCTCTCTCCATCAAAGTGCTTGACTTGAGCATGCTGGCCTACTATTTGAATGATATGTATAGTAGATACAATTATTGAACAAGACAATTATGATATTTAATGTTCATATCCAATTTTGTCATTTTGATGTATATGCATGTTAAATTTACTTTCTGCCAAATGAATAAGGGTCGAAAAATCATGATTGAAATACCTAAACATGATAACGAAACACTTTCGAGAAAAAATCTATCGTATCTAGTCAGTCTATCTACACTATCCTATATCTTACAGACTTCTAACAAATTCCTCTAGATAGTCCAAGAGATGTTCTTTCATCTGCGACGTATCCGAAATCGACTCCGTCAAAAATCGCTAAAATTCTTTAACAAGGGAAACGCTCTTGGCGGTCTCGCCTGCATTACGCAATTTGATATGATGAAAAATTGAGGTTGGGACATTATTTATAGGCAGGGTGGCCCATTAGCAGGCCCCCCAAAATGAAATCCTCTGAATATAATCAGCATTTTGAAGTGAATATTGACTAAGAATCATCAGAAGAATTATTTACTATTATTTGTACCAAGATTGATAACTTTCATGAAATATGAACACATAACAAAAATTGATTTATTAATTCTCGTATTAAGTTGTGAAAACATAATCCAAGTCTACTGACCTAAATTGCCCTTTGACCTTGACTTTGTGACCTGGAATTTGTGTCATATGATTTGTGATACTTGATTACCCTTGGGTACAAGTTTCATGGAATTTGAACAAACACTTTTGAAATTATGCTAAAAATTCAAAATCTTGATGTCGATGTCACAACAAAGTCTAAGTTTGCAGACCTGAAATGACATTTGACCTTGACTTTGTCACCTAAAAGACTCATCACATGATTGGTGATACTTGATAACCCTTATGTTCAAGTTTCATGGAAAAGGAATGTATACTTTCAAAATTATGATAACAATTCAAAATCTTAACCTGATGCCACAACATAGTCTAAGTTTGTTGACCGGAAATGACCTTTGACCTTGACTTAGTGACCTGAAATTCTACTCACATGATTGGGGATACTTGATAACCCTTTAGTCTAAGTTTCATTGAATAAGAACTTATACTTTCAAAATTATATTAAAATTCAAAAACTTAACCACAGGTTAAGTTTTTGATGATGATGCCACAACATAGTCTAAGTTTGTTGACCTGAAATGACCTTTGACCTTGACTTTGTGACCTGAAATTCTCCTCACATGATTGGGGATACTTGATAACCCTTTAGTCCAAGTCTCATTGAATAAGAACCTCTACTTTCAAAATTATATTAAAATTCAAAAACTTAACCTTGGTTAAGCTTTTTATGTTGACGCCGCCGTCGCCGCCGCCGCCGCCGCCGCCACCGGAAAAGCGGCGCCTATGTCTCGCTTTTTGCTACGCTGGCGAGACAAAAATTGACCCCTAAAGATCGAAACTTGCCATATCTTTCTCATATCGATCCCGTTTTGTCTGACATTGTCACAATATTTTGATCTTAACACAGCACACATTCCTACTTAATTTCACGCTCTAATTGACATCTAAGATATAAATATCCCCCTCTAAAGTTCTGAAAGGGCTTTCTTCCAGTATGCCTGGCCGAACCCCGTACCCTTTTATGGATTTAGATACTTCAAGATAATATGCCCTTTCCAGCAAAATCAAAAAATATATACCATATCAGGCTATCACTGATGATCGACTTTGCAAAATCTGCAGTTTGCAAGAAAATTGCGAAATACCTTCAACTTGCTTTAAAATAGCGGTCTATTTACCACGTCAATAAAACTTGGCAGACATATTATGCATCCGTACACTTGACAACTCTCTGCCAAGTTTGGTAAAATCTGATGACGTCATCGCAAAGAAATTTTGCAACCGTAGTCTAGCTGGGTGGCCACACGCAGGTCATCTCGTAGTAGCCGGATTTTTAGAATCTGTCAAGGGGGAAATTTTAGACGCCATTTAAATGCCCGGGATGATTATATTAGTATGGACAGCCATTTTTATTTTGTGCCACGGCACGCTTCATGTCGTGTTTTTCATTCACCAAAATCCCATTCGTTTTGCACGCAGGGCTTGTAATAAACCCTATCTAGGTCCCTTCCATTTATATCCCGATTCCAAGCAGTAACCCATTGATATTTCACTCAGGACTCATGATAAATTCGTTTAACAGTTGATTCCACTTGGTTGATTCTATTGTTCGGATTATTTAGCAGAGAGAGAGAGAGAAGCTGATATTCTCATGACAAACAACTTTGTATTATTACTCTTATATTTTGTTCATCGTCTCTACAATGCTATTTGAACAATATTTTATGACAAAAGACGGCACTCTGATATGGTGCCATTTTTATGTAGCGTCACGCAGGGGCGGATCCAGCCGGCAACAAGAGGGGGGGGGGGGCCAATTTGTTAGAAAATATTTAGCGGCGACTCAGCCAGGGGAGGCGGCCCGTCGGCCCCGCCCCCGCCCCCGTGGATCCGCGCCTGGCGTCACGTGGCAATCACATGGCAGATAAATAATCTAAAGAAAACTGAATTTGAACCCGGGCCATATTATCTCTCTCTCTCTCTCTCTCGTTTGTCATTGCCTTCCTTTTCCCTCGCTTATTTCCTTCTTACCACGGAGTATGTAAATAAAAAAGTAAGTAGAAGTGTCCAAATGCACATTGTTTGGATGTCACAGAATTGCTACATTATTTATAGTAAAATTCTGAGAAGCATCCCAATAAATCACATGTAAAAGAAATAAACAAAGAGTAAGGATCCACAATCTTGTTAAATAATGGTGTAAAGATGAGGAAAAAAATTGAATATCTTAAGCTATGTTGTTGGAGTCAGGTGCCTCCCCGTGCTGAAGATTCAAATATCGTAATTCTTCTGTCAAGCAGAAGTAGATGGATGCTGTCACAGGGACTGTTCGGTTCTTAGGACAATTACCCCCTGGACAATCAGCCCCAGCCAATTACTATCGGGACAATTAATTAACCCCCTCAAGGACAATTACCCAAGGAAAGTTTACCGCCAAGGACAACCATCCCCAAGGACAATTACCCCCCAAGGACAATACCCCCGAGGACAAGTACCCCCCGAAAAAAATATAACCAACTTACTATCAGGTTGGACTTCCCCTTTAATGAACAAGAGGTTATTTTCGGGGTAATTGTCCTCGGGGTGGTTGTCCTTGGTTGTCCTGGGGGAGGGGGTAATTTCACTAGGGGGTAATATTCAGGGTGGGGTTAATTGTATTCGGGGGATAATTGTCCTGGGGAATTTTCCTGGGGTAATTGTCCTCGAGGGTGGTCGTCCTGGGGGTAATTGTCCGGGGTTATTGTCCTTGGGGTCGTTTTCCGGGGATAATTTTGGGGGTGATTGTCCAGGGGTAATTATCCTGATACGAGACTGTTCTATTATAAAATCATTGCTATCTTCAAAATGAGGTGAGCTGAATTGCAATTATTCATTATTTGAGCTTGATTGAATCCTGTTCGCAAAATGTGCTAAGTTGTCTTCTTTCAAACATGAATAGCATGATGACATTTTATTCTCTTAAGAAAATCAAGTGCAGAACTTGTAGATCGTGTCGAGATTAGATTTGTTCGGTCATCCACAAACTTGTTCAGGAATAGCCTACATGTTTGTTTCACTCTTTGCATCTGACAAATTTTTAAATTGTATAGGATGGTGACTGAATGTTTATGAATTGTGCATGTATGTGACGGTTGGGTTAAATTTATCAGAATTGCTCTAATTTGTAAAATATTTTATCAATTTTGATTGAAACTCAGTAATAAGGACCCTTGGGTAGAGGAACATTGATGATCTAGAGTAGGATGATTATCTGGTACATGTTTGTTAATCGCTATATCAGGCAACACTCATGGTTCATGAACGATTTTTGACTTGGTTATAGATTTACATTCAAAATTATATTGTCACCCTGTGTGTATGTTTGTACTGTAAACAGAGCAAGAAATGGTTGGTCTACATGAGTGTTTTTTGTATAGTTAGTTTTACACCAGTTAATAACTTAGTAACTATTATGAGCTAACATGAAAAGGTGTGAATCGCAAGTAAAGATACCTACAAGGCATTGCTTTCAACTATGGGTGAATTGTGAAGTACATGATTGTATACACAACGGTGAAACAAATATCCTAATTAATGTAAATATTCCATGTTTTATCAGTATGTATGAGAGAGAATTAAAAGAGAACATAAAATGCATATGCTTCAAAACAAATTATACTTTTGATCTATCCCAGTATTACCTATAATAGTTTTCATGTTTACAGTGCTGTAGTCTTTATACAATAAGAATTATATATGAAAATGCAGATAGCAAATGATAGTCGTGTATTCATAAGCAACCAATTAAAGAAATATATATATTAAGCAAATATTAACCGATATTTGTTTTATATCCCACATCGGCACTAAGGTCTATTTAAAGTGAATTTTACATAATTAAAAGAACTAGGTTTTCGCTCGCGGCGTTCTGATTCTGCAGTTTAGCCCCCTCCCCACTCAGTGTTATTTAGGGTGCGCGTATGCTTGTTCCCTCTCTTTGAAAGCACCCCCTATCTGAGGACTGCCAAAATTTCTGAACCCCCCTTTCGTGGGTTTTCGCAGGCTTTTCCTGCCTTGAAGACCCCCTTAAATCCAGAACACTGCTCACTGTACCCCCTATCTATGATATTCAAGATATTTTATGACCCCCTTTTTAAATTTCTAAGGAATCCAAAGAGAGCAAAAGTAAAAACACCCCCTTTTTAAAGAAATCTCCGGGTGAAAAGTCAAATACACCCCCTTTTTTAAAACAATTCTCGGGTCGGACTTTGTCGCACGAAAGGTACCCCTTTATCAGAGATTTTGGGAACACGAATGTGGTCCCTCCGACCCCGGAGTGGGGGGCCGGGAGTTTAGCTTCAGCAGACATTTCGCGTAACCTACTTTGCTATGCTTATTCAATGGGCAAGTGGGGCAGCAGCAAAAAAATACTATCAATCGTGACAAAAGTACTATCACACCCCTAGCTCACGGCCATGAAGTGATGGTAAATTTATCATTGATCATGTGACCTCGTTTGGACCAATCAGATTGCAAGATTCTTAGTATGCGGGATATATATATATATATATATATATATATATATATATATTGAACAGTATTGCAGGCCTAACGTAATTCAATCAATGTTTAGTTTTAGTCAAGCGATTTATTGAAAGTAAATCATTGCAGAAAACAAAAGTTCCACTCATCTTGTTTTGTGCCCCTCCCACGTCATATGTACATTGTGTTATACTTCTTCATTGTTGGGTGATAATTACATGATGGATAACAGAATTAATACATGCATGGCTTGACAACCAAATAATGTTTAAAAGTACTTGTTCATCTCATTCACTTATCCAGAAGATGAGAATACCACATTACAAACCAATCACAATATGGTTACCAGGTAACCCGGCCTCTAAAGATGACCTGGACTTAAAGACCTTTAGTACTATAGCTATAACACACATATCATTTATTAAGGTAACTAAGCTAATATGAATACACGCATGTCATCAAATATGGATACACGCATGTTTAATCAAATAAAATTACACATACATCACACAAAAGCAGTAAAAAAAAACACAATTAGGCCATATTCAGAGGTAAAGAGAAGGAAGAAGAATATGAATGAAGAACAAGATTCCAAAAAGTCGGGACAAGAAAATGAACAAGGAGAAAGGAGAAAAAGGGGGCGGGGGACAAGATTTCAAGACAAGCTTAGGCTACACAGGCTAGACTTTCACATTTTTCGAGTGATAAGCGGTATAAATAGTTAGTCTTTGATTCACTCTTAACCGATGACTACTACGTCCAGTGCAGGGGCGGATCTAGCTTTTGCTAAGGGAGGGGTACCCAATGCCGATGCAGAGCATCGACCACGAGCCGCGATTATTTTTGGCCATTTCGAACCCCCGTAAGTGATGTTTTCCTGGCATCTACTTACACAATGGAGACCATAAAAAGCAGTGCATGATAACGTCTTTTAAAATCAAGTAACAGTTTAATACACAGTTCGGGGTGACCCAATGACGATGCGGCGGATACTGTGTGGGTCTGGACACATGATGGCGTTTTTCTATGCACACCACATTTTCACTTGGCAGCCCTCACCCTAACCCCCGTAGATCCGTCACTGTTATGGTCTTAAAGGGCAAGTCCACTCCAAAAATAACTTACTTTAAATAAAAGCAGAAAAATCAGACAAACCAATCAAAAAAAAGTTTGAGCAAAATCGGATAACTAATAAGAAAGTTATGAATTTTTGAAAAAGTATGTAAAACTATGGAACAATGAGAATCACAACACAAATTGCCAAGATGGTTATCAGTTTGTGACGTCATGTCCTCACAACTTATCAATTGCTTTATATAGTTTAATCCCATTAATTTCCCTTTTATCCCCAAAACTTGATTTCCCCATGCCTTTGCCCAGGTTATATGATTTGTATCATATTGCGTGCATGACATTTCCCAAAAACTTTTATGAATTTTGAAGAATTGATACTATTTTCTGAATATTGTATTTCATAATTATTGATTTTTATATAAATAGTTTATCAAAATTCAATTTTTCATGATTTAACTGGACAAAATTACTCTTTATTTGTGCATCCACACAAAAACATATTACTAACAATCTAACTTGGATGCTGGTGTGAAGAAATAAGATTCTTAGGGTGAAAATAGGAAATTTATATTATCAATATAAAGAAAATAATTAGTGGATAGTGAGGACATGACGTCACAGACTCATGAGTGAGTTGCCAATTTGTGTAGTGATTTTCAAAGTTTTCATGTCATTAAAAATTCATAACTTTCTTATTAGTTATCCGATTTTGCTCAAACTTTTTTGATTGGTTTGTCTGATTTTTCTGCTTCTATTGAAAGCAGGCGCGGATCCAGGATTTCTTAGGGGGGGGGGAGGCCCAAATTTGAAATTATGCGAGCCAAATATTGGTACGTAATGGTGACCAGCAGTGGCGTAATGAACAAAAACGGTTTTTTTTTGGGGGGGGGGCAGCCCAAAAAATCTGCATCTCCCCACTCTTACCTCCAGGCCCCACTGAACGTTTTTCAAAGTGGGTGGGGACGCTAAAGTATTTGTGATCAAGTAGAGCGTAGCGCAAATTGGCGTGGGGTCTAGGGGCAAACGCCGGCGGGGATCAAAGGCGGAGGCCCTGGAAGCTCAGGGATATGGGCATTTAATTACGGCCAGATGAGCATATTTTGATACCTTAACTCATGACACTGGCAGGTCACTCATTGGCGTGGGGTCCAGGGGGCTGAGCCCCCTGAAACTCAGGGATTTAAGGCATTTTATAACGGTCAGATAAGCATTCAGGGGCCTGCCTTAGACCCCCTGGTGGGATCGAAGGGGCGGACCCCCAGAAGCTTAGGGGTTTTAGACACTTAATTACGGTCAGATGAGCATATCTAGATACCTTATTTGTGACACTCGCAGGTCACTAATTGGCGTGGTGTCCAAGGTAGGGGGAGCCCCCAGAAGCTCAGGGGTTTTAGCCATTTTATAACGGTCAGTTAAGTATTCAGGGCCGCCTCAGGACCCCTGGTGGAGTCGAAAGGGCGGAGCCCCGGAAGCTCAGGGTTTTTAGACATTTAATTACGGTCAGATGAACATATTTTGATACCTTATTTGTGACACTCGCAGGTCACTAAATGGCGAGGGTCCAGGGCGAACCCCCGGAAGCTCAAGGGTTTTAGGCATTAAATTACAGTCAGTCATAAACGTTTTACATTTTAATTTGGACTTATGAACCCTTTCTCGTTTTCGCAATTACGCACCCTATTCCATTTTCAGAAACATTACTGAACCCTTTTCTCACCATCGGAAATACGAAAAACATATCAATCATGTTTTGATTCTTATTCTTTATAAAACGTCAAATTCTAATAGATCTTTTTAAAAGCGAACGATAAAGTAAAGTAGTTTGTATGGATATATTGAAGGTTTGACGGACTACGGAGAAGAAGGATAAAAGGACTGAAAAGAAAACACCTTTTAAAAGAGACAACAGGAACTGTATCGAGATTATGAAACGCATTTTTTTTAAAGGAAAGAATAACAGTAGGGGACAAGAAAAAAATCATGACGTTTTCTTTTTTCTAAAGATCGAGCTAACTAGGGCGGAAAAAAGAAAAACCATTGAACAAAGATCTATTCATGAAGAGGTGTTTTTCACCTCACCTCGCTGTTGAGTTCTGTTAAGCGAATACAAAAGAAAGAACAGGCAATGTGGCGAGAAATCTTGCGCGTAATTTAGCAGAGGAAGACTAAAAGGGGACAAAAGCAAAATAATTGTAACATGTTTTTTCTAAAGATCGAGCTAACTAGAGCGGAAAAAAGGATAACGATGATGAGATCATGATTAGCTCTAGTTCTCTAATTATGTGTATTTTTCTCTGGTTTCGTTTTTAGACCACATGATCCAACTGACTTGCATCAGGCAGGCGCGGATCCAGGATTTCTTAAGGGGGAGGGGCGGCCCAAATTTGAAATTATGCGAGCCAAATATTTGTACGTAATGGTGACCAGCAGTGGCGTAATGAGCAAAAACGGTTTTTTTTTTGGGGGCAGACAAAAAAATCTGCATCTCCCCACTCTCACCTCCAGGCCCCACTGAACGTTTTTCAAAGTGGGTCGGGGACGCTAAAGTATTTGTGATCAAGTAGAGCGTAGCATAAATTGGCGTGGGGTCTAGGGGCAAAGCGCCGGCGGGGATCAAAGGGCGGAGGCCCTGGAAGCTCAGGGATATGGGCATTTAATTACGGCCAGATGAGCATATTTTGATACCTTAATTCATGACACTGGCAGGTCACTCATTGGCGTGGTGTCCAGGGGGGCCAGAAGCTCAGGGGTTTTAGGCATTTTATAACGGTCAGTTAAGTATTCAGGGCCGCCTCAGGACCCCTTGTGGAGTCGAAAGGGCGGAGCCCCCGGAAGCTCAGGGGTTTTTGTCTCGCCTGCGTAGCAAAAAGCGAGACATAGGCGCCGCTTTTCCGGTGGCGGCGGCGGCGACGGCGGCGGCGTCAACATAAAAAAAACCAAGGTTAAGTTTTAGAATTTTTAATATAATTTTGAAAGTATAAGTTCTTATTCAATGAAACTTGGACTAAAGGGTTATCAAGTATCCCTTATGATGTGAGGAGAATTTCAGGTCACAAAGTCAAGGTCAAAGGTCATTTAAGGTCAACAAACTTAGACCATGTTGTGGCATCACGTTAAGATCTTGAATTTTTATCGTAATTTTGAAAGTATACATTCCTATTCCATGAAACTTGAACGTAAGGGTTATCAAGTATCACCAATCATGTGATTAGTCTTTTAGGTGACAAAGTCAAGGTCAAATGTCATTTCAGGTCTGCATATTCTTAGTCAATATTCACTTCAAAATGCTGCTTAGAGTCAGAGGATTTCATTTTGGGGGGCCTGCTAATGAGCAAACCTGCCTATCAATAATGTCCCTACCTCAATTTTTCATCATATCGAATTGCGTAATGCAGGCGAGACCGCCGAGAGCGTTTCACTTGTTAGATTACGGTCAGATGAACATATTTTGATACCTTATTTGTGACACTCGCAGGTCACTAAATGGCGAGGGGTCCAGGGCGAAGCCCCGGAAGCTCAAGGGTTTTAGGCATTAAATTACAGTCAGGTGAGTATCCAGGGGCCCGCCTTGGGGCCCTTGGTTGGGTCCAGGGGCAGAGCCCCCGGAAGCACAGGGGTTTTATGCGTTTAATTACGGTCAGATGAGCATTTTTTTTATACCTTATTGACAGAAGCAGGACACTATTTAGCGTCGGGTCCAGGGGGCGGAGGCCCAGAAGCTCAGGTGTTTTAGGCGTTTAATTACTGTCAGATGAGCCTATTTTGATACCTTATTTGTGACACTGGCAAGACAATAATTGGTGGGGTCCAGGGGCGGAGTCCCCAGAAGCTCAGGGTTTTAGGCATTAAATTACCGTCAGATGAGCATCCAGGGGCCCGCCTTAGATCCCTAGGTGGAATCGAGGGGCAGAGCCCCGGAAGCTCAGGGTTATAGGCATTTAATCACGGTCAGATGAGCATATTTTATACCCCATTATTTTGTGACACTGGCAGGTCACTATTCTTTCTTTCTAATTTTCTTTAATATACTTTTTCAAAAAAGTTGGGGGGCTCGAGGCCCTCGATCCCCGCAGTTCCGCGGGCCCTGACATGTAGGCCTCTAAATAAGCATATTTCTTGCCTGACTGTAAATTTAGGAATTTATTATTTTCCAACAAACGCATAAAAAGTATAATTTACTAAAAGTGAAGAAAAACTCGGAAATATCTTGCTTGACTGTAAATTTAGGAATTTGTCATTTTCCAACAAACGCATAAAAGAGTATAATTTACTAAAAAGTGAGGAAAAAACTCGAAAATTTCTTGCCTGACTGTAAATTTAGGAATTTCAATGTTATTTTCCAACAAACGCATAAAAAAATACAATTTACTAAAAAAGTGAGGAAAAAACTCGGAAAATTGTGTCATTTCAGCAAGTGTCCCTTTCCCTTCTCTCTCTTTTAGGTTTGCTGTAGGGGGGGGGGGCAGAGGCCTTTAGACTCCCCGATCCACACGTTGTTGGCAGAATTAATCGCAACTGATCTCCCCTTCTTTTCACCCTTTTCTTTTCTTTTTCGTCTTTTTGTTCCCTTTCCCTTCCTTCTCTCTTTTTTGGGGGGCGGGGGGGGGGTTAGAGGCAAGCCCCCCCCCCGATCCACAACTTGGCGGGAAAATTGCAACTGATATCCCCTTCTTTTCTTTTCTTCTTCCTCTTTTTTTCCTTCCCTTTATCTCCTCTTTTCCTTTTTCTTTCCCTTTCCTTCCTTCTCTCTTATTTTTTTACTGGGGGAGGCAACAGCCTAGGAGGCAAGGCCCTTTCGGCCCCTCCCCCGACCTCCTTCTTTTCCCCCTTTTCTTCTTCCTTCTTTCTCTTCTTTTCCTTCTCTCTCTCTTTTTTTTTGGGGCAAGGCCCGCTCGGCCTCCCCCCTGGATCCGCGCCTGATTGAAAGTACGTTATTTTTGGAGTGGACTTGGGCTTTAAGGTTTTATCACAATTTACTTTTTGCATATCAGAAATATATCTTCAATAAAAGAAGAAATGATCCATGGAAATAGCAAATAGTTCTAAGGCCAAATAACAAAAATAACGTGTTTCTCATCCGGACTTTAAAAAAAGGAGGAGGCAGCTAGGGCATTATACTATTAACAATTTTGCACATTTTTGCAATTTTTTTTCCAAGATGGCTGCCATACTAATTATAGCTGGCCAAGCCTATTTATTCACAGATATTGTGATATGTGAGTATACTGCATGATGCAATGTATGAAAAAACAAATGATTTGTATCACTTTAGAAGCTATTTAAACAAAATGTATATACAGGCTTTTTTCCCATTTTCTTCTGAATAGTAAATAGTTTTTAAAAAAAGGAGACGGCGGCCCAAAAGGAGGCGGGCGGTGACGAAAACACTTCATTTTTGTTATTTGGCCTAACTAGGAACTAACGGATTTTCGTAGAAGAAAAAGTTATTACAGTTTCATTTCCTCCGAAGACTAGTTGATTTAGTGTAGTGACTCATGAATAAACATCACTCTTCCACTTCTTCGCCCCGGTAACTAATGCATAATTCATGAACCTTAAGTCGCAATCAGACCGCATCTTCGCCGGGGAATACCAACTTGACTTGTAGCTATCCATTTTCGGCATTATAATATCAGTTTATACTTGTACCATTGCCAATGATACATGCCAACATTTGACATTGTCGTTGACGGTAAGTGTTTTGTCTTGCGTGTATTCAAGCAAATAGGAGAATGATAACCAGAATGTACTTCACTTCTAAGTTCTAGTTCTAAGTTTGATTTTGGTATAACTAACGTGTATACGTTCGTCATGGGTAAACCTAACTCCAGGGAGCTCCGCCAGGCCTTCGGTGGAGCTCCCTGGAGTTACGGTAAAACTAAAGGGTATCAAACAGCGAACAGTCTCCCTATGCAATAAGTATCGTACGTACTGGGGGCCGCGGGGTAGTAAAAAGTAAGGCTTCCCGATCTAAGTAATGCATGTTCGTTTGATTTTTCAATTTTTGATTATGTTGTAAAGGAATTTTTCTGGTGCATTATTGTTCTTTCATGCTTGAGTGAGTTGATTTGTTTTATGTTTGTTTCTTTGCTGATTTTGTTCAGGACGATCGAGGGGGCATCTGAATATGGATGCATCCATGCATTTCAAACACATTTCAAACATGTGGCATTATGTTTTGTGTTTATGTTTGTGTATTACCATAGGAAGACAATTTGATTGGATTGTGGGATATATAGATCCAAGGTCACAGGGGTCAATCTATGATGACAGTATAAACTAACATAGGAAGACAATCTGGTTAGATTTTGGGGTATGTAGGCTATATATTGTAGGTCAAAGTCAAAGGTCAGATAGATGTCAATTTCTTAATTATTTCGATATCTCAAGAACCGCTTGAGGTATGAATTTCAAACTTTGTGACAGTGTGTATTATGATAGGAAAACAATCTGGTTAGGTTTTGGAGTATGTAGGGCAAAGGTCATAATATGAACTTCTGAAATTACAAGTATTAGCCCCTAGGACAATTACCCCCCCTGAAAATTCCCCCCTGAATTCCCCCCTGAATTCCCCCATTTATTATAGGGGAAGTCCACCCTGATAATAAGTTGGTAATTGTCCTCGGGGTACTGGTGGAATTGTCTAAGGGGGCAATTTTCTGGGGGGGGGGGTTATTGTCCATCTGGTAATTGGCCGGGGGATGATGGTCCAGGGGGTAATTGTCCTAGAACCAATTAAAGTACAAGTCCACTCCAAAAATAACTTGCCTTTACTAGAAGCAGAAAAATCAGACAAACCAATCAAAAAAAAATTGAGCAAAATCGGATAACTAATAAGAAAGTTATGAATTTTTGAAAAAGTATGTAAAACTATGGAACAATGGAAATCACTACACAAATTGCCAATTTGGTTATCAGTTTGTGACATCATGTCCTCACTATTAGTTTAATCCCATTAATTTCCCTTTTTATCCCCCAAAACTTGATTTCCCCATGCCTTTTTCCAGGTTATATGATCTGTAGGCCTATCATATTGCTTGCATGACATTTCACAAAAAAAAATTATGAACTTTGAAGAATTGATACTATTTTCTGAATATTGTATATTCATAATTATTGATTTTTATATAAATAGTTTATCAAAATTCACATTTTCATGATTTAACTGGAAAAAATTACTCTATATTAGTGCATCCACACAAAAACATATTACTATCAATCTAACTTGGATGCTGGTGTGAAGAAATAAGATTCTTAGGGAAAATAGGAAATTTATATTATCAATATAAAGAAAATAATTAGTGGATAGTGAGGACATGACGTCACAGACTCATGAGTGAGTTGCCAATTTGTGTAGTGATTTTCAAAGTTTTTCATGTCATTAAAATATCATAACTTTCTTATTAGTTATCCGATTTTGCTCAAACTTTTTTGATTGGTTTGTCTGATTTTTCTGGATCTATTGAAAGTAAGTTATTTTTGGAGTGGACTTGCCCTTTAAAGCGGTAAGTATATATGGTCCAATGTCAAAAGTCATAGAGGTCAATTTTGAAAATAAAGATATTAAACTTGTTATCACAATATGTCAAGAACTTCTTGAGGTGTGAGCTTCAAACATGGTGATAGTATTACCTTAGGGAGACAATCCAATTTTTAGCTCATCTGAGCCAAAGTCCCAAGTAAGCTATTTTGATCTATTTTTACGTTCATAAACTACAATTTCAATTTCTTCTAATAAATGCATGGCTGGATTTTAAGTAAACTTGGTAGGAATCATCCTCTGGCACGGGAGATTTGAAGTTGTTCAAATGGGTTATATATATTATGCTCCCAAGGGGGTTTGGGATTAGCACCCCCCCCCTCAAAAAAATGCCCTCTGATTTACATTTTCGACTTCAGAAGAAAAACAATGCATGGTCAGATTTTAACCAAACTTGGTAGGAATCATCCTTAGGCAAGGGAGATCTAAGGTTCTTCAACTGGGGTATGTACCGATACCTTCAAGGGAGAGGCCTGGGGGCAGTGCACCCCCTCCCCAAAGTTCCTCCTTGGTAGTAATTGCACATTTCTACTTCTTCTTGAAGCCCATGCCTGGATTCCATCCAAAATTAGTAGTAGGAATTACCTGCAGGAAAGGGAGGTCTAAAGTTGGTCAAATGGGGGTGTATGCCCCCAAGAGGGCTTGGGAGCAGCCTTAAATATCCACCATGCAAACAGCAATGCGAGCATGGCAAGCTTAAAAATATGTGCATGCGCGAATCTTGAAAACTGTTAAAAAATGGTAGAAATTTTTCCATTTGAATGAAGGATATCTCTTCAAAATGCTTGGTTACCCTCATTTTTGTCGCCTGCGTAGCAAAAAGCGAGACATAGGCGCCGCTTTTCTGGTGGCGGCTGTGACGGTGGCGGCGTCAACATCAAAAACTTAACCAAGGTTAAGTTTTTGAATTTTTGATATAATTTTGAAGTTCTTATTCAATGAAACTTGGACTAAAGGGTTATCAAGTATCCCCAATCATGTGAGTAGAATTTCAGGTCACTAAGTCAAGGTCAAAGGTCATTTTTCGGTCATCAAACTTAGACGATGTTGTGGCATCAGGTTAAGATTTTGAATTTTTATCGTAATTTTGAAAGAATACATTCCTATTTGAACATAAGGGTTATCAAGTATCACCAATCATGTTATTAGTCTTTTAGGTGACAAAGTCAAGGTCAAATATCATTTCAGGTCTGCAAACTTAGACTTTTGAATTTTTAGCATAATTTCAAAAGTGTTTGTTTAAATTCCATGAAACTTGTACCCAAGGGTTATCAAGTATCACAAATCATAAGACACAAATTCCAGGTCACAAAGTCAAGGTCAAAGGTCATTTTAGGTCAGTAGACTTGGATTATATTTTTCACAACTTAATATGAGAATTATTGTTATTTGTTCATATTTCATGAAAGTTATCAATCTTGGTACAAACAATAGTCAATAATTCTTCTGATGATTCTTAGTCAATATTCACTTCAAAATTCTCATTAGATTCAAAGGATTTCATTTTGGGGGGCCTGCTAATGGGCCACTCTGCCTATAAATAATGTCCCTACCTCAATTTTTCATCATATCGAATTGCGTAATGCAGGCGAGACCACCGAGAGCGTTTCCCTTGTTTATTTCATATTCTGATAGATCAGGAAGTGTAGATTTGACTTATACCAAAATGTTGGTATGGATTCTGGCCACATGTAGGAATCACTTTTATATGAAGAAGACCCAACTTCATACCTACCCCTGCAGGGTACTTGGGAGAAGCACCCTTAGATAGCTCGACTGTTTCAATAAATGCTATGTCCCTGGTGCCAAGGGGATGGGAGTTAGGTCCCTTATTGCGATTGCCCTACTGGGAGTAGCACCCCTTCCCCATCCCCCACCACCAACCCCCTGATTTACATTTTTGACTTCGTCTAAAAAAAAATGCATGGCCAGATTTTCACCAAACTTGGTAGGAATCATCGTTAGGCAAGGGAAATCTAAAGTTGTTCAAATGGGGTATATGCCCTCCAGGGGGCTTGGGGGCAGCCTTCAATATCCACCATCCAAACAGCTTAACAGCAGTGCGAGCATGGCAAAATTAAATACTACTACTACTACAACTTCTAAGTAGTTACTCCTACTATTAATACTACTATATCTACTCCTCATACTACTACTACTACTATACTTTTTTTCCAGTCATTACTTATGCGAAACAAAACATACTAGGTAGTTTTAAGAACAATACAATGTGGGCTATTCAGATTGACTATTCTCATTTTCTTGTTATTGTATCCCCCGGCAGTATGCCGGTGGGGTACTTTGGATTCAGCAGCGTTACGCCGCTGCTGCCGCCGCCGCCACCGCCGCCGCCGCCGCGTCATATTCTTGTGTGCGCTCTAACTGCCACATTGCTTGACAGATTTTTTTCAAATTTTGTATGGAGGTGTATCTTGGTATAATCTACACACCTATAGCTTTTGGTGATGCTGCCCCCATTGTTCCGTCTTCTATAGGGTGAAAGCCCATATTTTTGTGGATGGTTTGTGTGCGCTCTATAGGCCACATTTCTCAAGGGATTTTGTTCAAATTTTGAACGAAGGTGTATCTTGGTATAATCTAGAAGCCTATAGATTTTGGTGACGCTGCCTCCAGTGTTCCGTCTTTTATAGGGTCAAAGGTCATATTTTGATAGATGTCTTATGTGCACTCTAGTATGCGGTCTAACTGCATTATTTCTTGACGGATTTCTTTCAAAATTTGTATGGAGGTGTATCTTGGTATAATCTACACACCTATAACTTTTGGTGATGCTGCCCCCATTGTTCCGTCTTCTATAGGGTAAAAGCCCATATTTTTGTGGATGGTTTGTGTGTGCTTTATAGGCCACATTTCTCAAGGGATTTTGTTCAAATTTTGAACGAAGGTGTATCTTGATACGATCTACAAGCCTATAGATTTTGGTGACGCTGCCTCCAGTGTTCCATCTTTTATAGGGTCAAAGGTCATATTTTGATAGATATCTTTTGTGCACTCTAGTGTGTGGTCTAATTACATCATTTCTTAACAGATTTCTTTCAAATTGAGTATGGAAGTGTATGTTGGTAAAATCTACGCACCTATAGTTTTTGGTGATGCTGCCACGAGTGTCCCGTGTTTTATAGGGTCAAGGTCATATTTTGGTGGGTGTCTAGTGTGCGCTCTGCAGGTCATATTTCATGATGGATTTCTTTCAAATTTTGAAAGGAGATGTATCTTGGTACAATCTACACATCTACACTTTTGGGCGATGTTGCCCTCATTGTTCCGTCTTTTATATGGTCTAAGGTCATATGTCTTTTATGCGCTCTAACTGCCACATTTCTTGACGGATTTCTTTCAAATGTTGTATGGAGGTGTGTCTTAGTACAATGTACACATCTTTAGTGTTTGGTGATTCTGCCACCTGTGTTCCGTCTGTTATAGGGTCAAAGGTCATATTTTGGTGGCTGTCTTTTGTGCGCTCTGCAGGTCATATTTCATGACGGATTTCTTTCAAATTTTGAAAGGAGATGTATCTTGGTACAATCTACACATCTACACTTTTGGGCGATGCTGCCCTCATTGTTCCGTCTTTTATATGGTCTAAGGTCATATGTCTTTTATGCGCTCTAACTGCCACATTTCTTGACGGATTTCTTTCAAATGTTGTATGGAGGTGTGTCTTAATAGTACAATGTACACATCTTTAGTGTTTGGTGATGCTGCCACCTGTTTTCCGTCTGTTATAGGGTCAAAGGTAGTATTTTGGTGGCTGTCTTTTGTGCGCTCTAACTGCTACATTTCTTATAAGATTTCTTTCAAATTTTCTACAGAGATGCATTATACTCTAATCTACACACATATTGGTTTGGTGATGCTGCTCCTATCCTAGTCTTGACAATAGTTAGTCCCGAGCCACTAGTGGCGATCTCTACATCATTCTTTTGTTTCAGGGAGGGGAGAGGGGATCTTTGTCCCTCATTCGAACATTAGGATGACACAAAATTGATACATTCGCATTGCTCGGCAATACAGATTGCGATATTTCTAGTTTAATTGCACTTTCAATTGTCCGTTTTCCATAAATGCGTTACTGTATAAGTGTGGACATTACCAATGCTATTTTTCATTACTTAATGTAGGCCCCTCCACCATTATTTTCTTCCAGATTGTGGCTTGTTCTTGTGACTGGGTAGATTGATTTGCCAAGATGCCTGTGTCACTAAGTGAGTGGAGGGTCCGAATCGGAACATTTGTTCATTGGATTAGGGAGTATGAGGTTAAGGAGAGGAGAGAAAGATTGCTTAAAGAAAGGATTCGAAGACTGAAGGTTCTTTGCGAGAGACTTGAAGCAAAAAGGGGTGATTCTGGAGAGGAGTCCAAAGATGACAAAAGCAGACAAGATGGCCCTGATCCCAAGGGATGTCCTCATAAAACTTCCAACATTCGGTCGTCAGGAAACTCATCAGATATCAAGGATTTACTAACTTCATGTGATCAGTGCTTACAGGAATTATTAATGACAAGTGATTCTCATATCAAGGAGATACTCGCCCCTTCTGATACATGTATCAAACAATTGCTGACACCAACCGATTCAAACATTAGACATCTGCTCTCTCTAACAAATTCTTGTAGAAAGGACCAACATACTGCATGTGACTCTCATGTTGAAGATCTTTCCATGCTGTCACCAAACTATTCAAACATCAGGGAGTTTATTATACATTCTGATTCATGCTTCCGAGAGCTACATATGTCAGCTGATGCTTGTAAAGATGATATGCTATCTGATTCTGACGTCAAAGATTTACTAACACCAAGAGACTCTGCCATCATTGAGATACTTCAGCCAAAAGATTATTGCATCAACAGGTTACTTACACCTAGAGATTCTCGCATCCAGGAGTTACTTACACCTAGAGATACTTACATCCGGGAGTTATTATCAGTAAATTCTCACATTCAGGAAATTTTTACTTCAAGAGATTCCTACACAAGTGATTCACTTACAATAGGGGATTCCTACACCAATGAGTCACTTACACCAGGACATTCCTTCACCAATACGTCACTCACGCCGGGGGACTCCTACATCCAGGAGTTATTCACACCAAGAGATTCCCACACCAATGAGTTACTGACGTCAACAGATTCCTATGCTAATGAGGCGTTTACACCAGGAGACTCCTACATCCAGGAGTTACTTATATCAAGAGATTCCTACGCCAATGAGTCACTTACACTGGGACATTCCTTTACCAATATGTCACTTACGCCGGGGGACTCCTACATCCAGGAGTTATTAGCAGCAAGAGATTCCTACACCAACAAGTCACTTACACCAGGAGACTCCTACACCCAGGAGTTATTAACACCAAAAGATTCCTACACCAATGAGCCACTTACACAAGGACATTCCAACACCAATAAATCACATACTGGTGTTGAACTTGAACCACCTAGGCAAGGGTACAAACAAATTTCACCTACATCTAGCTTAGACAGTGATGCCATACAACATGGACCCTTTGGTGGAAAGGTAAGCAGGCTTCCTGATCGTTTGTGTCCACTACTTTGTTTTATATTCTTCTTTATTCTAATTGAACTGACATTGGAGAAAAACAATCAATGTGCAGATAGATGTAAAGGTAAATCTAAATCATGACATTATATGCACCGTGACAATTGCTCTACTTTATTTGGCCATGCAATATTCATAATTAACCCATGCCCTGTATACTTTATTTTTCATAGATTATTGGACTTATTGGAGTATCATTTAATTTGCAGGAGATGGCAAGTACGTCATCAAGATCATCATGCCACAAAACAGATAGCTTGAAAGGAACAGCTGATGTGATGTTATCACAGCAGCCGTACCTGACTGAGTTACTGCTTGTTAAAGCGGGGGATGTGGAGCTCAATCCGGGTCCTCTTCACGGGTAATACAATTTAAACTAAATGAATTAGCACACACGACATGCACCATGTACAGTACACCCACGCATACACACGCTCAACTCGTACACGCGCATCCATATTATATATTTTATTATTTACCGGTATATATATATATTTACGTACTAAAAAAATATATCAATATATTTTGAGTAGTGCCTCAAGGGAGAAGGAACTTAGGAGAAAAACAGAAATTAATGATATTTTTGTACACGGCGAATGGGAGAGTTTTCCACGTCCTACGTCACAATCCACTGACCAAACTACCAATTTGAGATTCGCATAGACTTAGTGATGTCATATTTCAAACATTCATAACTTCCTTACTATTGGTCCGATTCATTTCAAACTTTTGCCATTCTGTTTCTGTTATTTTTCTGCTTTTATACAAATCAACTTATTACAAGGGTTGGATTGCCCTTTAAATAAAAAAAAAATCGAATTATATCGATTTCTTTTACATGATGGAATGTTTTAATGTAATTGTTACTTCTTTATGATCCAAGTCATGTTGTACATTTATTTATTGTAAATTTGTTCAAACAGATTATCAACCATGTCCTGCACATGTCAACATGTAAAATTTTGTTACTTTATGTTTGGAAATGAAAATAAATGAAATTAAATGAATTTGTTCCCCCTTTTCATGATAAAAAATGAAAGTATTTCTTTTCTTGAATACATTGATTTTAATCTACTTTTCTCTCCTTTTTTTCTTTCAGATCGATAGATAGTGTACTGCAGGAGAGTGAACTCATATTGCTCGCTAAAGAAGTTCCATGCACCTGCTATGATCACCTGTGCATTGGTCTTGGTTTCAGCTTATCTCAGAGCCAAAATGTATTAACCCAACATCATTTCAACATCACAGGAGCTTTGATCCGCTTCTTCCGCAGATGGAAAGTCAAGCAGAGAGATGGCACCAATTGTAGAGCACTTCTTGGAGAAATTCTTCAAAATGCTGATATGGGTGCACTTCAGACAAAATTATTGAAAGGTAACTTTGCCATTGTATTTGTAATGTCTTTTTTGTTACATGAATTTCGTCATTTCATGCGTAATCACCGAGGTACATGATAATGATAAACATTATGATACACATACAACGGTCATTGAGAAATACATACGAAAGCGTGAATGACTTTTATTCGCATTAAAAACACAATCTATAAAAAAAAAGTTAAAAAGGAGAAGTATTGTCAGCCAAGAAACTTTTTGCGTAGGCTTAGGCTTAGGCGTGCAAATCTTATACACTTAAAACTACTTTACTTTAAAGATACTATGTCCCTTTTGCAGCCAACATCAAATTCTGTAGAACTTTGCAGGAATTATGAATATATCATGTATGTCCTATCTGTGAAATTTAAACGTTAGCAGTGTCCTAATATTCAAATTATGCAAGGAAACCCGTTTACTTGCTAGACTTCACTGTCAGACACTATTGAGTGACTGACTGGCTTTTTCATCTTTGGTAATAACATACATAAAATGAGCTGTAAAGGGTACATGAGCATTTGTCTACATCAATAACCCACTTCTTGTAATGGCCAAAATTAAACTGATTGAATCTTTGCGCAGCATAAAACGTACGACCATTCGGTACAATGGTCTGAAAAATCAGACTATTACTTACTGGCTCTATAGCTCCTAAGTCGATTCGACAACTAATAGTCGTTATTTTCCCACTTAAAGACATTTTCAAGCCCCCTTTTTTTTAGGGAAGTTCTAAATTAGTATCTTCTTTCAAATGCCATTGGAATTTAACCTTTTCATTTTTTTGGCCTGCAAATGGGACATAGTACCTTTAAGTGCGATGTAACAACATGGAGGAAAAAAGAAAGTTTTGGAAGTATATCCCAGCTTTGCTTATTATTTACATAATTTTCAGACTTGTGCTCGACCCCCCACCCCCCTGCCAGAGAAATACACTGTTTTGAATATGGTGTGTGGACATTTTTTACAACATTAATTAACAAAACATTAACTGTTCTTTTATCTATGTAAATTTATTTCCGTTCTTAAGGTGAATATCTTACATCTGGAACCTCACCGCCTGGTAAGTGTACATTACAAATTTTACACAAAAGACCATTCGTTAATCATGGGACTATCGTTTCTTATCAATAAAAATTCCAATAATTAAAATAATTGCAGCTATACTGAATTTTCAAAGTAGTTCCAGAACAATGTAGGTTTGGTTTAGATAAATATTATATATTTCAATGTGAAAATTAATTAAGATACCGGTACTCTGTTCTCTCATTCTCTGTTCATTATAAGAATGAAATTAGGTTAGGGTGGACTTTCTCTTTAAAGCGAGCTCTTTGGAGATATTAATGGACAAATATAGAATGTAATTTGTTGCGTTGTATATCCGTTACTATTAAGAGCATTGATCAAAGATATGTAAATCATCTATTCGTAATATATCTACAACATACCGTCAAAGACTGAGAGTAATTGCATGTTTGACCCATATCATTTCATTTCCAATGGGTTGTGTCCCAGGATGTGGTAAAATCCTGTAGATATTTGATTTGTTCCTATATTCACCACCCAAAGATGTAAATTGCCTTTCTAGACGTGTTAGGCATTTAATATCTGTGTCCTTATTTGTAACATCTGTTGAAATAGATATTTCGTTGAATTTATATAAATTTATTTTAATCTCCCTACAGATCCAATACTGGATACTTCCCAAAGAGTTATGACTGAGGCACAGGTTCTCCAGTGTGGGGAAGACTTGAAGACATTCTATCGCGAAGATATGTGCAAAATCAAACCTGACCCGCTTGATTTCAATATCATCCTTGAATTCGAGCAAATTTACACGAACTTAACGCTGCTCAGGAACAATATGGGAACAAAGGGAACCAAAGAGCCACTGGATTACACTGATCTTCTTACTACAAAGATTAACAGGGTACATCCTAAACGTCTTCTGGTTGAAGGTGAAGGTGGTGTTGGTAAAACGACCTTCTGTTCGAAGATCGCATGGGATTGGGTCAATGAATCTCCAGAGTTTCAGCGCTTCAGTTGGGTTCTGGTTATACCCCTGCGCAACGTTGTCAAGGGTCAGACAATTGGTGATATTATGAAAAACTATCTCTCCGACAGTAATGCTGTAAACCCTAAACAGATCGATAATTACATATTGTCTCATCCTACAAAGGTTCTCATTGTACTTGATGGACTCGATGAGTATGATGAGGACCTCTCTGCCATAGCAAACTCAGATATTTCTCAGATTCTACGATTGGAGAAATTCAAGCAATGCATAGTTCTGGTAACAACAAGACCGTGGAGGGCGGATCAGATCAAATCCGACAAGAGATTGAGTAGGTTGTATGCTTTCATTGCAGTAAAAGGATTTGGTGCTGAAAATGTCTCGATATACATCAGCAAGTACTTCGTGAATGATGAAAAGGCGGGATCAGAACTGAGTCGGTTTATTGAAGTGAATGATGTGATCAAGGAGAACATGGCACCCTTCCCAATTTATGTTGCAATGCTATGCATCTTATGGGAAAATAGTGACAGTGAGAAACGAGAAACAATACGCAAACTGAAGACATTTTCTCAATTATTTGAACAAATGATCATATTTCTAAGAGACCATTATGTGTCAAAGGTTGCCAAAGCCTTACAAGAAGCCCATCTGACCAAGAAAATGGAAAATATCACGCTTTGTTTGCAAACAATAGGATCGATTGCCTTCTCAGGACTCCTGATAAAGAAATTGATTTTTAATGAGGAGGACTTCAGCTCGTGTAAGGAAACCATGGAGACATGTTGCAGAATCGGAGTTCTAAGTCGCGAAAATCAAAATGTATCCAGATGGAAAAGAAATTTGACTGCATTACAGCCTGTATTAACCACTAGCATCTTCTTTCCTCACAAATTATTTCAAGAATATGTTGCGTCTGTTTATCTTGCCTCTCTATATGACACGAATCGTGAAGAGTACAGTAGGTCAATGGGCGAAGTACTGAGCGATAACCCACAAGAATTCCGTTACCTCTTGTATTTCACTGCTGCCCAGGGAAAGAAGGTGGGACTTGATATTGTCAAGAAAATGCAACAAAGAAGAAGCAACAATAATTTTCTAGTAGATGTCACTTTTGAAGCGTATAACAAAGACACAGCGAAAGCAGTAGGACAGGGGATATTTGCAGACGAGAGAATACTGACTATCGATAAAGACATGACTGCTCACACAACTTCTGGTTATTTATTCATCATGGAACAGCATGGAATGGTTTGTTATAGTTTCATTTATATGCCGCATACAAAGATTTTAAGCCTCTGATTGGTCAAAATTGCAGGCTTGAAATTCACTACCGACTTTTGGGCATTATACAGATAATATTGTGCGTACAACGAAAGTCAACAATGAATACGCGCAGTAAGAAACGGATGTACATTTCCCTACAAATAAATACATTTTGACATGCCTATTTTGTTGAAATACATGTATCCCTTTTTGAGAATTGACACGAGGGATGCGGTATATAAAACAAATACTGCTTTTTGGGGGGTCATGCTTAAAATATATTGCTCCTCTGTCATCTCTTGACTGCACTTTGCCCACTTGACCTCATCTTGGGCACCGTATATTTTCGAGATCACTTTTAGTCCAAAATCTGGCCGATTTAATTTTGATCTCCACCACACCAACGCAATGCGACCACCTCCTACTTACTCACTGCCAGCTGAAGATGGCATGATCCTTAAATTAGGAGGCCCGGCGAAAAAATCTTAGGCTGGGCCATAGGGCTGGGCGTACGAGTTTGTCAAAAACGCCATCTTCGGCGGCTTGAAGCAAGGGTAGGGAATATATACTTATAATTATTAAAAAGAACCGGCCAGATTCTGGACTATATCACCTTGTGCAATAGTTATAACCATTTCCCTCAAACCAATCAATATTTGTATATTATTGAATGTAGGAGAAATACCTATAAAAGTATGTGTATCTAGAACAGTGTGTATAGCCGGTGTACAAACCTCCATTACAACAATAAAAACTTATCCAATGTTGTAATAATTTCTTTCATAAATGTATGTAAAAGGAAACAAAAATAGATTGACATTCAAATTGTAATTGAATGAAAAGTGGGTCCATGAATCTATTTTGGTTCATGGGTATATGTCATAACCACTGAATGCATGCAGGCTAGATTGAAAGAAACATGAATAGTACACAAATCGACATAATCATATATAACATTACATGTACAACTAGGTAAAGACATATTGTGGTAGTTCTTCATTAATTATTGATTGTTGTAAAAGACCCATTGCTTTCATAATTAAAGACACTGTACGCTTTCCCGCACTTGGTCTTGAAAGAGAGTGCCCAGGTATATTCATCCTGGCACACACCTATTGTATTGTGTTGCAAGCAACTGTATTAATTAGCTTCTTTGAAAAGATGATGTAATTCAATATAGAACGTTACGTTAATATTAACTTGGTTGACATGCACTGCCAGTTGACCCTCAATGAATTATAACTATAGCCTGAGAGAGAATAACATGTATACTGAAACTAGAAAACAAGTTTGGACAATTCAAATAATGGTTTCATGTATGTTTATATACATATGTATAAAGTAACATGTCAGGATCATTTTTTCATTTTATAAGAATTGTATAGTAATTATAACGTGTTATGTCTGTTTCAGGAGACTTTGGTATTCAGAGACAGATCATTTGGCCCGACTGTATCGCGTGACCTAGCAGACGTTCTACTCACATCCAACTCGTTATCAAGATTAGAGTTTTATCGTACAACATTGGATCATGAATTCTACCAGTTAGTGTTTACACAAGATCCTACAATGGTGGTAAATATATATATTTATTTAAATAGAATACTAATGATTACAATTCGTCTTTCATTTTTTGGAGGAGGGGGCAACTACTCAAGCATTTTCAACAATTTGTTTTTCTTGCTCCGAAATGATATTAAAAAAAATATGCATACTTCATCCATTCTTGCCTAAGTCTTCATCGCTTATAAGGCCTGACATGGAATTATTATTGTTTTAGCTGATAGCAGGATAAAGGGTGACATAGGGTAGAGAGTGAGCACTTGCTAGAAAAGGGAATACATGTATCTACAACTTTCATTATGGGTTTTGTACTATTGGAATTAAGCTTTAACTCTTGAAAATGCTTTAAACACAAACAAAATTTAGAGCAAATTCAGAATCTTTATTTACGTACAGCTACTAGGCGAGGGAGCGTAGTGACCGAGCAAAATGGTCAATTGCTTAATTTTATCATGCGAATGAGACAGAAAAAAGGGCCGGCAGTTTATTTGCTATTAAAATTGTGTAAAGCGAAACACACAAATAAAGTATAAAAAACAACAACAACCAAACAGAATTCATACATTGACCCATTCCCTCCCTCAAAGGCCTAGTATGCTCTTAATCCCCCCACCAGTATACCAGTGTTTGTATGTATGATCAAATCATGCACATCTTGATCAATCTTCCTCATTCGGGTGCATTGTATACCGGCTTTCTAAGCATTCAATGCATTTAACCATTCGCAGTGAAATTTTGTAGGTAATATGTTGGTTGTATCTCCTAAACTCCCTTGTGAATTTCACAAGGATATACGTTAAACCTACAGAGTTATCATCTTTCTGTGAAATGTACCAAGTAAATTATGAGTTACTTACCTCTTCTATTCATTTCTATTTCAATCGTTATGATAAGCAGTATTCTGTAGGAAATAAAAAATAATTGTTTTGAAAGGAAATACCGTAATAACTTTATAACTTGTTTGACTTTTCAAATATTTATTTTAAGTTATGAAACGCACCTTAAAGATCGATCTTATGATATCCATTCTCAGAAGATCTATGAGCATTGCATGACGTGCCCTGTAGGTTTCTCCACATATTTTTCTATTTCATTTATGTATGATATCGTATGGCAAGAACTAAATATTAACTTAAGTAATAATAATAATAATAATATGTGAGATTTCTAAGGCGCTGAATCCAGTTGAAATCAAATTTTAAATGCGCACTTGTAAAAAATAAAAGGAAATCGCATAAAAGCAACTGCATTATAAACAAAACAGGAGTAAGATAGAACATACAATTATTAAAGAACAAGTTATCATATTCTTTGTTAACGGGGAAGTGCACCCTGAATTAAGTTGGCTAAATTACTACAGGGGGTCAAATTGACCCCCAGTTAACATAGGGTTAAACGATGCCTTTAAAAAACATGTTTTTTTTTTTTAATAAAGAAGTTAATGAAAAGTATATGACCATAGGCAGGGTGACTACTAGGGGAAAAACAGGAAAAGTATTTTGTATGTTTTCTTCGAGCAATGATTGGAAAACACGACTTACATCTTTAGGGAAAAAACATATCTGCTCCATCAAGAAAACGTATTTAATTTTTTTTTCTCTTTTCATGAGAATGGGAATTTCTGTCTGTATGGCATTTTAAAAAGAGGACTAAACTGCCATTCGTGTTCATACTAACAATTTTTTTTTTAATGTGGAGAATATACGCATCATAACTAGAGTCTGATATTATTTGAAAAGACTTATTAGAAATACTCTACTTTTTTGTCATTTCGCATACAGGGAAATGAATCCTCAATAAAAGAGCTGGTCGTAGATCATCGATTCCTAAATAGTCTCCAGACGTTTGATATTGGTGACATTAATGTGACCATTGGGGACCTATTCCCGAGCTTGACACAATTGACTTTTACCACTCTACACACTGTCTCTCCGGGAGATGTTGAACGGTTGGCACATTCCAGCCTAGCAGTGTTGTCTATTGAGCATGGTAAGGAAGGGATAGATCTAGTTCCTCTCATTGGAGAACCTACTTCACTGGGGCAACTTTTCTCCAGTTCATTCCCACAACTCACCTATCTGACCTTCCGAGAGCTAGTAATGGGCAACATACGCAGTGAAGCAATACTACGTAATCTAAGGAACCATCTGCATTTGAAATCAATAAGGTACGTTAATCAGGGCCATGTTTGCATAAATTGTCATTATTTCCAATGACAGTGATGATGATAATAACTATAATAATAATAATAATAATAATAATAATAATAATGTTAATAATGATAATAATTATAATTATAATGATAAAAATAATGATACAAATAATAACAAGATTTTAATTCGTCAGTCAAACGAATTAGGTGGTCTGTCGTTAAATCTGAAACGGAAAGGCTTTAAACACATACAGGAATTGAACCTGGGTCACCGGAATGAGAGTCGAGTGCCTTAACCAATAGACCAAAATATGTCCCATAGACATTACATGCAAAGCTGACAAACGGCCTTGGCATAGTCGCAATTTCAATTTTCAATTGAAAATTTCGACCTGATCCCAACATCTGATCAAAAAACAAAAGGCACGTTTACGATAGCTCATAGTCTCAGCTATAACATACTAGAATTTGGTGGAAAAAAGAGCAAAAATAGGCGAGATACTGATCAAAGAACAATGTCATGTAGCTCCAAGATGTGAACGAAATTCACCTTCCATAGGCATAACACGCAAATTAAGAAAATTTTGACATGTCACCTTTAATCAAAATGAAAATTGATGGCAACTGATCTTGTAGGGAATTGTCTTAGCTACAACATATCAAAATTTAGAAGAAAATTGATCAATATTTACAGAGATACAATCAATTTTCCATACATATGCTGACGTCATAATATGCAAATTCGTATTTTGAGTTCCAAGGCCATTATGATGACGTCACAATAAATTTAATGACCAAATGAGACATGAAATCATATCTCAGACTTATACTTTATCAAAATATGAAAAAAAATGGGGGTCCCGGTGCATCCCAAAGAACTATAATGGATTTTGTATAGGCATGTTTTTGCCCATATATGCGATGTATTACAAGAGCTCCCGCGCACGGACATTTATCTTGAACGAACGCCCACCTATACTTGTTATTAACAAGTATTACATGTCTAGTCAGGTGGGCTGTATATAATACAGACCACCTTATGTTTTCGTTAGAATTGCCTTTATTATTTATTTATTTATTATTCTTTATCAGGTGGGCTGTATATAATACAGACCACCTTATGTTTTCGTAAGAATTGCCTTTATTTATTTCTTTATTATTATTATCAGGTGGGCTTTATATCATACAGACCACCTTATCATTTTGTTAAAATTGCCTTTATTATTTATTACCGGTATATATCTTTTAATAACAGGGACTGCCTCGACAGAACCTTGTGGTTTTATTTGCAGTTTCTCCAATTCATTTCTATTGCTGATTAACTTTGTGTAATTCTGGTATATTTGTAGACATGTTTCCATTTTTTTCTGTGTTCTGTGTTTTTTTTATATATCATAATCTGTATCCTATGTGTTTTTTTTATGGATTTGAATTGAAATAAAACTTGAACTTGATTAACTTGATTATTATTTATTTATCAGGTGGGCTGTATATAATACAGACCACCATATGTTTTCGTTAGAATTGCCTTTATTTATTTTCTTTATTTTTAGCTCATCCGGCCCGAAGGGCCCGATGAGCTTATGCCATGGCGTGGCGTCCGGCGTCCGTCCGTCCGTCCGTCCACAGTATTCAAAATGCTTCTTCTTTGTTATTTTTCAACCGATTTTGATTCTGATTGTTTCATATGATAGGGCTAGGAGGGGGATTTAAAACTTTTACACAGAATCGTGAAATTCATTATCTATGCTAATTTATGCAAATTTATTCGAAATCACCAAAAATGCTTCTTCTCCTTCATTTCTCGACTGATTTTGATTTGGTTTGCTTTATCTGGTAGAGCTCACTTTGGTACACTGAACTTCTACACAGAATTTTAAAATTGTTCTCCATTAATTATGGTAATTTATGCAAATTTATTCCAAAAATAACAAAAATTGCTCCTTCTCCCTCATTTCTTGACCGATTTTGATTTGGTTTGCTTTATCTGATAGAGCTAACTTTGGTACACTAAGCTTCTACACAGAATTTTAAAATTGTTCTCCATTAATTATCTATGCTAATTTATGCAAATTTATTCAAAATCACAAAAAATGCTTCTTCTCCTTCATTTCTTGACCGATTTTGATTTGGTTTGCTTTATCTGGTAGAGCTTACTTTGGTACACTAAAATTGTACACAGAATTTTAAAATTGTTCTCCATTAATTAATTATGGTAATTTATGCAAATTTGTTCCAAAAATAACAAAAATTGCTTCTTCTCCCTCATTTCTTGACCGATTTTGATTTGGTTTGCTTTATCTGATAGAGCTAACTTTGGTACACTAAGTGTCTACACAGAATTTTAAAATTGTTCTCCATTAATTATCTATGCTAATTTATGCAAATTTATTCAAAATCACAAAAAATGCTTCTTCTCCTTCATTTCTCGACCGATTTTGATTTGGTTTGCTTTATCTGGTAGAGCTTACTTTGGTACACTAAAATTGTACACAGAATTTTAAAATTGTTCTCCATTAATTAATTATGGTAATTTATGCAAATTTGTTCCAAAAATAACAAAAATTGCTTCTTCTCCCTCATTTCTTGACCGATTTTGATTTGGTTTGCTTTATCTGATAGAGCTTACTTTGGTACACTAAACTTCTAGACAGAATTTTAAAATTGTTCTCCATTAATTAATTGTAGTAATTTATGCAAATTTATTCCAAAAATTGCTTTTTCAACCAATTTTCATTCCATTTCCTTTAGTTTCTATTCAATCTTGTACATCTTTCGGATGGTGACGTTAAAGGTCGGTCCCCAGACGTAAATAATCATATCTGATTGATACACGTCTGTGAAAACCCAATCACACACACATAAATGAAATTATGTCCCTTCCAGGGCATCAAATTTTTATTTTTTGACCAGTTCAAAAGTGTACCACATAAAATTTACGATATTTGTTATTGCGAGATGCGGATGAGCGCTACGTCATTGACGTTCTGGTTCTTATTTCCAATCACTTTTTTGTTAGCACGATAACTTGAAAATGGCTCAATCAAATGCCTTGAAATTTGGCACACATTTGTATTGGCATATAAACAAAGCAAAATAAGGTTTTCAATCTTGACCTTGACTGATGACGTCATCTAGGCGCCATTTTGTAAAATTTTCTGAAAATCTACTCATGATCATATCTTCATAACGAAAAGTCATTTTTCATTCATATTTATCATGATCAAGGTCAATATCCGTCCGGTCAATTTCAGGTCAAAAAACGCGCGCATGCGTACGTCCGCGCGTTAGTGCAGCAAAATTTCAAAATGTTCCAAATCGTCTCAAATTCATTTTGGATACGTTTCAGGCCATTTTAAGCATTTTATAAAAATCGCGCACACGCACATGCGCACGTTTTCGCGCGTAACACGATTATACAACATAAGATCGCCATTTTTTTTTGTTTCATGATATTTCCCATATTTTTTCTAACAATTTGATACCATGTTTATCTCTTAATGACCATTAATAACAAGATGAGCGTCCATTCAAGATAAATGTCGGTGCACGCGAGCTCTTGTAATACATAGCATATATGGGCAAAAACATGCCTATACAAAATTCATTGTAACTCTTCAGAATGGATGGGAACTCCCAATTTTTTTCATATTTGGATAGATTATGAGTCGAAGATATGATTTCATGTCTCATTTGACCCTCAATTAACTCATGACGTCATCATAATGGCCTCCGAACTCAAAATTTCAATTTGCATATTATGACGTCAGCATATTTTTGGAAAATTGATTGTATCTCTGTAAATATTGATCGATTTTCTTCCAAATTTTGATATGTTCTAGCTGAGACAGCTGAGACAAAAGCATCATGGCGTATTTTTGCGATTAAAGGAGGCATGTCAATTTTTCACATTTTGCGTGTATTCTCTATGGGACATGACTTTTTTTCAAAACTGGATTCTACATTCCCGTCGAGCAATATCTCTGTCGTTTTAGCTTTGTTTTCGCTGAGCTTCGAGTATGTTGTAGCTGAGACAATAAGCTATTACCAGTGTGCCCTTTATTTTTCGATCAGATGCCGGAATCATGCTCATATTTCACTTGCAAAGTGGGATTTGAGAATTCCATTTTCCGTTCATGTGTAATGTCTATGTGGATTATTTTGTGCCTTAAAACGTTGCATGTTGATAGGTAAGCAGAAATATTTTACATAAAAACACAAAATCGAGAATATGCATATTTCATTATGTTATTTAGATTTTAAGGTTAAAGGTCGAATATAGTGTACATGGTTTCTCTAAAACAATGCTTTGTATAGACATGAAATTTGGCACACTAATAGACCTGAATAAGAGGATTATTTCAAAAATTTAGGTCAAATCATGCCAATGCATGGTATCTTAACTACTTAGTATGTAAATTAGGGTCAAAGGTCAAACATTTCACTGATCACTATCTCACTAACCATGTGTGGTAGGCACTAATTGGAACAGCCCACCTATACTTGTTCCGAAACAAGTATTACATGTCTAGTTATTCTTTATTAGGTGGTCTGTCGGTATTGACAGATCACCTATTGTTTTCGTCAGAATTTTCTTTCTTTATTTATTTATTATTCTTTATTAGGTGGTCTGTCGATATCGACAGATCACCTATTGTTTTTGTCAGAATTTTCTTTCTTTATTTTTATTTATTTCTCCCTCTTTTTTGTTCCTACGATAACTCAAGATCGGTACAGTCAAATTCTTTCAATTTTGGACAGTCATGGGTCATTGTCATAAGACGTGACAGAAACATTTTCAAGGTCATCAGGTCATCGTGACGTCATCCAGGCGCCATTTTGTGAAATCACATTATCAATCATATCTTCATGATGCGTCATCAAAGGTCATTCATATTCATTACACATAAACTTCAGGTCAAGGGTCAACAGGTCATGTCATCAAAAGTCACATAAAAGGTCATTACGCGCGCATACGCGCGCGTCAAAATTTTAAGCTGTTCAAAATCACTTTTTATGCAAATGAGAGTACGTTTGAGGCCATTTTCAAGCATTTTGCTAAAAACGTGCGCGTTTTCGCGCGTTCTGGCATTTTGCAACATAGAATCGCCAAATTTTCTATGTCATCATATTTGGCATATTTTTCCAAGCATTTTGATACCTTGTTCACCTTTTTCTGACCAGTAATAACGCAATGAGCGTCCGTCAAAGTTGATAGCACGCGGACCGCGCTATCTTTATCCACAATACATGGGCAAAAACATGCCTATACAAAATTCATTGTAACTCTTCAGAATGGATGGGAACTCCCAATTTTTTTCATATTTGGATAGATTATGAGTCGGAGATATGATTTCATGTCTCATTTGACCCTCAATTAACTCATGACGTCATCATAATGGCCTCCGAACTCAAAATTTCAATTTGCATATTATGACGTCAGCATATTTTTGGAAAATTGATTGTATCTCTGTAAATATTGATCGATTTTCTTCCAAATTTTGATATGTTCTAGCTGAGACAATTCTCTACAAATGCAGTCACACGATTTTCATTTTGACAAAGGCATCATGGCGTATTTTTGCGATTAAAGGAGGCATGTCAATTTTTCACATTTTGCGTGTATTCTCTATGGGACATGACTTTTTCTCAAAACTGGATTCTACATTCCCGTCTTTCGCGAGCAATATCTCCGTCGTTTTAGTTTTGTTTTCGCTGAGCTTTGAGTATGTTGTAGCTGAGACAATAAGCTATCACAAGTGTGCCCTTTATTTTTCGATCAGATGCCGGGATCATGCTCATATTTCACTTGCAAAGTGGGATTTGAGAATTCCATTTTCCGTTCACGTGTAATGTCTATGTGGATTATTTTGGTATAGTGGTCATAGCACTTGCCTCCCATTCCGGCGACCCAAGTTCGATTCCTGGTGGGTCATTTTTTTTTTTTTTTTTGCCGTCGTTTTAAATTTGATTTTATGATCTTCTTCGACTATTATAACATATTATCATATACAATCACAAACAATGTAATAAAATGCCTAATTTTGCGTGTTATATCTATGGGAGAAGAATGTCAATCGTTTGAGTACAACCCTATGGGAAATCTGGTTCCTTGTCGTGTATTAAACCTAATATAGGGTTTATCTCCCAACTCTGCTACAATATCAAATCACCTTGCTAGTCTCCTTCCCAGACGTTTTACTTTTCCAGTTATTCAGCCCAGGTATATGCATGTTTACGTCTCTCCCGTGGACATAGAATTGTTTACTTGTCTATACTTCTCTCTTTCTCTATATTAAATTCTATTTATGCTGGATATATTGAATGCATCGTTCTCCATTGCATCTCTCTCTTCTCCTCTCTCTTGCTCTGTTTCCCTTCTCCTCTCTTATTTTGCCCCTCTCCTTCTCTTGCTCTGTCTCTGCATATATATCTCTCTCTCTACTCTTTTACCCTCTCCTCCCTCTACCTCGACCTCTTGCCTTGCCTCCTCTTATTCTCTTGCTCTGTCTCCCTCTGCCTCTGCCCTTCTCTTTTCTTCTCTCTCACCCTCTACCTCTCCCGCCTCTGGTTCTCGTTCTCCTTCTATTATGTCTTGTAATGTTCCTTAATTTTCTATAGCTCTGCCCTTTGCCCTTTGGCCTTGGAACTCAAAATACGAATTTGCATATTATGACGTCAGCATATTTATGGAAAATTGATTGTATCTCTGTAAATATGGATCGATTTTCTTCCAAATTTTGATATGTTGTAGCTAAGACAATTTTCTACAAGATCAGTTATTCAGATTACATAACAGACCACCTAATTCGTCCTCATGACGAATTACATTTCTAATTATTATTTATTATTCCTTTATTATTTCTGCCATAAAATTTGTTCATAAGATTTCTCAAGAATGGTAAGTCATTTCTTTCAATTTTCACAGTCATAGGTCATTGTCTAAGAACTCACGTGACTTTTCAGGACATCAAGGATGTCTTCATGACGTCATCCAGGCGCCATTTTGTGAAAATCAACTCATGATCATATCTTCATAACGGAAAGTCATTTCTCATTCATATTTATCATGATCAAGGTCAATATCCGTCCGGTCAATTTCAGGTCAAAAACGCGCGCGCGTGCGCAGCGTCCGCGCGTCAGTGCGCGCAAATTTTAAATGCTCCAAATCGTCTCAAATTTCGTACGTTTAGGCCATTTCAGGCATTTTCAAAAAAACGCGCACACGCGCATGCGCGCGCGTTTTCGTCGTAACACCATTACACATCGCCATTCTTTTTCTTTCATGATATTTTCCATATTTTTCGAACAATTTGATACCATGTTTATCTCTTTGACCATTAATAACGAAATGAGCGTCCGTTCAAGATAAATGTCCGTGCGCGCGAGCTCTTGTAATACATAGCATATATGGGCAAAAACATGCCTATACAAAATCCATTATAGCTCTTT